>CM051267.1:7397754-7784254 GCA_027921565.1 Artemia sinica | reverse complement strand
AAGACAGCTGATACTTAGTATTCAAAGAAAGCAAACATATTTGGCTGCGTTGATTCATGCTGCCAAAAAAATGGTCCTACAATTTCTTTCGCTGATGATTGGCTTCAAAACTTACTGGGCTAGATAGACCTCAATGAAGGGGGATGTAAACAGGGTTAAGGAGACCTTAATGAGGACAAATACAATTGAAAATGGCCAGTTAAGATACATTTACATTTAAGGCGTCTATAAGATGACTTTTCTCCTTTAGAAGACCAAAATTATGTGGATTTAAGATTCATATGAAAGAAAATCCTACGCTCATCCCCAAAAAATTTACAGTAAAAATGTTAGTAAAAAATTACCCCAAAACTCTACTATTTATTGAACATTGTAACTGAACATTCAAATTTTCCCAAAATTTTATTACAAATAATATTCTAGTAGTTAAGCAGAACAACTGATACTTCACAATACTCCTACAATTAACCAGTAATAAAAGTATGTCAATTAAAAACAAAAAGAAATTAATTTCAGACCATTTTCCAAACAAGAAGTTTTTTAAAGAACTATAAAGACTATATTAGAAACTAAAATAAGCAGTTAGTGTTGTAGTCATAGTTGACAAAGGAGATAAAACAGAAGAGTACCTTGGGGTATTTCTTTGTTGGCAGGAAGGGAATTGTAATAAGGCTTTAGATATTTGATTAATTGTGACCTGTTTCGATAAAAAGGGGCAACTAGTTTAGCAAGAAAAAAAGTCAATGTTTAAACAAGTCAAATGCTTTTTTGAGAGACCGTTTGAAATTAGATTTAGCCAAGCATTAGCATGTTTTTAGAATTTCCCAATGCAGCCAAAAAGATTAAACAAGGTAATAAGAAGTTGAAGTACAATTAAGACTCTCGCATTGTTGTAAATCAGGAAGAGGTAAACCCTTTTCTCTTAGCTGTTAGTTGGGTACTTTTTGGAGTGTCAAGAATGACCAGACAACTGAATCAAGTATACAGTGAGAGAAGTAATATTTTTTGCAGCCCTTTTTTGTTTTTGTTTTTCACAACTGAATTTGGTATTAGATGAAGCAACAGTTCAGTACCATATTCTGGTTAAACTTAAAAAAAAAACACAGGAAATTCATGAAATATCAAATGCTATTTAAATAATTAATAAACTGAAGAAACTAGGTCTGTTTATGAGCTTGAGGGAGGGCTGTGATGGCTTGGACAACTGTCAGCCTTCTGAGCTGTGGAAAAAAACTCTTGATGCCCTGCTTAAGAACTCCTCAGGCAATCAAGCCCAATCTCAAACCCTAGCCATTCAAGCGTGGTGTGGACAAAGACTTAGAGCCCACGGATTGGTGTCAATACTGGGACTCCTCGGAACCCCAGGGGCGCCCCAGAGTCATCAATCGATCTTTGAAGTCATTACTGGCAGGCGTACTACAAGGAACCATCCTTCCACGCCTACATGACAGAATTTAAGGTAAGGTGAACACTTCACCACCCTCTCTAATCATCCAATTTACCTCTTTTAAATTGGTTTTTTAGCTCCCAAAACATAAAAAAAGTCTTGTGAAGTCCACACTGAGATGAGGTGGAGACAATAAATCATGAAATTATATAGCACTCAAAGCATTTGACTTCTAGTGATTTTGAGGAATCATTTCAACTATGGACAAATAGGTGTATATAGTTACTGCAATAAATATGAAGTAGCCTCTTTTGAATGGTATAAGATTGGCATACACTAAATTAACACAAATAAATAAGGCATTTGCTTATTCATTCAGTGGAATAACCTCATATGAAAATGGATCTTGACTTCATACATAATTTATATTACAGACACAGCAATGCAACAATTCACAGTCCAAAAAAAGCAAAACCTAAGCCAAATTTCATTGAAATACTTGTTTTAAACTATGAATGGTCATTACAGGTTCTTTAAACGGTTAAAGGTAACGAAGCAGGGAAGGTAGGAGCTCCAAAAACTCTTTTTTCTGCCCTAATTTGAATTGCAGAGTAAATTTTACATTGCATACACTTTGTTCAACAACTCCACATGATGGGAACAAGCTCCCACACTAGCATTTATTTGGTTTGGAGCTGGAAAAGTATAGTTTGGAGTTGGATTTGGTCTATATTGGTGGGATTTTTTTGGGCTGAAAAATCCTTTTCTACCTAAATTATCTATTATGGGTTCCCCCCCCCCCCCCCATAGTAGCATAATATTTGTAGGAATGGATATATAATGAGTCAGAGGTAATAGACTTCAGACTGTCTGTGCAGGATTTCAAATCTTGTTGATAGAAGAGTATCATCAAGTGTGGAAAACCATGTTGCAACCAAGATGGGCTCAAGATTGCACAAAGCCTCCATTAACAATGGAGCTACCAGGGACTTCTTGCTCTAAGGTTCTAACCCGGCTTAAGCACTTTATGTAGAACTGAGATGATGTGTCAATACCAATCCTGTACTGGTCCTGGGAGCATTGGTCAAAGAATGATTTAAATCATTGCTTAATGATTTAAAGAATATGGAAATTGCAACTTGAAACGTTACAACATTAAAAGACAAGTATTATATCAACATCTTGGCTGGTTAATCCAGACCCTTCAAACAGGACTTATTAGGAGTTTCAGAAAACTCATATCCAATGGGTAGAAAACATGAAATTAGGTGATATAAAATTTATTTACTCAGGCAGGAAGGATTGGGTGCACAGGCAGGAAGTAGGGCTCAAAATGAATAAGGAAGCTGTCAAGTCTTGTTTAGGTTGGGAAGGCATTGATAATAGGATGCTAGTGGCTCACTTTACAACTAAAATATGCAGGGTATCAGTCATAGTAGTATATGTCCTTGTAGAAATGACTATTGAAGATAGTAGTGACTCAAATGAATTTTACTTACAGCTACAGTAACAAATAGACAAAGTCCTAGGTATAAATATGGTAATGATTACAGATTGCTGCAATCGTATAGGTATAAACATCTAATTATAATCACCTTTAGTTACAAAATTGCCTCAAGTTATATGTATAACTATTTAGTATAGGTATAACTATCTAGTCATATTTTTCTTTAGTTATAAAATCGCTTCCAATTATAAAAGCCTTTGATAAAATATACCATCAACTTCTTCTCCTGAAAACAGAAGCATACAGGGTACATGAGAATATAGTTTCCTGGATTGAAGCCTTTCTCACTGGAAGAACTCAGAGGGTAGTAGTTTATGACAACACCAGTAAAACTGTTTATTCAGATGAAATTCCTGTCATTAGTGGAGTCCCATAGGGCATAATCTTGGGTCCCACATATATATTAACGACTATACAACTAACCTGAACAACCCACTGACACTGTATGCTGATGATTGCAAGCTCTTGGGACAGGCCCAAATTAGCCCCAATTGCAGGAGATTAAATGGCATGTAGTAAAATATTGAACTTGCATGTTAATAAATTGAGGGGGGACAGTCAATCTGGACTTTTCCAAGTTAAAGATAGTAATGGTGCTATAATTAATGACTAGAAAAGAGTTAAAGAGATATGGGCAGTACATTTTGAATGTGGTATGTGTTAAACCATAACAAAGATATGGGAAGAGATATAGAAAAAAATGAAAAAGTTTGTGATACTTTGGATATGAAGCAAGATTTATTTTATGAGAAAGAATTAGTGAGTACATTAAAAGGATAAAAAAAATAAAGACTCAGGTGCTGATAGTGGTAATTAGTTTTTAAAAATATGGTGGTTATGAAGTCAGAGATAGGTTACTGAAGATTATGAATCTAATTTTTGAAAAAGGGGAAGTACCTAGCAATCTTAGGAAAACTCTATTCAAACCTCTCTATAAGAAAGTGATGAGAGTGAGTATGGTAATTATAGAGGCAATAACTTGGTTTCTGTAGATAGCAAATTGCATAGTATGTCAATACTTTTTAGACTTAGAAATGATGTAGATAAACTTTTAAGAGAAGAACAATGTGGTTTTATGAAGGGGAGAGGATGTACCACCAAATTTTCACTCTAGATTAAGAATTGAAAAGTGCCTGAGTCATAAACCCCTTTAGTCCTAAGTTATATGGATTATGAGCAAGCATTTGATTCCGTTGATAGAAGAGCTTTGACAAAGGTCATATCCTTGTATGGTATCTGAAGCAGAGGCATTCAAAACACAAAGGATGATTTGCTACATGTTTTTTTCAGAGACATTACCTATGGATTGTATTGGGTACCCAATGACTGATCATAACTCAAACAGTAAGCTGTATAAGCAACATGGTCAATCCTGCTTTCTAGGAGTATAATGAAAGAAAGATTGAGATGGCTAGGACATGTTCTACAGATGAGGGATGACAAACTGAAAAAGGTCACCCTTGTCAGCCACCCATCTAGGGTCAAACAAAGAGCTGGCTGTCTAAAACTGGGTGGAAAGATTTTGTAAGAAAATATTTAAGGGAAATACTAACTCCTTGGGAGGGTGTAAGGAGGAAGGTCTTGGGAGGAGCAAGCATAGGTTTGTTGGCATTGGGTGGCAGTAAATTTGCAGTTGGTTATATAATTTAGCTGGGATGGAAGTAAAAATGTCATTTGATGATTTTTTATGCTATTTTATAATTCAATAATTACTTCTGGGGCTAATTGCATCTTGAGCCCTTAAAGGGGCCCCAAAGGTATTTCCTATTTGTACCCATACAGAGAAGTTATTAAAACTAGTTAAGGTATTGAAGAGTGGTTAAAAATATATCACTGGTTTATAAATAAGTTGTTCAAGAGTAATATATTTCACAAATACTTATTTATAACCTTCAAACCTTATTTAATAGACCACTCAAATATAAACGATTTTTTCTACTGTTTCACTTTAAGTGTGCATTTTTTTAATGCTGTCAACCAAAAATAGCATTGAATCTTGCAATTCAAAACTTTGCTGTCAACAATTAAGGGTATATTCTAATTCAGGGTAGGCTATATATTTGCACAATAGGGGGGGGGGGGGGGGGGAAATTCATGGTAAATTTGCAGTGGACTATATAGGTTAGCTACAATGAAAGCGAAAATATCATTTTACCATTTTTATGCTCTTTCATAACTCATATAAAATACCTTTGAGGGCTCAAGATGGAATTAGCCCCACAAGTAATTATTGAATTATGACAGAGCATAAAAAGAGCATCAACTGATGTTTTCACTTTCATTGTAGCTAAATTATGGGGCTCCACCCTTAGACTATTGGAAAAAATTAGTTTATAAGCTTATATAGAATGGTACTATCCAATCTCCTTATAATTAAAAAACGTTTTAGTCATCTAGTTGGAAAATTTGGCATATCTGTATAAGAAAAATCTAAATTTGCCAACTAGTTGACTAATAACTTCTCCCTAGCAAAAATTAATTTTTCCAACAAGTTGACTAATGACTTCTCCCCAGCAACACTTAAATTTGCCAACTAGTTGACAATAAATTTTGCCCAGCAAAACTTAATTTTTCCAACTAGTTGACTAATAACTTCTCCCCAGCAAAACTTAATTTTGCCAACTAGCTGGAAAGAAACATTGCCCCGGAAAACAATTCATTTTCCAACTAGTTGACTAATAATAGTTAGAATTTATTCTGAATAGCATAAAATATGTTAATAATATAGGGTTTTTTTCAAATTTAATTATCACTATTGTTACAGGATACCACCTGATGGCTAATTTGACAGTGTATATATATATACAAATCTTTGAATTAGCCAACCGACCAACCAGTATTTTAAGCCTAGGAGTCCAGCTGGACATAGGGAAACATATTAAGAAAACAATTCCTACTCCATAATATGCAGAATAATCGTAGTTGACACATTTTGCAGGGGGAGAGCCTTTATCCTCACTTCTTTGCTTGTTTTTCAAGTTTTTCTAAGAAATTCATGGATTTTCTAGAACCTATATATTCACAGTAAATATACCCCCACTGCCCTAATGTGCAAATATATATACCTAGAATTGCATCCTCAATCTACATATAACATCCATTTGTATCACAAATGACATTTACTCCCATATTAGCCATGTGGTGGATGTCCCTATTATGTTACAACTTCTTTCTCTCTCCATGTCTCCCCTCTTAATAAGAGATATGTTTTGAGTTATATATTAGGCTTTGAAGCCAGGGAGTTTTTGTTTTAATTCCCAGGATAATTAGTCTTATACCTGGTCCCAAAAGTGAGATTGAATTTGTCAAAGCTTGGAGGGTTATTCCTTCTGTCTGTTTAAAGAAAACAGATGCTTATTTGAAGGTTTGTTCATTTCTATCTTGCATTTAATGGACATAAATTGTGTATGTTCCTTCATTTATCTGTCTGTTTCTTTTCTGGAGGAATGTTTTTGTCTCTTTTTTAGAATTTTTAAATTAATTTTTCCAACTAGTTGACTAATAGCTTCTCCCCAGCAAAACTTAACTTTTCCAACTAGTTGACTAATAACTTCTCCCCAGCAGAACTTTATTTTGCCAACTAACTGGAAAGAATCATTGCCCCAGAAAACAATTCATTTTCCAACTAGTTGACTAATAATAGTTAGAATTTATTCTGAATAGCATAAAATATGTTAATAATATAGGGTTTTTTCAAATTTAATTATCACTATTGTTACAGGATACCACCTGATGGCTAATTTGACAGTGTATATATATATATACAAATCTTTGAATTAGCCAACCGACCAACCAGTATTTTAAGCCTAGGAGTCCAGCTGGACATAGGGAAACATATTAAGAAAACAATTCCTACTCCATAATATGCAGAATAATCGTAGTTGACACATTTTGCAGGGGGAGAGCCTTTATCCTCACTTCTTTGCTTGTTTTCAAGTTTTTCTAAGAAATTCATGGATTTTCTAGAACCTATATATTCACAGTAAATATACCCCCACTGCCCTAATGTGCAAATATATACCTAGAATTGCATCCTCAATCTACATATAACATCCATTTGTATCACAAATGACATTTACTCCCATATTAGCCATGTGGTGGATGTCCCTATTATGTTACAACTTCTTTCTCTCTCCATGTCTCCCTCTTAATAAGAGATATGTTTTGAGTTATATATTAGGCTTTGAAGCCAGGGAGTTTTTGTTTTAATTCCCAGGATAATTAGTCTTATACCTGGTCCCAAAAGTGAGATTGAATTTGTCAAAGCTTGGAGGGTTATTCCTTCTGTCTGTTTAAAGAAAACAGATGCTTATTTGAAGGTTTGTTCATTTCTATCTTGCATTTAATGGACATAAATTGTGTATGTTCCTTCATTTATCTGTCTGTTTCTTTTCTGGAGGAATGTTTTTGTCTCTTTTTTAGAATTTTTAATTAATTTTTTCCAACTAGTTGACTAATAGCTTCTCCCCAGCAAAACTTAACTTTTCCAACTAGTTGACTAATAACTTCTCCCAGCAAAACTTAATTTTGCCAACTAGCTGGAAAGAAACATTGTTCCAGAAAACAATTCATTTTCCAACTAGTTGACTAGTAACTTCTCCCCAGCAAAACTTTATTTTTCCATCTAGTTGACTAATAACTTCTTCCCAGCAACACTTAATTTTGCCAACTAGCTGGAAACAAACATTGCCCAGAAAAAAAAATTATTTTCCAACTAGTTGACTAGCAACTTTTCCCCAGCAATAATTTCTTTATCCAACTAACTAGAAACAAACTTACCCTATAAACACTTTAGTTAGCCATCTATTTGGCAAGTAACTTTTCCTCTGAATAATTTCTCAGCTAACAACATGACATAAATAGAAAAAAAAACATACTATTCTTGGTCCAACAAAAATTGGCAGTATGTGCTTTTAACAAAGGTGCTACAGCTAAGGTAAATCAAACAAACTGAATTCAGGAGTAAATAGTCTTGAAGCCACAGAACTAAAAGTCTTCTCCTTCTATAAGTGTTCTTTCCAATCTTAGGCAACACTCTGCAAGATAGTCTTACCCCAGGTAGTTATACAGAGATATATATATATATATATATATATATATATATATATATATATATATATATATATATATATATAATATATATATATATATATATATATATATATATATATATATATATATATATATATATATATATATATATATATATATATATATATATATATATATATATATATATATATATATATAATATATATATATATATATATATATATATATATATATATATATATATATATATATATATATATATATATATATATATATATAATATATATATATACATATATATATATATATATATATATATATATATATATATATAATATATATATATATATATATATATATATATACTATATATATAGTATATATATATATATATATATATATATATATATATATATATATATATATATATATATATATATATATATATATATATATATATATGCATCAGAAAATGAATGGAACTTGGCAGGTTGCACAAAAATGTGCATTTTTACATGAAATTGCATCTCTGTGAACCTGGGGTAAGACTATCTTGGAGTGTTGCCTAAGATTGGAAAGCACACTTATAGAAGGAGAAGACTTTTAGTTCTGTGGCTTCAAGACTATTTACTCCTGAATTCAGTTTTTTTTTTATTTACCCCAGCTGTAGTACATTTGTTAAAAGCACATACTGCCAACTTTTGTTGGACCAGGAATAGTATATTTTTTGTTTTCTCTTATGTCATGTTGTTAGCTAAGAAATAATTCTGAGGAAAAATTGCTTGTCAAATAGATGGCTAACAAAAGTGTTTAAAGGGTAAGTTTGTTTCTAGCTAGTTGGATAAAGAAAGTATTGTTGGGGAAAAGTTGCTAGTCAACTAGTTGGAAAATAAATTGATTTCTGGGGCAACGTTTTTTTTTCTAGCTAGTTTGGCAAAATTAAGTGTTGCTGGGGAGAAGTTTATCAACTAGTTGGAAAATGAATTGTTTTCTGGGGCCAACTTTCCAGCTAGTTGGAAAAATAAAGTTTTGCTGGGGAGAAGTTATTAGTCAACTAGTTGGAAAATGAATTGTTTTCTGGGGCAATGTTTCTTTCCAGCTAGTTGGCAAAATTAAGTTTTGCTGGGAGAAGTTATTAGTCAACTAGTTGGAAAAGGAAAGTTTTGCTGGGGCAACATTTATTGTCAACTAGATGGCAAATTTAAGTGTTGTTGCAGAGAAGTTATTAGTCAACTAGTTGGAAAAATTAAGTTTTGCTGGGGAGAAGTTATTAGTCAACTAGATGGAAAAATTAATTACAAATTCTAAAAATGAGACAAAAATATTCCTCCAGAAAAGAAACAAAGACAGATAAATGAAGGAACATACACAATTATGTCCATTAAATGTAAGATAGAAATGAGCAAAACTTCAAATATGCATCCATTTTCCTTAAACAGACAGGAGGAATAGCCCTCTAAGCTTTGACAAATTCAATCTCACTTTTAGGACCAGGTATAAGACTAATTATCCTGGGAATTAAAACAAAAAAATCTGTGGCTTCAAGGACCAATATATAACTCAAAATATATAAAAAAAATGTTTTATGCTATTCAGAAAACATTCTAACTATTATTAGTCAACTAGTTGGAAAATAAATTGTTTTCTGGGGCAATGTTTGTTTCAACTAGTTGGAAAAATTTAGTTTTGCTGGGGAGAAGTTATTAGTGAACTAGTTGGAAAATGGAAGTTTTGCTGGGGCAACATTTATTGTCAACTAGTTGGCAAATTTAGATTTTTCCTATACTGATGGGCCAAATTTTCCAACTACATGACTAAAATGTTTTTAATTATAAGGAGATTGGATAGTACCATTCTATATAAGCTTATAACTAATCTTTTCCAATAGTCAAAGAGTGGATATACCTAAATTATATAGCAAACTGCAAATTTACCTGGGTGGCTTGGTGCTGTGGTGAGGTGTTAGCAGTAGCCTAGAAGGGTAAGAAGGCTAGGCTAGTGGTATTAGGCTATAAGATTTTTAAAAGAGGGTTTTCAGAATTTTCCAGTGTTTCTTTCTGGGAAATACAGCCACTGCATTAGCACTAAAACAACTAACGTAATGATTTGCATATAGAGCTACTTTTCAGAAAGATCCTATCTAGGTAGCACACTAATTAGGCTAGTGTTACTGAAAAGTTGGTATAGCAGAAAACAAACGAATGAACAAAGACCATGTAGTACAGGTTAAACCCATTTTTCTTTATGAGCAAAAACACATAAACTGTCAAAGCAGAAACAAATAATAAAAAGAACCATTTCAACGAATTTGTTCTTCAAATTTTTTCCCGTTTATTTCCATCTATGACTTTTTTACGCCCATTCATTGCAGATAAGAAGGTTTTAGATGGCATAAAAAAAACCAAAGCAATGGAAAACCTTCGACAAAGCCTCGATAAAGTTTTTTTTTTTTCTACTCCCGACTAAGCCGTAAGTGGTGGACCCCGAAGCCGCGCCGAAAAGTCGACGGCGCGCCGCCGAGCTTGCAACAGCGCGCTGATGCCGCCACTGATTCTATCGGCGGCGGCGTCACTAATACGCCGCCGTTTTTTTTGTTTTTTTCTCTCTTTTTTGGTTATCGATATCGACCTCCGGGCTTCAACCGTCATCCCGGCTAATCTGTTTCTGAAAAATAAATACTGTCATCTTGGGCTCGCCATGTATATCGGTTCATAGGGAGGAGAAGAAGAAATTTTTCTTGAAACAAAAATTCTACCTTCCACTTTAAAATTCTGTTCATTTTTCTTTCTGATTTTTCGGATGAAAAGAGGTAGGTAAAAGAGCATTAGGCAATTCAGGATGTTGTCATAGGCAGCGCAATCGAGCTGTCTAAGTAAAGAACAATGTTGCACAATGTATTATTTTTTTTTTTTGTTTGTTTTTTTTTTCCATACCAGGGCAATTCGTATCGAAGGAGTTGTCGTCAGAAACTTCAAAAAGGGCTCATTCGATTGGAAATTGGAATAACTAGTGCCGTTTTTAATGGTCGAAAGTTATTAGAAGGCAGCTAACACCCCTTCCACGCCCACCATTTCCCCAAACACATCCAATCAAAATTTTAAGATAGCCATTTTGTTCAGAGTAACTGATTTCCAGAGAGAAAATATGTGTTTTTTTGAGGAGGTTACTCCCTCACAACCCTTAGGGCAAGGGTTTTTTTGTAGTTATGCCCTGGAGGTATATAAGAACGATATTGGCAAAATGCGTGTTATTTATTATTTTTTCCTTTAGACCAGGGCACTTCATATCGAAGAAGTTGTCGTAGAAACTTCAAAAAGGGCTCATTCAATTAGAGATTGGAGTGACTTGTGCCCTTTTTCATAGTCGAAAATGATTCGAAGGCAACTAACACCCCTTCCACGCCCACCATTTCCCGAAACACATACAATCAAAATTTTGAGATAGCCATTTTGTTTAACGTAGTTGAAAGTTCTGGAAATTAGGTCTTAGAGGATGACAACCACCCTCACAGCCCTTAGGGTAAGGGTTGTAATTTATGCCCTGGGGGCATATACGGTGTTTATAGAAAGCGTTGCCGTAGAAACTAAAAAAAGGGATCATTAGTTTGGAAATCGAAAAGCCTAGTGCCCTTTTTAATAATCGAAAGTGATTGGAAGGCTTGTCATTTTTATAGTAGAGATCGATGTGGGTATATAATGTATCACTTTTTTGTTGTTGTTGTTGTTTAGACCAGGACACTTTGTATCGAAGGAGTTGTTGTAGGAACTTCGAAAAGGGCTCATTCGATTGAAAATAGAAAGGGCTGATGTCCTTTTTAATAGTCGAAAGTGATTGGAGGGAAACTAATCCCCCTCCCACGCCCACCCTCCCCATTTGCCTTTATGTTTAAAAAGTAAATGTTGCCTTAAGATTAAATCAAAATGCACTGTGTTTATGCTAATTCCCAATAAGGCATCTCAGCAGTATCCCTAAAACGACTTAGGGTATTATGCTCAAACTTTCAGGGCTTCTTCTGCTCTTAAAATTTGACCAAATTAAAATAGCGTAAGTGTATCCAAGAAATCAAAGAAAGTAAACAAATTTTTTTGCGAATGTAATCAAGTTTTCCATTTCAGGTCAACTAAACGAGGTACGAAACTAAATTAAACACTACTATTTGTGTCCAGATTTTTATAAGGGTCTATGTTGTTAAATTTTGCTGAAAATTGTTTTTCCAGCATACAAATAGCAGGCCAAACTATAAATTCTTAAAAAAAAAACGAAAGATTTAAAGTATGATTTTCTTTTTCCCTGAAAAGACTATGTCAATATAAAACGAACAGAAATTAATTAAAAAAACTGTTTCCAAAAATAAGTTTTTTCAAAGAAAAGTAAAGAACTCCATTAAACCAAAAATGAGCAAAATTAAAATCAAATAATCTACCAAGCGTGAAACTACCACAAATCAGCATCGATAAATAAATGAAACCCAAAACGAACAGAAATTACAATAAATAACCGAGTGAAACTCAAAACGAGCAGAAATTAACATAAGTTGGGCTCAAAACCCCTATGCCTTCCCAAGGCCAGAACATAATTTGTACTTTACTGACAAAACTACAAATGAATATGCATTGTCAGTTTAATATACATATACTGATATTTAGTAATCAAAATGTTAATATTATTTGATTTATTAAAGTTATAAAAGTAAAAACATTTATATTTTTTTCAGTAAAAGTGAAAATTATGTTCTGGCCTTGGGAAGGCATAGGGGTTTTGAGCCCAACTTATGTTAATTTTTGCTCGTTTTGAGTTTGACTCAGTTATTTATTGTTATTTTTGTTCGTTTTGGGTTTCATTTATTTATCGATAATGATTTGCGGTAGTTTCCCGCTTAGTAGATTATCTAGAGCTAGTATAGAAATATATCTATAGAAATGAATTACATTTTTTTTGCACAGTTAGCAGAGCACACGGAAGTTGAAGTAGCCTTAAACTTTGACTTGAAACGTTATAACTTGACCACTTCTTTCAAAAAAGAATTTTGGAGGGTTATTGCGTGTTGATAAGAAAAGGGGTAAAGGTGCAGTTTAATTCCTCCTGTAGTGTAGGGCGCAGGAGCCCTATGGTGAAGGTGCAGGTTTGTTCTCCCTTATAAAACAACTTATTCCAGCAGATACAAAGAAGAAGCCCATTTGTGGCATTCTGTGGGACCCCAAGGTCCAATACTAGTATCAGATCCCGCGAGTGGCAGTTTACGCTCGTCAAGTTCTGGCTGTACCGGCCACATGTGCCCCAGCTAAACGGCTTTTTGGCACGACAGGACTGATAGTGACTGCAATAAGATCAATGGCTCCAGGCAGAGTGAACAAACTCACTTTTGTTACATCAATTGTAACTGAAGTGATGTAACCGCTGATTTGAAATTGTTGGTGTTGTTAAGCCATGGTATCTGATTTGTATACAGTGTTTTTTCGATGTTGTTATTTGTTTTTTTTTTTAACTTCCTTTTCGTACGTATTTGATGAACAGGAGATGTTTTAACTTCAAACTTTGAAAGTTATACACACATTATCCCAAATCATTAACAAGAAGGAAATGACTAAACACGGGATTTTATAGGAACAACGCAATGTTAAACATAAACACAACATAGGTTTCCCTGGGTCTATTGGCTAAAAATGAGAATTCTACTTGGTCTGATAGACGTTGAACATAAACACTTTCCGCACGGCCCAACAAATTCCTGTTTTGTCATATTGTTCTTGTATGTTTTTAGCCAACCATTTAAAAATCCTTACTAAAATCGAGGTTGAACGTGCTTGGTGAAGTGGAATTTTTATTATTATTTTTAATCAGAAAAATCGGCACGCCGTGGCGCGCCGCCGGTCTAAAAATTGGCGGCGCGCCGCCAAAAAAATTTCGGCGCGCCTGGTTGCGCGCCGCCGCCGATACTGAATCACACATTCGCCGCCGTCATTTTTGGGTGGCGCGGCTTCGGGGACTAGTAAGTGGTTCGTGAGATTAAACTTGACTTTTGTCACAGATTCAAAGACCAGAAATCCAAGCAGCATAATAATACAAATTTATCAAGGAGGCACACTTGTGCCTCTTTAAAGAGGCTTCCCACCACAATGTTAAGCGATTTCCGGTCCTAGCGGTCGCAGAGAGACGGCGGTGATCGAATTTTGTTGCCTAAGCTCAAACTAAGAAACAAGCAAAATTTTACCCCCCCCCCCCTCCGACTTTATCTTCATGGGGGAAAGTGGGCCGGAAGTTTCGACCTTCCCACCAAGTAGCCCCTTAAACGTTGTCCGATCGGGCTGAAATTTAAAGGATAAGCTTTCCTAGGGCCTGGGAGCTTATCCTCAAAATTTCAGGTCAATCCGATCACTCCTTCCCTGTTTTCCAAAAACCAAATATAGCCACTTAGTGTTCATCAATTTTTTTTTAGCCACGGCTACAGGCCACAGTTGGCAAGGATCCGGTGAATGAGGACTCATTCGAAGCAGAATTCGACCTGTTAGGGAGTGGGAGATTTCCAGGCCGAAAAAAACTTATCCCCCGAATTTATATTTACGAAAAACCTCGTTTTCCTATAAGAGCTCATGTTAATATTTCCCGCGACAACCCCCTTTAACGTTGTTCGATCGGGCTAAAACTGAGAGGATAAGCTGTCCTAGGGCCTAGGAGCTTATCCTCAAAATTTCAGCTCAATCCGATCACTCCTTCCCTGTTTTCTAAAAACCAAATATCAAGTTATTTTTTTATCTGACACGCCTACAGGCCACAGTTGGCAACGAATCCCGGTGAATGAGGACTCATTCGAAGCGGAATTCGACCTGTTAGGGCCTTTTGATATTTTCAGACCAAAGAAATTATCCCCCGAATTTACATTTACGGAAAACCTTGTTTTCCTATAAGAGCCCATGTTAATTTTTGAAATTCCTAAAAGCATAGTATATCATTATTAAATTAGATCAAAATAGTCCTCTTAACCTGACAAGACCGACTGCAAGCTTCCAAAAATTCCAGCTCTTTCCCAGAAGTTTTTTTTGTCAAAAAACGAAAACTTCACTTCGTATTTGCTTGCGTCGAAAATAGATTGCAGAGACTAAAAACAATTTAACAAAAGTCTCTGATGGTACAGTGGTCAGTATTCCTGTCTGTCATGCGGAAGACCCGGTTGGATTCCCCTTCAGAGTAAATTTTTTTTATATTGAATTTAAAGTAGTATCTCTTAAATTTAAAGTTTAAAAAAGTAACTCAGTTTCTTTTTTAAATCCAATCTATTAAATCCTTCGGCTCAACAAGCGTCTCCAGAAGAATATCACAGTCAGCCTTCAGCTTACAGGTAAGTCTCCACTGCTTTGATAACATGCCGTATACCCGCATGCTCGAAGAAAAGTTGAAAAAAAGAAAATCTTACTGTGCATTTGATTTGAGTATTCAGGAATCAAAAGCCTTAACAAAAGAATCTTCAAAAGCGGGGGGTGTGGGGGCGGCAGTCCCCAATTTTAACCCTTGACACGATACTAACAGTTAGTAAAGCAATAATAAGTAATAAACTGTATAAAAACGTGCAGAAATTATTTGAAAAAACTACGTTTTCTAAATTGTTAAAGAGGCTGAGTCACAAGTTCGAACCTTAAAACGTACAGGGATTAGGAGGTACAGTTTGGGGGCTGCCGCCCCCCAAACCCTCCGCTTTTTGCAGCCTTTTTTGTTAAGGTTTTTATTTTGGGGGTCTTCCGCCCCCCTCAACCCCGATTTTTCCCTTGTAAAGAAATGCTTTTGCAACAAGAACGAAGTCTGCTTGAATTTTTTACCGTAAGAACGTCCTATTACATCTCTTTGATTAGAAACAGTACTGAGCCTTTTTGCTGGATTTTTTACAGGAGATTTTTCCCTAACCGATAAACAAGCTATATTGTGACGAACTTGGTACGACCAACTGATTGCAGGCTACAGGACTTGAAAAACCTTAACAAAAGAGGCTGTAAAAGCGGGGGGTTTGGGGGCGGGAGGCCCCCAACTGAACCTCCTAATCCCTGTACGTTTAAGGTTCGAACTTGGGACTCAGCCTCTTTAACTCTTTAGAAAAGTAGTTTTTTTCAAATGATATCCTTCTAAGGCAATAAAAAGAAAGATACTATTAATAACCACAGCATTAGACCAGATGGAAGATAAAAGCGCCAGATTTATTTTAAAATCAGTTGAACGTCATGTATGTGAAAAGCTTAAGGCTAACTCAGTGGTGGACCCAGGGTGCGAGATGGACGCCCCCCCCCTAACATAGTCTAAAGTAGTGTCGTTTACTTAATTAACGCAAGTTTGCGGTAATTAAACTTGCTCCTAACCCAAGTTTATCGAATCAACCTATTTTGCACCCCCCCCTTCCTAAGAAATTCTGGATCCGCCCCTGACTGAACTGGTATATTTGATTGTTTTTAAGGCTTTGGATGTAATTTCTTATAAAAATTCACTCTCATAGCCTCATAAAGATATATATACTAGGATTTCATATACAGGGTTTATAGGAAGGATAGATCTAGTGTTAGGAAAGGTTGATATGTCGTAATCTTTATAAAAAAATTATATCTCACTCATTTGTTGCTTCTAAGGAGTATCCCCATTGGATCGATGCTATTTGTTTACTTCTGGATGAGGAGAGACAACTGAAAATTGAGTCATTTTATAATTCTAATGAGAATAATGTTATCACGGATACAATCTAGAATGTTACGAGTGAGGGGAATGCTATTGTCTTTGGACACTTCAACATTTGCGTACGTAGCTTCTTGTCTAGGGGGGGGGGGCAGCCGATTCTGTGATGAAGGTTGGGCGGAGCTGAAGTTATATTGGCTGTTCACAAAACCTTACATTGCTAGGAAGTTCAATCATACCTATGAAATCTTTTATTAATAAGTAATCACCAAAAATCCTAAATCACCAATAAGCTTCACCATTAATCTTCTTGGATTAGAGCTAAAAATTTTCAAGATATTATGGATAATTGCTTCTTGTTAGACTTTTATTCTGTCATTCCAGCTTTATTTCAACCATCTACCTTTTATCAACTGCTTTTTTGCCATCTAGCTTTTTCAACCATCTGATGTTTCAGCCATATATAGTGTAAATTTGAAGTTCTAGGAGGGACAGCTGCCTCCTCTGCCCTCCCCTACATACACCCATAGAGTTCAATGCTGATAGTTTCCTTATGGGTAATTAAATCTCTTCAAATAAACCAGTGAATTTTATTAAAACCCTAAGTCTCAGTATAAACAAAAACTATTGTTTTCACCCCTTATGGGTAAAAACAAAAGCTTCATTACAACATTAGAAATCGTACTTTTATCGCGATTAATGCGCAAATTGGACATACATAGCTTTGGATCTACATAGTGTACAGAGTCAAAGGTAGAAATTTGATCACCTGAACTACATATATACCATACTACACTTCTTGGCTGAAAAATAAATAAAACCTTTGCATCACATCATTGGTTTAAAAGGGTTTTCTTTCCGCAGGACGAAGAGATGGAGCTTAGGGGATATCTTAGGGGGCGGGGCAGGTAAGCGTTACACATCTCAATCACTTTTTAATTTTAGTCCACCTTCAAACATAAAATGGTGCCTTCCTGTTTATCAGCTACAACGGAGTTTTCCAGTTACAAGCAGATACTTCGCTTAATAGAACAAAAGTTTGGCTGCATAGCTTCAAATAGTCATCTCTGACGAAAGATGTGAAACTCCACCTCAACTTACTGTAAGCTTGGCTAAGCTATTAAAAAAAACATACTTTTCTGGCTCAATGAAAGAATTTATACGTAGCTTTTTAAAATGTAATTTCGTTTTCATTAATCTTGCCTGAGGTCCAAACTTAAAATCTAAAGCCTATGGAAAACATAATCAGGACAAGACCAAATTTCGCTTCTGCAGCACAATATGGTGGCAAACATAAAACTAAAAAATTGTCACACTTCGCAATATTTCGAAATTACAATAAATTAAATAAAAAAAAAATTCTTAAATGAAAGTAAGAGCAGCATCAAACATAAGAAGGACAAAAGATGTTCCGTATATGAGGTTTGCTTCCCACTCCTGAACCCCTTACTTTTTCACTAAAGGTTTACAGCAGTTTAGAAAGAGTCCTTTTCCCGTATCAACAACCATTATGTTGGAGTAACCGTTCTTAAAGGATTGGGAATTGAAATCAAACTTAGTGGTAAAAATGGAGATTTCACGAGGGGCAGGCTCCCCTCATATACGTAATAACTTCTCTTCGTTTTAAGTTTTAATGTCACTCTTTGCTTCCATTTGAGATTTTTTTTTATTTAACCTACTCCACTAACTCCGAGAAAAATCAATCACTGTATCCTGTGGATAAATATTTATTTACCCTTCCTTTTCTTCACTCGCTGGAAGTATCTTTGATTTTAATTTTACTTTTACATTTGTATTATTGCTTTTTTTTTTGTGCACTGAGGACAGTCGAACGGAGTTCTCACATTTCTATCTGGGCTATCCATGGAACGGCTTAGGATTTTAAGTTGAAGCTGTCAAGGAATATTGAGGGGCCTTTGGACCAAATCAAAATACATTATTTGCGTTCAGGCTGTGAAAAAGGTGTACCTGCAATACATCAGCAATGCCTAAGGGTATTATTTTTAAATTTTCAGGCCGTGTTGGACTAAATAAAAAGGCACTACGAGCATCTAAGTTTTCAAAAAACATGGGGTCGGGGGAGTATAGGAGGATTTGCAACTAAATCAGAGAACACTGCATGTATTCATATTTTCCTTATTTTGAACCTGTAGCATCTCAGGAAAAGCTCAAGGTAGTGAGTTGAAACCTTCAGGAAATATATTTTGGGATAATGGACCCCCTTGAGGGGTTTATTAAATCAAAATATAATTTGTACATACCGTTTGTTAAAAGGGTATATCTGTGACAGCTCAGGAACGGCTAAAGTATACAGTTTATTTTTTAAGGAATTTTGAATTAAATAAAAAAAAAACACTTCATGCTTTTAGATTGTGGAAGGGTTGTATCTGCAATATCTTAGGAACAACGAAAAGGATATATTAACGTCGAAAGGGATCCGGCTGAAACTTTGCGGGAATGCTGGACCGGGATTCAGGCAGAGTTCGCAATACTACTTGGGAGCAATAAAAGAGGCTAAATAAGAGAAAAAAATAAATGAAAAAAACTTGGCTGTATTTATTCGTAGTGCAAAATCTTTATGATCTTTTTAAAATTGAAAACGTAGGCCATTAAGACACCTGAACCAAAATTTCAGAACCACTCGAACTTCAATCGAAAACAAATCTGGTCCTTGACGGTCTATCTTTTTTCTCTTTCTTTTTCAAACAAGGAAGAAGTCTTTATATCAAATAAGCTAGAAATGCATTTATTTAAGCAAACAGGCTGTTAAGATAAAATATCAAAGGTGATTGCAAGATGGGGACTGGGGTTGCTATATTACTATAGAAGGTGAAGAATTAAGCAGATTTTCAATCCATTTCTTTAAACAATATTGCCTTACCTATTCCTAAAAATCTATAGTAAAATTATATTAATATTTGCTGCGAAATTATGTTCAAAATTTAAATAGCAAGCCAAAATCTTAATTCAGAAGCAGAAAAACCAACAAAGAGAAACATACTCCTTTTATTGACCTGCAATTTTATGGAAAACAAAATATATTTTAAACATTTTCTCTGTTATAACTTCTCTGTTATAAGTTAGATTAGCTTCATTAGGTATTTTCAATAATCTTGGTTTTTATGATTATTTTCTCTCTTTTTTAGTTTTTTTTTTATCGTTTTTAAAATTAAAACAACAGTGATCGAAAATTATACTGTTTAGGGTAAACGGAAATTACATTTTTGGGGTTAAAAAGGCACAGGAGGTGAAAGCCCTGCTCCTGTTTGTTGTGATTTTGGTTCGTTTTAGGACTAAGTTGGTTATTCACTGTAATTTCAGTTTGTTTCAGGTCTCGTTTATTGATTGATATTGATTTCTGATCATACTTCTACAACTACTATTACTACTAATACTACTACTACCAGTACTACAACTACTACTACTACAGCTACTACTACTATTACTACTGCTAACAACTCACTACAATATTAAGTCGCCAGAAGCCACAGCAGCTTTGCACAATCCTCCTCCTTCCCAATCTATTCTAAGTTTCCCTCTTTACACCCTCCTGGGAAGTTCTAATTTCCCTTAAGGCCTTCCTTACAACCCTCTTCCCACTCAATTTGGTAAAAACTCACTTTTCGTTTGGCCCCATAGGGATTGCCGAAAAGGTCAATATTTGGCAAAATCTCGTGATTCATCCTTAAAATGTGTCCTAGCTAGTCCCCGAAGCCGCGCCGCGCCGAAATGACGGCGGTGAATGTGTGATTCAGTATCGGCGGCGGCGCGCCGCCAGGCGCGACGAAATTTTTTGGGCGGCGCGCGCCGCCGATTTTTAGACCGGTGGCGCGCCATGGCGTGCCGATTTTTCTGATTAAAAATAATAATAAAAATTCCACTTCACCAAGCACGTTCAACCTCGATTTTAGTAAGGATTTTTAAATGGTTGGCTAAAAACATACAAGAACAATATGACAAAACAGGAATTTGTTGGGCCGTGCGGAAAATGTTTATGTTCACCGTCTATCAGACCAAGTAGAATTCTCATTCTTAGCCACTAGACCCAGGGAACCCTATGTTGTGTTTACGTTTCACATCGCATTGTTCCTATAAAATCCCGTGTTTAGTCATTTCCTTCTTGTTAATGATTTGGGATAATGTGTGTATAACTTTCAAAGTTTGAAGTTCAAACATCTCCTGTCGTCAAATACATACGAAAAGGAAGTTAAAAAAAAAAAACAAACAAATAATAACATCGAAAAAACACTGTATACAAATCAGATACCATGGCTTAACAACACCAACAATTTTAAATCAGCGGTTACATCACTTCAGTTACAATTGATGTAACAAAAGTGAGTTTGTTCACTCTGCCTGGAGCCATTGATCTTATTGCAGTCACTATCAGTCCTGTCGTGCCAAAAAGCCGTTTAGCTGGGGCACATGTGGCCGGTACAGCCAGAACTTGACGAGCGTAAACTGCCACTCGCGGATCTGATACTAGTATTGGACCTGGGGTCCCACAGAATGCCACAAATGGGCTTCTTCTTTGTATCTACTGGAATAAGTTGTTTTATAAGGGAGAAAAAACCTGCACCTTCACCATAGGGCTCCTGTGCCCTACACTACAGGAGGAACTAAACTGCACCTTTACCCTCTTTTCTTATCAACACGGAATAACCCTCCAAAATTCTTTTTTGAAAGAAGTGGTCAAGTTATAATGTTTCAAGTCAAAGTTTAAGGCTACTTCAACTTCAGTGTGCTCTGCTAACTGTGCAAAAAAAATGTAATTCATTTCTATAGATATATTTCTATACTAGCTCTAGATAATCTACCAAGCGGGAAACTACCGCAAATCATTATCGATAAATAAATGAAACCCAAAACGAACAAAGATAACAATAAATAACTGAGTCAAACTCAAAACGAGCAAAAATTAACATAAGTTGGGCTCAAAACCCCTATGCCTTCCCAAGGTCAGAACATAATTTTCACTTTACTGAAAAAAATATAAATGTTTTTAATTTTATAACTTTAATAAATCAAATAATATTAACATTTTGATTACTAAATATCACTATATGTATATTAAACTAACAATGCATATTCATGTAGTTTTGTCAGTAAAGTACAAATTATGTTCTGGCCTTGGGAAGGCATAGGGGTTTTGAGCCCAATTTATGTTAATTTCTGCTCGTTTTGAGTTTGACACGGTTATTTATTGTAATTTCTGTTCGTTTTGGGTTTCATTTATTTATCGATGCTGATTTGTGGTAGTTTCACGCTTGGTAGATTATTTGATTTTAATTTTGCTCATTTTGGTTTAATGGAGTTTTTTACTTTTCTTTGAAAAAATTTATTTTTTGGAAACAGTTTTTTTAATTAATTTCTGTTCGTTTTATATTGACATAGTCTTATCAGGGAAAATGAAAATCATACTTTAAATCTTTTCGTTTTTTTAAGAATTTATAGTTTGGCCTGCTATTTGTATGCTGGAAAACAATTTTCAGCAAAATTTAACAACATAGACCCTTATAAAAATCTGGACACAAATAGTAGTGTTTAATTTAGTTTCGTACCTCGTCTAGTTAACCTGAAATGGAAAACTTGATAAAATTCGCAAAAAAATTTGTTTACTTTCTTTGATAGCTTGGATACACTTACACTATTTTAATTTGGTCAAATTTAAGAGCAGAAGAAGCCCTGAAAGTTTGAACATAATACCCTAAGTCTTTTTTGGGATACTGCTGAGATGCCTTATTGGGAATTAGCATAAACACAGTGCATTTTGATTTAATCTTAAGGCAACATTTACTTTTTAAACATAAAGGCAAATGGGAGGGTGGGCGTGGGAGGGGGATTAGTTTCCCTCCAATCACTTTCGACTATTAAAAAGGACATCAGCTCTTTCTATTTTCAATCAAATGAGCCCTTTTCGAAGTTCCTACGACAACTCCTGCGATACAAAGTGCCCTGGTCTAAACAACAACAACAAACAAAAAAAGTGATACATTATACCCACATCGATCTCTACTATAAAAATGTCAAGCCTTCCAATCACTTTCGATTATTAAAAAGGGCACTAGGCTTTTCGATTTCCAAACTAATGATCCCTTTTTGAGTTTCTACGGCATCGCTTTCTATAAACACCGTATATGCCCCCAGGGCATAAATTACAACCCTTACCCTAAGGGCTGTGAGGGTGGTTGTCATCCTCTAAGACCTAATTTCCAGAACTTTCAACTACCTTAAACAAAATGGCTATCTCAAAATTTTGATTGTATGTGTTTCGGGAAATGGTGGGCGTGGAAGGGGTGTTAGTTGCCTTCCAATCATTTTCGACCATTAAAAAGGGCACAAGCCCTTTTTATATATATATATATATATATATATATATATATATATATATATATATATATATATATATATATATATATATATATATATATATATATATATATATATATATATATATATATATATATATATATATATATATATATATATTATATATATATATATATATATATATATATGTATATATATATATATATATAGATATATATAATATATATATATATATATATATAATATATATATATATATATATATATATATATATATATATATATATATATATATATATATATATATATATATATATATATATATATATATATATATATATATATATATATATACTCTAATTGAATACTAATACTATATTATATACTAATGCCACTCCAATCTCGAATTTCTACGACAACTTCTTCGATATGAAGTGCCCTGGTCTAAAGGAAAAAATAATAAATAATACATTGTGCCAACATCGTTCTTATATACTTCCAGGGCATAACTACAAAACCCTTGCCCTAAGGGCTGTGGGGGAGTAACCTCCTCAAAATACATATTTTCTCTCTGGAAATCAGTTAATCTGAACAAAATGGCTATCTTAAAATTTTGATTGGATGTGTTTGGGGAAACGGTGGGCGTGGAAGGGGTGTTAGCTGCCTTCCAATCACTTTCGACTATTAAAAAGGGCAATAGTTATTCCAATTTCCAATCGAATGAGCCCTTTTTGAAGTTTCTACGACAACTCCTTCGATACGAATTGCCCTGGTATGGAAAAAAAAAAAAATAATACATTGTGCCAACATTGTTCTTTACTTAGACAGCTCGATTTTGCTGCCTATGACAACATCCTGAATTGCCTAATGCTCTTTTACCTACCTCTTTTCATCCGAAAAATCAGAAAGAAAAATGAACAGAATTTCTTCTTCTAATTCACAGCAGGCGGGCTATTCATTTAATAATATTTAGCCCTTTTCTTTTTGCTTCACTCTGTGGGCTACAGAGCTACTGGCTTGGTCGTCTCTTATTTGTTAGATATTCTCAGATATCTTTCAGTAGAACAGAATTTTAAAGTGGAAGGTAGAATTCTTCTTCTTCTTCTAATTCACAGCAGGCGGGCTATTCAGTAGGTACTATTTAGCCCTCTTCTTTTTGCTTCACTCTGTGGGCTACAGAGCTACTGTCTTGGTTGTCTCTTATTTATTAGATATTGTCAGATATCTTTCAGTAGATCTTTTGACTCGAGGAGTTCAAATATAAGATGATAGATATCGATTTCTGTGCTCTGTGTGCAGGTATAGTTGGCTAGGCTCTTGGCTGATAGTGAAATTTTGTGGTGTTTGAAGCATTTTAACAGTTTACAAAGCAAGGTATGTTGTGCAGACGTCAGCATATTACATTCAAATAGGCAATGGCCAATTGTTTCATTATTCATATTACAATGCCTGCAAAGAGGGGACAGGGGAATTGAACCACTTGAATTAGAAAGCTTATATGAGAATGCAAGGAAATTTAGTCCATTTGTTCCAGAACGAATTCTATGATAAATTTTAGAAAGATACTTATTGGGAAAGGGGTAAAGGATAGGATTAATCTTATTAAAATTAATATCTGATAGCCTCCATCGGTAAATATCTCTTATTGGGATTGGTCTCCCACTTGGCTGGTCAATATTTATAGCATTTTTTGCTATTTCATCAACCTGATGATTACCACTTATGCTAGAGTGGCTAGGAATGTACTGAAAATAAGTTTTTATGCCACTTGAAGCAAGATTATTAATAATACTGAGACAATGATAAGTGACAATGTCCAACTTATATTGAGGAGCTAAGGCCAGCAACTCAAGGCTTGATAGAGAGTCGGAATATATGATAATATTATTTGAATTTGCAATCAAAGGTTGGTTTTCCTTAAGGTGTTCTAATGCCATGATTATGGAATTTTTCTCAGCAGACATTATAGATAAATTATTATATAATCTCTCGCCCATTGCAATTTTCAGGTGAGGAAGGAAAACACCATTTGCAACCTTCTCATTCATTTTTGACCCATCAACAAATATTTGGAAGTGATTTTCATAGGTAATTGTATTAAGTTCTGCAAATTTTTTCTGGACAAAAGCAATGGGGGTTAAATCTTTATTCCACTTTGAGAATTCATTATTTATTATGGGACCTGACCAATTCCATGGGGGGGATCGGGGGAAAGTGGGTGCGATAGACTTTGCTGGTATGGGGAACTTCTTCTGAATATTGGCATACTCATCTGCAATGCCTCTATACATGGCTGGATTTCTTAACCAATTATGTAATATGTGTGAGCTATTTGATTAAATTTTTGTAAGATGTTTTGTCAAGAGAACCTACGTCTCTCTCCTTTATTGTTGTTAATCCACTCTCCATAAGCAGAAACTTGGTGCTTGTGGGTTTCCTAAGACCAAATATGAGACGTATTATATCATTTTGTGTTGTTTCAATTTTTTGCATCTGGGTCTTTGTGCATGCACCATAGACGATGAGCCCATAGTCAATATGGGGTCTTATATGTGATTTATAAAACTGGAGTAAGGTTTTCTCCTTACAGTCCCAGGGTGTGGAAAGAAGTCTTTTTAGTATATTTGTTTTTCTATAGCATTTTTTTATTGTGTTTGAAATGTGGAGGTGGAAATTAAGTTTTTGGTCAAGCATGAGACCTAGGTAATTAATATGATTATCTTCTGGAATAGTTGTTTTATTTAGAGTTAGTTTTGCATTAACATGGTTTCGCTTCTGGTGAAATTGGATTATTTTTGACTTGGTGGGTGCAATGGGTAAATCTGAATGTTGAGAGAATTTTTCAAACTGGAAAAGTGACTTTTGCAGATTTGACTGTGCTATCTGAAAGGTGTTGCCAGATGACCATAGCACCAGATCATCAGCATATTGTAGATTCGTGTGGGTAGGTTCATGTCCCAGAGATATAGGGCAAATAGGAGGCAACTGAGGACTGCTCCCTGAAGTAGGCCTTTGGTTATTGTCTTTTGGGGTGAAGAGGCTGAACCAACACAAACGATGAAACTTCGCACTTCTATGAAGGAATTAATAAAAGATACTAGCTTAGGGGGTACTCCAAGGTTTTCAAGTTTGTTTAAAAGGATTTGGTGGTTCACATTGTCATATGCCCCTTCAAAATCTAGGAAAGCTGCAACTAGGAAATTAATTTTTGAGAAAGATTCATTTATTGCATTTGTTAGCAAAATGAAAGCATCTGTTGAGGAGTGGTGTTTCCTGAATCCAGTTTGAGTGTGAGGGATCATGTTATTTTTTCAACAAACCAGAGGAGTCTGTGATAGATCATTTTCTCCATTATTTTCCCCATCACAGGAGTAATCATTATGGGCCTATAAGACTCAGGGTTATCTTTTGGTTTATTTTTCTTTAGGATTGGTAGGAGGGACGAACATTTCCATATATTGGGGAACCTAGAAGATGCCCAAGTGTGATTATAACAATTTAGCAGTTCTCGTTTGTATGAAGGTGTGAGATTCTTTTTCCATGTAGGGTGTATATTGTCATAGCTGCCGCTAGTTTTGGTCCTAATATGATGTATTGGTCCTAATATGATGATATATTCAATTCCTGGATTGAAAATGGATTAGTTATGTACTCGGATCCTGGGCGTGGTTGGTAACTTGGGTTCATAGGAATTATGGACAGTTTGCTTTGATTATTTGATGTTAGCTTATTAACAAAAAGAGTTGCAAATAGGTTAGCTTTTTCATTATCATTGTCATAATGGGTATTATTATATATAAGCTCATACAGGAGTGGGTTGGGGGAAGTCTTTTTCCCACAGATGTGGCTTATGACTTTATGTATAATTGGCTCATGTGTTTTCTCTGGAGAGATTATTTGCAAAATTATTCCAGTATTTATATTTAGCATCTGTTATAGTCCTTTTAGATTAGATTCTGCTTGTAATTTTTTTAAATATGTAGTAGGTGATGGTTTTTTTTTATGAATTCTGTCCTAGCTGCCTTTTTTTATCCTACATTTATTTAGGCACTCATTTGTCCACCATGCTTTAGGAATTTGTTTAGGGAATGTTTTCTTAGGTGTTGTCCTGGGGATAGCATGATTAGCTGTATTTATTAGTAAATATGTCACGGCTTCAGCATGTGTGTCAACTGTTGTGTTAGAAATGCATGAAGTTTGGGTGAAACTTGTAATTTTATCATTTAGCTTATTTGGAACATAGACCAATTTGCTTTAGTGTTGATATATTTGGAGGTATGAGATAATGTTTCAGCAGGTTCATTTAGGGAGCAAACTATAGCAAAATGGTCAGTACATAGACTATCAATTTTATTTATGTAAATTTTGTTCAAAAAATTTAATGACACAATTTGTAGGTCAATTGTGGAGAATCTGCCACTTTTGGGGTTGAAATATGTATTCAGGTTTGGAGGGGTAGCTACAACTAATTCATTATTATTTGAAGTCATATGCTCAATGAATTTACCAGCTTTATTTGCTGGTTTATTCCCCGCAAAAGGCTCTGGGCATTGAAATCCCCACAAATAATGATATTTTTTAACATATTAGAATTATTTATATAATTAAAGAAATCCTTGGCATCTGTAGTTTGGCCATTAGGGTTATAAAAGCTTATTATGTAGGTTTTTAAATTATTCAGCCAAACACTGATACCAATTACATCAACATCATTTGCAAAATCTGGAAAATTGATGCCACAAAATTTTGTATTATTTTTAACAAATAAAGCTAGAATTTTTGAGCAAACCTTTCGACCTCTCTTTTCTTGGAGAATCACTCTTTTTGGGTATTAATTTTCGCACGTTCCAAAAGTTCTAAAAAGCCAGAGTCCGCAACTTGCTTAGAAGAATGGCAGAAAATTTAAATATTTACGATGTATTCCTGAAAAGTCAGAAGGCAAATAATAGCTTCTTATTTGGTGCATTATGACACCTTTATGGATAGTAAACCATAGTTCTTAATTTTGTTAGCATAGGCTCTAGACTTCAACGTAAAATACTACAGACAAAGGGCTATAGGCTACTGGATACTGCCTAATATTGGGGTTCCCCATCATAGGCTAATTGCTTCTCAGGTCCTCTCCCCAATGAGGCAAGGTAGGCTATAACTCCAGACTTTGGTCAATATATACCAAATCATATTATTGAGTTAGGACTAAAGTGAATACACCATTCAATGCCTTTTTTTATGCTGATTACAAATATAATAAGTATTTCTATTGGAAATGAATTTCAGACCCCCCCCCCCCCCCCCCCCCCCCCCCTATATATGCCAATTCAGGGTTAGGTTAGGTTAGGTATAGCCTATATGGGGGGGGGGGGCTGAAATTCATTTCTGATAGAAATGCTTATTATATTGTAATCAGCATAAAAAAAAGGCATTGAATGGTGTATTCACTTTATTTGAAACTCAGTAATATGATTTGGTATATATTGACCCAGACTTTTGCCTATAGCCTACACAAGTTGGTAAATTTTTCTCAGTTCATATTATTGACTTACAAATAAAGTAAACATACCACTCAATCCCTTTTTTTAATGCTCTTTCCAAATATAATAATCATTTTTCTCAGAAATGAATTTTACCCCTACCCCTATATATACCAATTCAGGGTATATATTTGCACATTAGGGGGGTGAGGGTAATTTTAATTTCTGATGTAAACACAAGGTATGTTTTTAAACAGATATCCACTCTTTGACTATTGGAAAAAAATTAGTTTATAAACTTATATAGAATGGTACTATCCAATCTCCTTATAATTAAGAACATTTTAGTAATCTAGTTGGAAAATTTGGCCCATCTGTATATGCTAGGAAAAATCTAAATTTGCCAACTAATTGACAATAAATGTTGCCCCAGCAAAACTTTCATTTTCCAACTAGTTGACTAATAACTTCTCCCCAGCAAAACTTAATTTTTCCAGCTAGTTGACTAATAACTTCTCCCCAGCAAAACTAAATTTTGCCAACTAGCTGAAACAAACATTGCCCCAGAAAACAATTTATTTTCCAACTAGTTGATTAATAATAGTTAGAATTTATTCTGAATAGCATAAAATACGTTAATAATATAGGTTTTTTTTTTCAAATTTAATTATCACTATTGTGTTACAACTTTCATCTCTCTCCCTGTCTCCCTCTTAATGGGAGATATTTGAAGTTTGTTTGTTTCTATCTTACATTTAATGGACATAAATTGTGCATGTTCCTTCATTTATCTGTCTTTGTTTCTTTTCTGGGGGAGTATTTTTGTCTCACTTTTTAAATTTGTAATTAATTTTTCCAACTAGTTGACTAATAACTTCTCCCCACAAACTTAATTTTTTCAACTAGTTGACTAATAACTTCTCTGCAGCAACACTTAATTTGCCAACTAGTTGACAATAAATGTTGCCCCAGCAAAACTTTCCTTTTCCAACTAGTTGACTAATAACTTCTCCCCAGTAAAACTTAATTTTGCCAACTAGCTGGAAAGAAACATTGCCCAAGAAAACAATTCATTTTCCAACTAATTGACTAGTAACTTCATCCCAGCAAAACTTTTTTTTCTGAACTAGTAGACTAATAACTTCTTCCCAGCAACACTTAATTTTGCCAACTAGCTGGAAAAAAACATTGCCCCAGAAAAACAATTTATTTTCCAACTAGTTGACTAGCAACTTTTCCCCAGCAATACTTTCTTTATCCAACTACCTAGAAACAAACTTACCCTATAAACACTTTTGTTAGCCATCTATTTGGCAAGTAACTTTTCCTCAGAATAATTTCTTAGCTAATGACATGACATAAAGAGAAAACAAAAAACTTACTATTCCCAGTCCAACAAAAATTGGCAGTATGTGCTTTTAGCAAATGCACTACAGCTAAGGTAAATCAAACAAACTGAATTCAGGAGTAAATAGTCTTGAAGCCACAGAACTAAATCTTCTCCTTCTATAAGTGAATATATATATATATAATATATATATATATATATATATATATATATATATATATATATATATATATATATATATATATATATATATATATATATATATATATATATATATATATATATATATATATATATATATATATATATATATATATATATATATATATATATATATATATATATATATATATATATATATATATTATATAGGGGAGAATGGGCAAACTTGGACACTTTTTAGTTTTCCAAGCATAACTAGGTACTGGATTGACATAAAACAATTTAGTGTGGGTCATTAGAAAGGTAAAAGTCTGGCAAATAATTGTGAATTTTTTTCAGATTTTTTTAAAATCACCCTGAAGCATGAGTACCATGAAAGTAGGACCTTGTCAAGTATCCAGTTTCGCCACGTACACGGGGTGAAATTGGACAGGCATGGGGTGACCTTGGACAAGACAGTTTTAAGCAATTAAACTTTATCCAAATACAGAATATTTGTGTGTAAAATGATACATAATCACTTAAAATCATACAAAAACTGAAAATTGCATAAAAAAAATCAGCCAGGAACATTGCACGGGCATCTGGGTTTCAACTAGAATTGTCATTTTAAAGTGTACATCAAAAGATCACAACCAAAGACAAGCCCCTGAACTGCACAACCGGTTCCACCAGCTGAAGAAGGGACAGGAAGCTTCAGTTCTATGTTGGTAATGTCTATCTCAGCAATATTGGGAAGCTGAGGAAACATGAATTTGTCCCCTTGTTTCCGAAGAAAGTTAACCCTTGCAAACTGCTTTTCTACAACATCAAGAACTTCGCCAACATAATACACAAGGGCTTTCTTCTTTCCATACTCGAACTTGACAAGAACAAAGTCTCCGGCTTGAATGTCCTTGTCTATGTCATCCTTATCAGCCTCATGGAGGTGCAGAGAATTGTCAGATGAATTGTCGTCAAGTTCAACATCATCACCACTACTTTCCACTGGAGATTCAATTTGCTTTCTTTTCTTAGCAGTGGGCTGCTTGGCCTGCTTGGGCATAGGCTTTTTACTCTGCTTTTCTTTCTCGCTCGTGCTTCAGCTTCTAAAGCATCTTTTTTGGGTGTATCTGTAAGAATATGAGTTTGAACTTGCTTTCTCCTATTCCTTCTGGGCTTTGTCATATCTGCTCTTGGATAGGGTCTTACTGCTTCAGGAGTCTGTTTTCCTAGCTTGCTTTGGGGACAAGGAGGAGAGGGAGAGGGTATTGGCTCCATATCAAGTAACGAATTGTCTGGGGGTGGACGATTTGTCACCTCAGCAGGTAGAAAGTCTACCTCAGAAAATACACTTCTGTTGAAGGGCCAAATTCCAGCTTTCATGAAACCAACTGTTATATTTTCCAGGTTGAACTTGCGTAGGAATGGTTCTTTGCAGAGCTGGACAGTCTTGTGAATTGTAATTTGTTGACCTGGATGGATCTGCAATCAGGTGTTCAGTGATTCTCTCATCACAAACTTGAATGGTCTGTAGACAGAGACGTCTGATGGCTGTAAGCAGTGGGAACAATGGGGAGGAAAGGTCAGGAGGTGGACCCAATTATCTTTGCACAGCCGCACTAATTCCACCAAAACATGGCTATCATGGTTGTCAAGTAGCAGTAGCACAGGGTCTTCTTTTGATGGCTTCACCAGCATGATGAAAGTGCTCAATAGCAGCTACAAAGTTGATGGAAGTCATCCAACCACTAGGGTGAGAAAGCCCAAGACATCCTGGGGGGCCTTCTCAAAAAAGCTGGTTGTTCACCTTCACCCGTGGGAATATAAAAACGGGGGGAAGAGCTTGACCAGTGGCTAAAATAAACCCAAGCATTGTAACATTTTCCTCTCTCTCTGCTGACACTGTCTGGGAAACTTGCTTCAATCCTTTCCTTGCGATTACTTTTGGAGCTGGCAATACAGTAGGAACCCCAGTTTCATCACAGTTCCAGATACGGTTTGGTGGGAACGTGAATTTTTCATAGAGTTTCTGCAGGTTGTCAAAGAACAGATTCACAACCACTGAATTGAAGCCAGCAGCCCTTGCCTGGCTGGTATTTTCAGGCTTACGAATAGATAGCTCTGGGTTTCGTTTCATAAAGCCTGAGAACCAGTCAACCCCAGCTATGTCATCTTGCACCCAGCTCTCCGGTGTTTTGACGCCAATCAATTTGCCCCATTCAAAGGCAAGTTTCCTTGCTTCTTTTGGAGTGAGGCTGTGATTCATCAGCTGACATTTTAGGAGATACTCTACAAACTCTTTTTCTTGTTTTTTAGAGAAAACAGTTTTTCTCTTCAGGTTGGGCGATGGGCTTGGGTGACCTGGGGGTATAACTGGATTTGCTCGAGGTTCTTCAGTAACTCCTTGTCGATTTTTCAGAGCATAGGCGACGGTTGATTTCTTCAGTCCATAGGTTTTTGCAGCATTTCTAATAGATCGTCTACGCTCTAAGACTGCATTCACTGACTGCTCCATGGATTCGCCATCTGGTAGATCATGTTCCCTGATGTAGTTGCGAACCATTGTCCAACTAGAAAGAACAAATAGTAAATGCATGGGAAATAACCTGAAAATAGCTTTAAGAGGCAATGATATGAACCGGGTCCCTCCTTACTTACAGTTCGTTACCACAAATTGTTTGATCATGTAATTAAAAAAAAATTATATTAAAAATTAAAAAAAAAACTTTTTTTAAATTAACGGCTTTTGTGATTAAGGGGTCATTCTTAAAGCATTGGAACAAAATTTGAACTTTAGCATAGAGTGAGGTATTGACTAGGGGGTGAACCCCCCTAAAATATGTAATAAAAATATACGAATATAGTTTGTTACGTGAGTGAATTCATAAGTTACATCAGAACAAAAAATTTCGAGAAAGCCATTTAGCCAAAAAATAAATAAAATTGATATACAAATTTTGTTTGAATTATTCATGTACAATGAGCCAAAATGAGCCAAAAAAAACTTGAAGCTGCATTAATTCAAAAATATATAATATATATATATATCTGTCGAATCATTGGTACCTTATACCCTATATATATATATATATATATATATATATATATATATATATATATATATATATATATATATATATATATATATATATATATATATATATATATATATATATATATATATATATATATATATATATATATATATATATATATATATATATATATATATATATATATATATATAGGGTAAAGGTACCAATGATTCGACAGTTTTTGCAAAAAAAAAACAGTTTTTCTACTCTAGAAGTCTTATATTATATATATATATATATATAATAGGTAAAGGTACGAATTTAAGGACTTTCGGTTTGAAAAGGGTTTCAGTATGTAGGAAAAACATCTAGGAATCTAACTGTTTGATGAGAAGTTTGAAGTTTTGTCTGGAAAGGGTACAAAACTCCAATTTTCCCGAAATTAGAGCATTTTCACCTACAAATTCGACACAACAAAAAAGTTACCTGTTTTCGACGCAAGTCGGAACCTAATTCGACACCCGTATTGGGTGTTGAACCGATGATTCGACAGTTTTTGTAAAAAAAACAGTTTTTCTACTCTAGAAGTCTTAATTTAAAGACTTTTGGTTTGAAAAGGGTTTCAGTATGTAGGAAAAAGATCTAGGAATCTAACTGTTTGATGAGAAGTTTGAAGTTTTGTCTGGAAAGGGTACAAAACTCCAATTTTCCGAAATTAGAGCATTTTCACCTACAAATTTGACACAACAAAAAAGTTACCAGTTTTTGATGCAAGTCGGAACCCAATTTGACACCCATCTAAATACTTGGGGAATACTTGTGGGTGGAACCTGGTGTATTTCAAACATATATTCTTATTTCTTTGTTTTTCTTCAACTTCATTTAATGTATAAAAGTATAAAAGACTATGCAAAAAGTAGAAGTAATAAAACTAACAAAATTGTTTCAAGTATGTAGTATTTGGTATAACAAAATTGGTACAACAAACTTTAATACACATTATTAAATACAAATAGTATTTAGTATAACAAATTTAGTATAACAAAATTGTTTCACTAGCATTTCGGAAGGGATAGGGTCTAGGAAAACGGGAGTGGATTTCAAGAAATTTAAGAAGTCTATTTGATTTAGTGGATTTTATTTTCATATGCAGATTCTTAGTTTTGTCCAAAACATAGGCATACACGTCATTTTGTATAAGATTTTGTATTTGATAAAATTTGTATTTTTTATTCAGATGAAGGATAAATAAGGGTTTAATCTAAAAAAATATGGGGGGGGGGGCAAAACACGAGGTCTGGGGGGGTCAACTGCACCCCCCCCCCCCTCCTGCCCCATAGCAATTTACGCCCCTGCATGGTATGAGGCCAAGCCGCAGTTCCTCAGATGATGGAAAAATCTAGTGTCTGTAAGTAAAACTTCAAAGTTTTAAAAAAAAAACCTTTTGTTTAAATGTTCTTTCATCTGAAATAGGCTATTATTATGAATAATAATCATCAAAATCTCTCATTGCACAGAAAGCACCCGTAAATTCGACAGATATGGTGCCTATGGTTTCGTCAGTGGATCCTGGAATTTCGACACCTATTATTTCTCATGTTTTACATGTTCAGTGAAGTTTCGACAAAGTCACCTATATTTTGACAGGGCCTGTTGCTGTCTGTCCAAAATTTCGACAAGGTTACTACAAGATATTCACCAAAGAAATAAATCCCTTGATAGAAGCCGATATTTACGCTTGAATGCGGCTGAAGGAACATTTTTAGTCCGCCTGGTATTCAAATACATCAAACAAGAATTTTCGACACTTGGAACCTAGTTTCGACAATGCAATTTCCGTTGCCATTTTCATTTAATTTTTATCAAGAAAAAGCTAATGTGGCTACATTTCAGAGAAGATCAGATGTATCTCCACATTGGCGTTTATTCCAACTTTTTCTTGCAATAAATCACCAAGTAATGACAGTTTGAACATTACATACCTGAAAAATTGTCGGGAACTCCTTTTGTGTCGAAAACAGGAAACTGACCGAATTGAACGTTCTTTTCTTATCTGGGTGTACTGGATATAGTGTCCACGTTTTGCACCGTCGAAATATAACGACGGCTCCAAGAGATGGCGCTCTAAGTCATGGCTAAGCAGAGCTATCCCATTTTGAAGGAAAATTTCGACAGTGGTTCTGAAATTGCACTGTCGAATCATCGGTGCCTTTACCCTATGAGATTATAAGAGGCATTAAGAGTGTTCATGTGATTTTGTATATGATCTAGAGATTATTGTGTATTATTGACTGAAATATTCTATTTGGTTAATTATACTTTATTATTGGATTATAGTATAAATAAACTTAGTAATAACCCTCGTGTCCAAATGCTCACAAAGAAAAAGACTGTGACAATAATTAACTGGGTTGCTAGTAAGTTGTCCAGCTTCTGATAGTATTTAGCTGATGCTGTTCCCACCCCAACCAAAAATATACCCTCTCATGAGTAGATTTGAAGTTCCATGCTGCCAAAAAAATGTTTAAGTATATTGAAGACACAGCATTTATGGGACCCTTCACTGCTTTAACCTCCCCCCCCCACCCCCAGTGAGTCAAAATTTGAGGTCTAATTTCCCTCTACACTCCCTAAAAATCAAACTGACAACCATGCCATTCTCAGTATATTAAGATATGCTATTTCATACTGTGGGTGCACTTAACTAGCATGTTGCAATGCCCTTAGGGAATGTCCCCGTTTTACCACTACTACTACTACTACTACTAACAACTAACTGCAGCACCAAGCCATCTGAGGCCAACACAACTATGCATGCTTCTCCTCCATCCCAATCTAATCAAAGCCTCCCTCTTTACACCCTCCCAAGAAGTTCCCATTTCCTTTAAATCTTCCTTCATGATTAATTAAAAAAAAACCTCTTCCACAAAATATATTTTTCAAAAAATATAAATGTTTTTACTTTTATAACTTTAATAAATCAAATAATATTAAGATTTATATTAAACTGACAATGCACATTCATTTGTATTTTTTTTCAGTAAAGTGCAAATTATGTTCTGGCCTTGGAAAGGCATAGGGGTTTTTAGCCCAACTTATGTTAATTTCTGCTCGTTTTGAGTTTGACTTGGTTATATATTGTAATTTCTGTTCGTTTTGAGTTTAATTTATTTATCGATGCTGATTTGTGGTAGTTTCGCGCTTGGTAGACTATTTGATTTTATTATTGCTCATTTTGTGTTTAATGGAGTTCTTTACTTTTCTTTGAAAAACTTATTTTGTGGAAAATGTTTCTTTTAATTAATTTCTGTTCATTTTATATGACATAGACTTTTCAGAGAAAAAGAATATAATACTTTAAATCTTTTCGTTTTTTTAAAGATTTATAGTTTGGCCTGCTATTTGTATGCTGGAGAAAAAATTTCAGCAATATTTAACAATATACACCCTCTTAAAAATCTGGACACAAATAGAAGTGTTTAGTTTAGTTTCATACCTCGTCTAGTTGACCTGAAATGGAAAACTTGATACCATTCGCAAAAAATCTGTTTACTTTCTTTGATAGCTTGGATATACTTACACTATTTTGATTTGGTTAGTATTGGGGCGTATGTACGGGGGTCGCCACTTATTGATGCAAAAATAGCGCAAAAAGGTTGCTATGCCACTTACTCGAAGGGGAGAACCCCTTGTCGGCCCAAATGTTAGTGGGATTCCCGCTCTTATCCCAACGGTTCCGTAAATATCGGATTTGGTACTACCCAATTTACAGTATACCCTGTCCCCGGGTATGATAACGCGATCGAGTGGTCAAATGGCCACTATCTAAAGCCAAGTGTACCCGCCTTGGGTTGCGGCTAGAAAATCTCTAACTCTCTCCTTGGAGGTAACAAACCTCCCTGTCAATATAATAATGACGGTACCTCGTAGCTCTATTCCTACCCTGCCTGGGATACGGAAACTAGTACACAGTTTGTAGAAAATACCTTACTTGTATTTCTTCCAAAAGAGTCACATATAACAACACAAATATCCTTCCCCAAACGTGGTCTAAGCGCACACTAAAACAAAATAATATTTTTCACACAACTATTCATAGGGGTGGACCTCCGCTTGGCCCAGCCAATCAGCTATATCCCCATTCAAACCCAATTCTACCTCTTAGATATATCTTTCAATGACTCCCAAACCAGGAAGTACAAAAATAAAACTTATTTCAAAGCTTACTTATTGCGACACCTCTAACTTAACAACAAGAATTTAACCTGTCTTTTGAAATTATACTATAAGCAAATGTAATTAAGAAAACGAAAACAGGTCATTTATCTGAAAGGAAAAGAAACAAGGGTGGAACCCCAACACCTCTCCCCGTAAGATAAAAGACCGCCCACGCGCTACCTTGGTCCACCCTTACAAACATAAACACTTAACTTCAACTTTACAAAATCCATTTGCCTTCTCTCTTCAACCAGTTTCTGTGCTACTACTTCCACCGCTTGGCTCTGGATCGGTCGTCATCGACACGTCTCTACTGTAGGACCACCATGGTCTAAATCATATAGCCTCCGCATTAGGTTTTGAAAGTTGAAGTCCCCAAGATTCATAGACAATGATTGTGCATAGCACAATCAAAACAAAAAAAATGTTCTCGCTCTCACGAATTTACATTTGAGAGGAGCAGAGAATCAGTTTCTGGAACATGTGATGATTAGACCCCGAAGCCGCGCCGAAAAGTCGGCAGCGCGCCGCCGAAAAAAAAAACGGCGGCGCGCCGCCGAGCTTGCATCAGCGCGCTGACGCCGCCGCTGATTCTATCGGCGGGCGGCGTCACTAATACGCCGCCGTTTTTTTTTCTCTCTTTTTTGGTTATCGATATCGACCTCCGGGCTTCAACCGTCATCCCGGCTAATTTGTTTCTTAAAAATATATACTGTCATCTTGGGCTCGCCATGTATATCGGTTCATAGGAAGGAGAAGAAGAAATTTTTCTTGAAACGAAAATTCTACCTTCCACTTTAAAATTCTGTTCATTTTTCTTTCTGATTTTTCGGATGAAAAGAGGTAGGTAAAAGAGCTTTAGGCAATTCAGGATGTTGTCATAGGCTGCGCAATCCAGCTGTCTAAGTAAAGAACAATGTTGGCACAATGTATTATTTATTTTTTTTTTGTTTTTTTTTCCATACCAGGGCAATTCGTATCGAAGGAGTTGTCGTAGAAACTTCTAAAAGGGCTCATTCGATTGGAAATTGGAATAACTAGTGCCCTTTTTAATAGTCGAAAGTGATTGGAAGGCAGCTAGCACCCCTTCCACGCCCACCGTTTCCCCAAACACATCCAATCAAAATTTTAAGATAGCCATTTTGTTCAGAGTAACTGATTTCCAGAGAGAAAATATGTTTTTTGAGGAGGTTACTCCCCCACAACCCTTAGGGCAAGGGTTTTGTAGTTATGCCCTGGAGGTATATAAGAACGATGTTGGCACAATTTATTATTTATTATCTTTTCCTTTAGACCAGGGCACTTCATATCGAAGAAGTTGTTGTAGAAACTTCAAAAAGGGCTCATTCAATTAGAGATTGGAGTGACTTGTGCCCTTTTAATAGTCGAAAATGATTCGAAGGCAACTAACACCCCTTCCACGCCCACCATTTCCCGAAACACATACAATCAAAATTTTGAGATAGCCATTTTGTTTAACGTAGTTGAAAGTTCTGGAAATTAGGTCTTAGAGGATGACAACCACCCTCACAGCCCTTAGGGTAAGGGTTGTAATTTATGCCCTGGGGGCATATACGGTGTTTATAGAAAGCGTTGCCGTAGAAACTCAAAAAGGGATCATTAGTTTGGAAATCGAAAAGCCTAGTGCCCTTTTTAATAATCGAAAGTGATTGGAAGGCTTGTCATTTTTATAGTAGAGATCGATGTGGGTATAATGTATCACTTTTTTGTTGTTGTTGTTGTTTAGACCAGGACACTTTGTATCGAAGGAGTTGTTGTAGGAACTTCGAAAAGGGCTCATTCGATTGAAAATAGAAAGGGCTGATGTCCTTTTTAATAGTCGAAAGTGATTGGAGGGAAACTAATCCCCCTCCCACGCCCACCCTCCCATTTGCCTTTATGTTTAAAAAGTAAATGTTGCCTTAAGATTAAATCAAAATGCACTGTGTTTATGCTAATTCCCAATAAGGCATCTCAGCAGTATCCCAAAAACGACTTAGGGTATTATGCTCAAACTTTCAGGGCTTCTTCTGCTCTTAAAATTTGACCAAATTAAAATAGCGTAAGTGTATCCATGCTATCAAAGAAAGTAAACAAATTTTTTTGTGAATGTTATCAAGTTTTCCATTTCAGGTCAACTAGACGAGGTACGAAACTAAATTAAACACTACTATTTGTGTCCAGATTTTTATAAGGGTCTATGTTGTTAAATTTTGCTGAAAATTGTTTTCCAGCATACAAATAGCAGGCCAAACTATAAATTCTTAAAAAAACGAAAAGATTTAAAGTATGATTTTCTTTTTCCCTGAAAAGACTATGTCAATATAAAACGAACAGAAATTAATTAAAAAAGCTGTTTCCAAAAAATAAGTTTTTTCAAAGAAAAGTAAAGAACTCCATTAAACCAAAAATGAGCAAAATTAAAATCAAATAATCTACCAAGCGTGAAACTACCACAAATAAGCATCGATAAATAAATGAAACCCAAAACGAACAGAAATTACAATAAATAACCGAGTCAAACTCAAAACGAGCAGAAATTAACATAAGTTGGGCTCAAAACCCCTATGCCTTCCCAAGGCCAGAACATAATTTGTACTTTACTGACAAAACTACAAATGAATATGCATTGTCAGTTTAATATACATATACTGATATTTAGTAATCAAAATGTTAATATTATTTGATTTATTAAAGTTATAAAAGTAAAAACATTTATATTTTTTCAGTAAAGTGAAAATTATGTTCTGGCCTTGGGAAGGCATAGGGGTTTTGAGCCCAACTTATGTTAATTTTTGCTCGTTTTTGAGTTTGACTCAGTTATTTATTGTTATTTTTGTTCGTTTTGGGTTTCATTTATATATCGATAATGATTTGCGGTAGTTTACCGCTTGGTAGATTATCTAGAGCTAGTATAGAAATATATCTATAGAAATGAATTGCATTTTTTTTGCACAGTTAGCAGAGCACACTAAAGTTGAAGTAGCCTTAAACTTTGACTTGAAACGTTATAACTTGACCACTTCTTTCAAAAAAGAATTTTGGAGGGTTATTCCGTGTTGATAAGAAAAGAGGGTAAAGGTGCAGTTTAGTTCCTCCTGTAGAGTAGGGCGCAGGAGCCCTATGGCGAAGGTTCAGGTTTGTTCTCCCTTATAAAACAACTTATTCCAGCAGATACAAAGAAGAAGCCCATTTGTGGCATTCTCTGGGACCCCAAGGTCCAATACTAGTATCAGATCCCGCGAGTGGCAGTTTACGCTCGTCAAGTTCTGGCTGTACCGGCCACATGTGCCCCAGCTAAACGGCTTTTTGGCACGACAGGACTGATAGTGACTGCAATAAGATCAATGGCTCCAGGCAGAGTGAACAAACTCACTTTTGTTACATCAATAGTAACTGAAGTGATGCGACGGCGAGGGCGCGCCGTCGCCGATACTGAATCACACATTCGCCGCCGTCATTTCGGCGTGGCGCGGCTTCGGGGACTAGTGATGATGCCAGCCATCATGAAAAATTGGCTGCACTAGCCTCTTAATTTCCATCTGTGGAAACAACCCCATATCTCAATCAAAAAGTAAATTGCCCCTTGGCATAATTTCAAACAATCTAAGGCCGAAAATGCAAAGGCCTGTGAAAACGGTAAGGGTAATGGTAATGAAGTAAAATTTTGAGCGAACCATGAATCGCCTTTTTTCTGGGTTCCCTCCCCTGGGATAATTAAATGAAGAATATGCTTTGATGCTAATTGAAAATGAAAGTTCGATACTGAATATGGTTTTCTGGAAATAATTGTTGAATCCCATGAAGAATAACAGCTATGAATAGGGTTACTGGACAGACGTCTGGGTGAAGTATGAAGTGACTGGGAGAGAGTATCCTCCAAGGACTCCAGATCAGAAAGGCAAAATCTCGGTAAAGGGATCAGAACTTGTTCGCCAGTTGTGCATTGAGGAAAAGGGCTATCTTTCGCGACTTCCCGCAGGGGATCTTCCCCAGGGATTCCTCCCCCTCATAAAGGAACAAAGCCTCTTTTGAGTTGATCAGACCAATATCAGATTCCTTCCCAAATTTTTCCCATCCGACTCGACATTCCATATCTCCCAACTTTCTCCCAACCCGTTGTAGGTCATTCATCTCTATTTTGGAACCATCTTGTTTTGTTCCCAATGGGTCTTTGACCTCGTTTCCCCCTTATTATTTACGTTATCATGGCACAGCCCATCCAACATTTTATTTTTCGCCACTGCAGGCTGAATCTCAAATTTTGTCTCTTTTTTACACTCCTCTTTTCATCTCTACTTTTCTCAACTTTGTCATTCTCGCAAAATACTAAATCATCGTTAAATCTGATTTGGACTCCAGTGTCCACCATCTTTGACTGCATTTCTTCATTGTAGTTCCGTTTAATATCTCTCTTCTCTCTTTTACTTCTCTTTACTTTTACCGCCGAAACAAATGTTTCGTCATCAAATGGGAACTGAACTCCGACTTTTGGTTTTTCATATTCTACTAAAAAATTTCTCGAACTTTCCGAGGAAAAGCGCGTAAAATAAATTTCGTCTCCTTATTCTCTGGTACAATCAGCGCTTCATTTTGACCTGTACTTGTTAACTGTTTAACTGTTTATTTGATTAATTCAACATAACAAAAAACATATACCCCTAACAGAGAGCAAAGCTCGTAAAATTGGGTAAAAAACAACAAAAAAAAAAAAAAAAACAAAAAAAACATTTCCTCATCATAACAAAAGAGAGAAAGAAAAAAAAAAAAAAAACCTGGTTAAAGAAAAAAACAAAAAACATAACAAACATAAAGAAAACAAACGCTGGACAAGTGAGGCACGGAAAGCTATCCCAACATGGGTAACAAATATAAACAAAAAAAAAATAATAATAATAATAAAAAAAAATTTCTATTCCACCATCACAGGTCAATACATAATTTTAATATTTTCTTCCTTAGAACTGATATTTGCCGAAATGATGCCTCAATTTGAATTCTATCTTTCAGCCTATATTTATTTGAAATAAATGGTATTTGGTATCTAATTGAAAATCTAGATCTTTCACAATTAACAAAGGGAATTCGATATGTTCCAGAACACCTAAGAGCCGAAGGAGGGGGCAGAATCAACAGAGATTTTTCATAAAAATAACTACTAGGATCTTGTATTTTAAAATGCCATATTGATATATTAAGTTCTCTTATATGTTTCAGATCTAATAAATTCAAGAAAAGAAATAATGTTTCATTTTCCGATGCATCTCTAAGTTTTGATGGACGATGTAAAAAATTTCCAAGTATTCTCACTGCTTTATTTTGAAGGATCTGTAGGGGTTTTATATGCGTCCAAAAAGTATTTAAATAAATAATTGTGCAATAATTTAAATAAGGAGCAATCAAAGAATGATAAATTATTTTTAAAATTGAAAATGGAAAAACATGTTGCAAACGATAAATAGACCCAATATTTTGCGAAAGTTTCACCCTTAAATGATCAATATGAGTTTGAAATGACAAAAGGGGATCAATAAAAACTCCTAAATAACGATACGATTGAACTCTACGTATTTTATGCTCACCAGCTTGAAGCTCCTGACATGAAATTTTTTTAGTAGCACGTTTTGAATGACCAAAAACCATAAATTCAGTCTTCTTAAAATTCGGTACTAAATAATTAGAAACAAACCATCGATTAACTGAACTAACAGTGTTAAACAAATTTTGAATCAATGTAGATGAATCCTTCGCTTTAACAGAAACAGCTGTGTCATCTGCAAATAAAATTGCAAGACCATTATTTCCCTGCAAACATCGTGGAAGATCATTAATATACTACATCAAAAATAAAAGCGGACCTAATACCGATCCTTGTGGGACACCAATATCTTCAAGATCATTGAAACTAGACAAATGTCCATCAACATCTACCACGATTTTACGTCCATAAAGGTATGATCTTATTATTTCTAGTCCTTTCCCTCTTATACCGGAATTTTCCATTTTATCAAAAAGAATTTCATGGTTTAAAGTGTCAAATGCTTTTTAACATCATAAAAAACAGTAGATACATGATAATTACTATCTAAGCAGTCATTTATTTCTAATACAAGAGCTGCAACTGCTTGTTCCGTCGAATGGCCTGCCCTAAATCCAAACTGATATTTGGTAAAAAAATTTATTTTATCTAGATAATTAGTAATCCTTCCTTTTAAAATTTTTTCCAATACTTTAGACAATGGTGATAAAATTGCAATAGGACGATAATTATTTGTATCAGATTTATCTCCTTTTTTATGCAATGGTATTACACGCGCAATTTTCCATCTTTTAGGAAATGTACCTGAGAAAATACATAAATTTAAAATATGAAGCAATGGTTCAAAAATTACATCTGCACTATTTTTTAGCAAATTAGTTGAAAGTTCATCATATCCCAATGAATTACCATTTTTTAAATTCTTAATGACCTTTTGAAATTCTGCAAAAGTAACCGGGGCCATAAATATGCTCGTATCTTCAGTGGGCGGTAGATATTTTTTATGCGACCTTGGGGAAGAAAGGTCAACTTCTCCTGAAACAACAGATGATCCAATACTAGCAAAATATTCACTAAACTTCTTAGCAACAGCTTGTGGTCCTCTAAATTCTTTACCATTAATATCAAATAACACTTCAGGGTGTAACAACTTTTTATTTCTTCCAATTTTATCATTAATCAAACTCCAAGTTTTTCTAGGGGAATCTGAATTTCGAAAAGATTTTTCATAATAAAGTCTTTCACTTACTCTAAGGATCCTTACCAGCATATTCTTATAATTTTTAAAACGCGTTATATTTATTTCCGTGGGGTATTTTATTCTAATTTTATATAAACGATTTTTCTCATTAATAGATCTCAAAAGTGATTAATTTATCCAAGGTTTTTTTTGGGGTAAGTTTCTTTCCTTTCGGGCTCTTATAGGGCAAAAAAGATCAAGCTTTTCATTCATAATATAATAAAATTTATCTAATGATTGGTTCGGATCCTTCTCATCAATTACAGGACTCCAATCAACATCACCAAGCCCTTCTTTTAACCTTAACACATTTTTATGTGAAAAATCTCTACGCTTGGTTGATTTTTTTTTATTATGCGGAAAATTTATAAGAAAATCAGACATAATTATACAGTGGTCAGATGAATCATCAGGAATAATAAATGTATTAACAGCACTATAAGGTGAAAAAATATTATCAATAAGTGAAAATGATGTATCAGCTATTCTAGAGGGCACAAAACATACGGGGTTTAGTCCATAAGATAGTGGGCCCTCCAAAAACTGCAAAATATTTCTATCTACTCTATTCTGATCTGCAGATAGGAGTTTCATTAAATCAATATTAAAATCACCCATAACTAAATAAGGAGTATTAAGACTAGCTAATTTATCCAACATACTTTCAAAATAATTTTTAAATTCTATCTGGCTGGATGACGGAGTACGGTAAATAACTGCAATTAAAAACTTCCGATTATTTGGAAAAGAGCATTCAACTACACAAGATTCAAAAATCATTTCAATATTCATTGGCAAAAAATCAATCCTTATACGTGCTGGTATGCAATTTTAATCAAAACACCTAGACCCCCTTGTTTTTTGTCTTTTCCGACCGATGTGAAAAAATTGGTAATCTTTTACATGTATATTTTCAATTGAAAAATCATCTAAAAAAGTTTCACATAGGCCTAATATATCTGTATCTGAATCCGACAAAAAAGTTTCAATCACATCCTGCGCAGTCCTCCAACCCCGGCAATTCCAAAATGACATCCTACTTGTATTTACATTTTTTCTTACCAGCTCATTCATAAATATATATTGATTTTTTGGGATATCAAAATTACTAGAAATATCTTCATCATCACCAGCTACGATAGTTTGAAAAATTGACTGAAATGAAAGAGAATTCCGCTCAAATTCTTTTAACCTTGATGATGGAATTTCACGATTATCTCTATCCATTATCAAATATTAATCCCACGTTAAGAGAAACCACACCATGCCCCAAAAGACCAGCAAACCATAATAAAAAATAACAATTAAAAAAAAAAAAAAAATATCTCCATTCCAAGTCGTTTTCCCTCAGTACGACTAATCTGCGCAACTTTTAATTTAACCTCTATGTGGCTATAAACAAAAATAAAAAAGGAAAAAAAAAAAAAAAAATAATAATAATAATAATACACCTTTTATAAACTAAACATAAAAAAAACACTTTCAATTTAAATGTTTTCATTCATATTACTTGGGCACATGAACTATTACTGCAACCCACGACATTACGACATTTGAACATCGACAGGGAATATAACAGGCACTTCCCTTCGGGCGATGGAAAATTTTTTATGAAAATCGTCAATCTCCGGTATGGCATCATTGAATGTGTATTTGGTAATCGAGCCGTCTGGTCTTTTCACTAGCAGATTCGGCTGAAACCCCTTCGATATCCAGGCATCACATCCATGATCTTTTCGTAATTTGTCACGTTTCACTAGAAGCAGCTTTCGCAATTTACGGATTTCAGTTGGAACATCATCACTGATGAACAGGTTGCTGTTGTTTCCAGGGAATGTCTTATCCTTAAGCTTGCTAGCGTTCTTCAATATGGCAAACTTATCGTCTTTTTTATTCAGTGTCACCTTCAAAAATTTACGGTTGCTATCATAATGAGTAACTGTGAAATTTACTTCGGGCATTTCCAGCCCGTGACGAACTACCTCTGTGAATAGAACTTGAGCGTGGTTATTATCCTTACAAGCTGCGTTCCATATGATGACATTATTTTCTAGCTTTGCAGCTTCCATTCTCACAATCCGAAACATATAATCTTCATTTTTCCTTCTTAATTCCATTATTTCATCCGTGCAAGTTTTTATATGCATTTTGAGGCTAGAGGTTTCATTCTCAATCTTTCCAATTTTCGATTCAGTATTGTTTATCTTATTCGTTTGTAGCGATTGTTCTTTTTCCAAGTTATCCACCCTTGCGGTAAGAGTTCCTAATTGATTGTTGATATTGTCCAACTTATTTCCATTTTCTTTCACAACATCAAGAATTTGCTTAAAATCTGCAGCTAGTATCGATATTTCCGGTTTCGAGCTAGAACTGAGTCCTGAGGTGTCAAATGAACTGTCCATGCCTTCTTGCTTAGCATTTTTCCTTTTACGTCCCATCTAATCACAAATATATCAATAATCCTTGATATAATATTGTCACATAAATTCACGCCACACAGAGGTCTTAACTACATCTTATTCTGACGAGAGCATTGAATGATGAATAATAATCTTTATTATTGCCAAACTGGAATACCTCACTTGGGTATTGCGAAATCTAACTAACTTCACTGAGATTATAATTCAATGAAAAAGCTTAACTGGTTTGACAATGATAATAAAATATCCAATTTATGAGAGGTCCGTTCACTTTGAACTCTGAATCAATACTGATTCAGTATCTCATATTCATTAAAAGTGTTTTCAAGTTTTCTGGAAATTTTCCCGAAAAATCATTCTTGCGCGTCTTATTTTCAATATTATGTTGTCTGTTTACTTCTGCATCCCATTTCTGTGGATTATCAATATTTCGAACATGCGTATCAAGTATTTCGCTTCTCCGACAGGGCGGCGTAGCCTCCCCATTTGTTTTATGGGCCGGTCCACCTCCCCCCGTAGTTTACAAGAGTATTATATTTTTCCGTCGTTTTTTCAAAATTGTATATGTATAAATGTACATCTTCATTTTATTTCATTGGTTGAAGGTTTACTGCCTGCATTATCTCTATTGTAGACGATTTCTGAGACTCTTGGAAATTTCTCCCTGCAATCATTTGCATTAGTTCTCTTCTATCCTCCCTATCTGCCTCTTCTTTTCGTTCTCTAGCTATCCTCTCTTTCTGTCTTTTTGTCTATCTTTCTCTCTTTCTTTTCTATCATCCTCCTCCTTTTTTTCTCTGGCTACCTCTCTTTCTCTCATGAAATTTAATATTTGTTGTGTTTTATCCATTTGAGTACTCTTTCGTGAGCCCCTGCTGGATCTCGATTCAACACTGCTCCTTCTACTCGGACTACTTTGATTTCGTCTTTCATTATTTTTTCTTAATTCATTCATTTTCTGAATCTGTTCGTTCTATATGCGTATTGTCTCTTTCTTTATAGGCTACTCTAGCCTTTCCGTCCTCTTTTCTATTCTTTCTAATTTCATCTTTCTCAGCCTGCCTTTTTTCTTATATTCTCGAAACTCTCTCTCTAAGGCCTCCATATTAGCCTTTCTTTCTATTTTCCTACTTTTTCTATGGGCTTCACTCGCCCTTTTCGGTCTTGAGTTAATCTCATCTCTGTCCAACATAATTTCAAAATTCCGTTAACTTCAAATTACCTCTTCAGTCTAAATGAAAATTCTTTTATCCATTTAACTTCCGGTCTCTCGCGAAAAATTGTTTTGACACGCAGCAATTTTAGCTTTATATTTTTGAATACTAATTAGTTGGGCGATATATTGATTCGTAAATTTTTCAATTATGATCTCACAAGGCACAGCCCATAATAGATCTTCATAATTCTATTAATTGATTCCGTATTTCTTTCTTTTCTCTTTATATGTAACCACAATAGGCTACTATCACTATGTAGGCTAACTCAACTAGTCTCTTCGAAAACGCGAAATTCTTTTAATATCAGTGCTGTTAATAGCTCCTTTTGTTGCTGCCACCAATGTTCGTGGCGTTTAGTCGCTGGCAGTAATACCGGTAGGCCACAACGCCACTGGCGTGGTAATATACGGGTGTCACCACTTATTGGAGGGGAAAGCCCCGGCCCCAAATTATAGCGCTATGCCCGTGTCTACCACACCGGTTCTGCAAATATCGGATTTGGTCCTACCCGATTTACAGTATACCCTGTCCCCGGGTATGATAACACGATCGAGTGGTCAAATGGCCACTTTCTAAAGCCAAGTGCACCCGCCTTGGGTTACGGCTAGAAAATCTCTAACTCTCTCCTTGGAGGTAACAAACCTCCCCGTCAATATAATAATGACGGTACCTCGTAGCTCTATTCCTACCCTGCCTGGGATACGGAAACTAGTACATAGTTTGTAGAAAATACCTTACTTGTATTCTTCCAAAAGGGTCACATATAACAACACAAATATCCTTCCCCAAACGGGGTCTAAGCGCACACTAAAACAAAATAATATTTTTCACACAACTATTCATAGGGGTGGACCTCCGCTTGGCCCAGCCAATCAGCTACATCCCCATTCAAACCCAATTCTACCTCTTAGATTTATCTTTCAATAACTCCCAAACCAGAAAGTACAAAAATAAAACTTATTTCAAAGCTTACTTATTTAACCCATCTTTTGAAATTATACTATAAGCAAATGTAATTAAGAAAACGAAAACAGGTCATTTATCTGAAAGGAAAAGAAACAGGGGGGATTTTAAGAGCAGAAGCAGTTTGAACATAAAACCCTCAGTCGTTCTTTGGATACTGCTGAGATGCCTTATTGGGAATTAGTATTAACACAGTGCATTTTGATTTAATCTTATGGCAACATTTAGTTTTTAAACATAAAGTCAAATGGGAGGGTGGGCGTGGGAGGGGGATTAGTTTTCCTCCAATCACTTTCGACTATTAAAAAGGGCATCAGCCTTTTCTATTTTCAATCGAATGAGCCCTTTTGAAGTTCCTACAGCAACTCCTTCGATACAAAGTGCCCTGGTTTAAACAACAACAACAACAAAAAAATAATGCATTATACCCACATTGATCATTACTATAAAAATGTCAAGCCTACCAATCACTTTCAACTATAAAAAAGGGCACTAGGCCTTTCGATTTCCAATCAAACAAGCCCTTTTTGAGTTTCTACAACAACACTTCCTATTAACACCTTATATGCCCCCAGGGAATAAATTACAACTCTTACCCTAAGGGCTGTGAGGGTGGTTGTCATCCTCTAGGACCTAATTTCCTGAACGTTCAACTACGTTGAACAAAATGGCTATCTCTAAACTTTGATTGAATGTGTTTGGGGAAACAGAGGGCGTAAGAGGGGGGGGGGGTAATTACTGTCCACTCACTTTCAACTATTAAAAAGGGCAATTTCAATTTCCAATCAAATGAGCCCCTTTTGGAATTTCTACAACAACTTTCTATATAAACCTTATATGCCCCCAGGGCATAACATACAACCCTTGTACTGAAAGCTCTGATGGGGTTATCATCCTAAAAGACCTAATTTCCAGAACTTTCGAATACGTTGAACAAAATGGATACCTCAAAATTTTGATTGGATGTGTTTGGGGAAATGGTGGGCATGAGAGGGGGGTTAGTTGCCCTTCAATCACTTTCGACTATAAAAAGGGTAATAGCCCTTTCAATTTTCAATTGAATGAGCCCTTTTGGATGTTCTTACAACATCAATTTCAATAAAAACCTTACATGCTCCCAGGGCATAACTTAAAACCATTGCCCTGAGGGTTGTGGGGGGGATGGGTTGTCATCCTCAAAGACCTAATTTCCAAAACTTTCAACAGCATTGAATAAAATGGCTATCTAAAAATTTTGATTGGATGTGTTTGGGGAAAAGGTGGGCGTGAGAGGGGGGTTAGTTGCCTTCAAATCACTGTCGACTATAAAAAGTGCACTAGCCCCAATTTGAATTTCTACAATCAATGAGCCCTTTTTTGCAAGTTTCTACAACAAACATTTCAATAAAAATTTTGATTGGATGTTTGGGGAAATTGTGGCTGGAAGGGGTGTTATATTCCCCTCTCGAGGGCATAACTTTCATTTCCAATCGAATGAACCCTTTTTGAAGTTTCTACGATGACACCCTTGCCCTGAAGACTGTGGGGGAGTGTCCTGCTCAAAGGTATATTTCCTGAACTTTAAAAATTTTGTGTGGAAAAAAAAGACTATCTAAAAATCACTTTTGATTTAAAAAGGGCATGTTTGTGGAAATTATATGTGGGCATACTTAAAACCCTTGTGGAAGGGGGGGATGTTAGTTGCCTTTTTCCAATCACTCTCGACTATCTAAAATTTTGGGCACTAGCCGTTTCAGTTGCCCTCCAATCAATGAACCTTTTTGAAGTTCCAATCTGGGCCTCTCGATTTCTACAACATGTTCAGTAAAAACCTTATAAAACCCTCCAGGGCATAAAAACCTTTTTCCACAACCCTTGCCTCAAAATGGGGGCTGTGTTTGGGGGTGAGCAAGACAGGGGGGCTATTTGCCTCCTCAAAAAGGGCATTAGACATAGACCTAATTTATATCCCCCAGGGCATACTCCACAACACTGAACAAAAACCATTGTTCTGGAAGACTGGCTATCTAAAAATTTTGATTGGATGTGTTTGAGGAAAAGGTGAGCAAAATTTTGACAGGGGGGCTAGTTGCACTCAATCACTTTTGACTATTAAAAAGGGCACAAGCCATTTCAATTAATCAAATGACCTACTTAGACCTATATTTAGACCTAACTTATATCCTTGCCCCTAGGGGGTTGTCATACTAAAACCCTTGCCCTGAAAATTTTTATTGGATGTTTTGGGGGTGGGCATTGTACTCCACTTTCAAAAAAAAGGGCACTATTTGAATTTCTATCTGGAAATCATCTGGATATCAACTATGCTGAACAAAGTGGCTATCTCAAAATTTTGATTGGATGTGTTTGGGGGAATGATGGGCGTGGGGGGGGGGGCTAGTTGCCCTCCAATCAATTTTGACTATTAAAAAGGGCACTAACCTTTGAATTTCCAATCAAATGAGTCTTTCTTGAAGTTTCTACAACAACACCTTCTATATAAAAACCTTAAATTAAAACCCTTGCCCCCTGGGTTGTAGGGGAGTGTCCTCCTCAAAAACTATTTTCCATCTGGAAATCAACTAAGCTGAACAAAATGGCTATCTCAAAATTTTGATTGGATGTGTTTTTTGGGGAATGATGGGCACAGGGGGGGGGCTAGTTTCCCTCCAATCACTTTTGACTATTAAAACAGGCACTAGCCCTTTGAATTTCCTAATTGAAGGAGCCTTTTTTGAAGTTTCTATAACAATGCCTTCTATAAAAACCTTATATGCCCCCAGGGCATAACTTGAAACCCAACCCAAGGGTTGTGGGGGAGTGTCCTCCTCAAAAAGATATTTTCTATCTGGAAATCAACTATACTGAACAAAATGGCCAACTCAAAATTTTGATTGGATGTGTTTGGGGGAATGATGGGCGTGGGGGGGGGCTAGTTGCCCTCCAATCACTTTTGACTATTAAAAAGGCACTAGCCCTTTGAATTTCCAATCAAATGAGCCTTTTTGAAGTTTCTATGACAACGCCTTCTATAAAAACCTTATATGCCCCCAGGGCATAACTTAAAACCCTTGCTCCGATGGTTGTGGGGGAGCGTCCTCCTCATAAAGATATTTTCTATCTGGAAATCAACTATGCTGAACAAAATGACTATCTCAAAATTTTGATTGGATGTGTTTGGGGAATGATGGGCGTGGGGGGGGGGGCTAGTTGCCATCCAATCACTTTCAACTATTAAAAAGGGCACTAGCCACTCCAATTTGCAATCAAATGAGCCCTTTTCGAACTTTCTACAACAACTCCTTCAAAACAAAGTGCCCGGGTATGGAGAACCAAAAACAACACATTGTGCCCACATTGTTCTTTACTTAGGCAGCACTGTTGTGCTGCCTATGATATCCTCCCACCCCAGACAAGGACAACCTGCTTTCTGTTTAGCCCTAGATGGTTGGCCAAAAAGGACAATCTTTGGCAATCTGTCATCCTTTAACTGCAGAATGTCCCCAAGCCATCTCAACCTTTCTTTCATTATAACTCTAGAAAGCTGAATTGAACCACATTTCTGTCAAGCCTATTGTTTGAAATACAGTCAGTCAGTCAGGTACCCAGAACAGCTTTTCAGAAATCTGCTTTTCAGAGCACCCATGCTTCAGAGTTTTATTTGACCACTGTCATCACTGTAGCTTCCAATATTCTAATCTTGGTTTTACAGACTTATCCTCCTATTCTTCCAAACTTTTTTTAACTGTGAAAAAAAAAACACCCTGAGTCTTGGCTATTCTACTTTTAATATCTTTACTGCTCCCACCATCTATACTAATAATTCACTAAATGGCTTTCAGCAATTTGGTTACTCTAGATTTGAGAGAGCCTGATAATTGAGAAAAATATGATTTTTTTATATAGACATAACAAGGCTTTATAGCACCAACTTATTGATTAGCCATCTACAGCCAAATTACAAAGTTTTAAGTAGTTTATGGGGGTAAGGAATGATCCTTCACTTACCCTGGCAGGCAAATTTAAAAACTTATCTCCTAATGAGCCTAGATATAACCCTATCTATACACAACAATTTGATGGTCTTTAATCATTATTATTTGTGCTTATTTCTTCTTAGAATTGGTTCTGATTTAGTTTTTTTTCAAATCCTCTTTATTTGGTATTATGAAGCAACTGGTGATGAGAATAAACACAAAAGATAATGGCACTCCTATAAAATCAGCAAACTTCTTTTTTAAGAGCCTAGGGATATATCTCGCCCCATTATGGAGGGGGGGGGGGCTAAATGGAATTGTAACAGCAAAAACTACTATATTTGGAGAGAACATTAAATTGAGAATCTAATGGCATATTGCTATTTTTATTTGATTTATTCAGCCCTGAAATTCTAAGGAATGGGCTTTGGAGTTTGATGAATTTGGTAAACTTTGTTTTATAAGGATTATGTTTATTTTGCTTACATGACAGAAAAAAGATAATTTTTAGCTTATTTGATTTCTTATTTATTGTTCTTTCCAAATATAACAATCATTATGTAGCAATTGTATTCTAGCCTCCCATTGTGAACATGACTGGATATAGCCCTAGGTCATATAGGCTACCGAATTTTGCTGATTTTGTGGGTTGGTAGAATGTTTATTTCTTAACAACAGTTTGTTCATAACACAAAACAAAGCCAAGATTAGGATTCTACTAAAGGGCAGAAAACAGATAGGCTATGAAAAAAAGGGGTACTTCCTTTTTAGCCAGTACACACTCAAGAATTGAGGTTAAGTTAATCATATTGAAATATACCAAAATATGATGAAAATGTAATAGTTTAGTAACAAGATTATGGAAACTCCAGCAAAATTCAGCACTATTTTTGTTGATGGTATTCAAAAAACTTGGAAGAGTAGGGAAACTTTTTATATTTGAGTTGCCTAATAAATGAGGTTTGAATTGTTATTAAGTAAGAGTAAAATTCTACTTTGGCTACTTTTGGCTATCTTGGAAAGGAGTTAGGTTAGGAAAATGGAACTTTCAGGGAAGGGTCTACAGGCTAAAGTAATAAGTCATTAAATAATGGGCTAACCAAAAGGACAAGCTACTTACACTTAAAAAAAAGCACACATCAGTAAAACTCATGCCAAAGCCCAAAACACTCCCTATCATGACCCCCAAGATATGCAAGGAAAAAAACACGAAGGGACAGTACATTACCAAAAGTTTGCAAAAGCTTGAAACAAACTAAGAAGCCTAACTAAACAACTTTATGCAAGTCATAAGTCCAAGCTAGCTGATGATAGTAAGAATAACCCAAAGAAGTTCTGACAGTACATATCTAGTAAGGACCATAGAAAACAGTCAGTAAAAGCACTCAGTACAGTACAGATGTACAGATGATGAACCAGATTGCCCTTTTCCTCATAGCCCATCATGCTACATCCCTAACCTGATGCCACCTATTCTACTCCCCCCCCCCCTTTCATCCAAAAGCAACTTGAAGCACTAGACATCAACAAGTCCGCCAGTCCTGATAACTTGCATTCAAGAATATTGAAGGAGCTTGCCAAAGAAACTGCACAACCACTATGCAATATATTCAAACTGTTGCTTGGCTCACCAAAGAAGGAGATCTAGGATTGCTGATAGATGAACAATTGAAGTTCCACAGCCACTGGCAACAAGCAGTTTCAAAACCAAATTCAAGCCTCAGTCTCCTCAAATGCACTATAACCAGCCATTCCCGTACAGTCTTTCTAAGGATCTATAAGGCTATAGTTAGGCCTGTTTTTAATTTTGGTACATGTCTCACCTCCCCTTCCTATAAGAATGATACCAGTCTGATCAAAGGAGTTTAGAGGCATGCCATGAAGTGCATAGCTGGCCTATGAGATCTCTATACAACAAGAGACTGGAATGCATGCAGCTGCCAACACTCATCTTCAAATGCTGCTGTTGTGATATGATGCTGACCTACAAGTATAACACAAAACCAAATAAATTCTGTCAATACACAAATGTGGCAACACTTCTTCTCTGAGCATGTTGTCAATGATTGAAATAGCCTTCAATCTGAAATGGCAACTGCACCCATGGCTGCATCCTTCAAGTCCAGACTGGACAAGGAATGGAATGACAGACTGGACAATATGAGTGGGACTGTCCATCCCACTCAACTGCTGACTGATGCCAACTTCATCATAATGACTGTCTTGCTAGGAGGCTGATGCCACTTTGGGCTTAAATTGCATCTCTCTAGCAGACCTCTCTTATGGTGTGTCACTGGGCCCTAACAAAGTGATGAAATTTTGCCATTATTGACCCAGAGCACAACAGATCCTGTATGGACCTTAATTGCTCCAAAGTGTGAATTAAGGTAATTAAATTAATTAAGGTAAAATATGAACAATGAAAAATTTCCCTATTTTCCTAACCTAACCCCTTTCCAAGATGACCAAAAGTAGCTAAAGTAGAATTTTAGCTAAATCAGTATTTTTGGAATATGTTACTCTTGAACAACTTATTTAAAAACTTATAATATGTTTTAACCACTTTTCAATAACTTAACTAGTGTTGATAACTTCTTTGTGTGGTTACAATTGAGGGTATATGTTTGCACATTAGCCTAAGGGTGTGGGGGGTAATTTCTTTCCAAATCATATTATTGAATTATGAATAAAGTAAACATATCACTTGATGCCTTTTTTATGCTCTTTCGAAATATAATAATCATTTTGTTGGAAAAAAAATTTACCCCCACCCCTATATATACCAATTCAGGGTAGGCTATATATTTGCACATTAGGGGGGGGGGGGTGGGGATAAAGTTTAAACAGGGACTCCGTCCTTTGACTATTGGAAAAAATTAGTTTATAAGCTTATATAGTTTGTACTATCCAATCTCCTTATAATTAAAAACATTTTAGTCATCTAATTGGACAATTTGGCATGTCTGTATAGGAAAAATCTAAATTTGCCAACTAGCTGACTAATAACGTCTCCCCAGCAAAACTTAATTTTCCAACTAGTTGACTAATAACTTCTCTGCAGCAACACTTAAATTTGCCAACTAGTTGAAAATAAATGTTGCCCCAGCAAAACTTTCCTTTTCCAACTAGTTGACTAATAACTTCTCCCCAGAAAAACTTAATTTTTCCAACTAGTTGACTAATAACTTCTCCCCAGCAGAACTTTATTTTGCCAACTAACTGGAAAGAATCATTGCCCCAGAAAACAATTGATTTTCCAACTAGTTGACTAATAATAGTTGGAATGTATTGTGAATAGCATAAAATATGTTAACAATGTAGGGTTTTTTCAAATTTAATGACTATTGTTACAGGATACCACCAGATGGCTAATTTGACAGGGTATATATATATATATATATATATATTATATATATATACAAATCTTTGAATTAGCCAACTGACCAACCAGTATTTTAAGCCTAGGAGTCCAGCTAGACATAGGGAAACATATTAAGAAAACAATTCCTACTAAATAATATGCAGAATAATCCTAGTTGACACATTTTGCAGGGGGAGAGCCTTTAAGTTCGCTTCTATCCTTGTTTTTCAAGTTTTTCTAAGAAATTCAGGATTTTCTAGAACCTATATATTCACAGTAGATATACCCCACCCCCCTAATGTTCTCTTCATTTCTGTCTGTTTTCTGTCTTCATTTCTGTCTGTTTCTTTTTTGGAGGAATATTTTTGTCTCATTTTTAGAATTTTTAATTAATTTTTCCAACTAGTTGACTAATAACTTTTCCCCAGCAAAACTTAATTTTCCAACTAGTTGACTAATAACTTCTCCGCAGCAATGCTTAAATTTGCCAACTAGTTTACAATAAATGTTGCCCCAGTAAAACTTTCCTTTTCCAACTAGTTGACTAATAACTTCTCCCCAGCAATACTTTATTTTTTCCAACTAGTTGACTAAGAACTTCTCTGCAGCAACACTTAAATTTGCCACCTAGTTGACAATAACTTCTCCCCAGCAAAACTTAATTTGCCAAATAGCTGGAAAGAAACATTGCCCCAGAAAGCAATTCATTTTCCAACTAGTTGACTAGTCACTTCTCCCCAGCAATACTTTATTTTTCCAACTAGTTGACTAATAACTTCTCCCCAGCAACACTTATTTTTTCCAACTAGCTGGAAACAAACATTGCCCCAGAAAACAATTTATTTTCCAACTAGTTGACTAGCAACTTTTCCCCAACAATACTTTCTTTATCCAACTTGCTAGAAACAAACTTACCTATAAACACTTTTGTTAGCCATCTATTTTGTTAGCCAATTGCAGTATGTGCTTTTACAAATGCATTATATATATATGCTATATATATATATATATATATATATTATCTATATATATATAGCCATTGGCAGTATATATATATATATATATATATATATATATATATATATATATATATATATATATATATATATATATATATATATATATATATATATATATATATATATATATATATATATATATATATATATATACATATATATACATATATATATATATATATATATATATATATATATATATATATATATATATATATATATATATATATATATATATATATATATATATATATATATATATATATATATATATATATATATATATATATACATATATACATATACTGGCTAGCAGTTCTTACAAATATCTTGTAATCGCAGTGCTTGCATTTTTCATGCTTATGTTGAAATGCCAACATAAAAAATAATCTTTTACTTTCCATGCTTGAATCAAGTTTGATATTCCCAGCCCAACTTTAGTTCAGTGCAAAATTAAAACAAGTATTGCTGCATGCTATTGTTAGTTGACTTCCATTTCTCTTCTGACTGTTTAAGATGGGTGAACTGTGGTAGAACATGTTTATTAACTCCAAATTTTGGGGGTATTTAGAAGCTCTAACATAACAACTTTCGAAAGACATCACAAGAAAATTGCAGATCAGGGACAATGAATGTCCACTGATATGTCGATTTTCTCCTATAGTAATTTTTCCTTAAATCATGAATTCTTGCTGATATCAGCAATAAATTAAAGAGTCAGAAAATTTCAACAAACCCCAGATTCTCAAATATTGTGGAAGATATCTTACCGAAGTCTGAGAATCCTTAGTTTTAGGGTAAATCTTTCAAAGTGGAAGCACTGTCAGTAAAAAAGGCAGTAGCTTTAAGTAATGAGTGACCAAGGGAATGACAATTCCTGCCTAATTTTGGAAGATTTTATTTAGTCATTTATAGTCATTTCTGTTTGTTTTAAGTTTGGTATTTTTATTACTTCATTTCCAGTTATGTTAGGCTTTAACATTGACTCTTTATTTTTGGTCAATATTTTTTTTAAAGCATTTTTTAAGATTAATCTGCGAGAAGAGCTAAGTCCTAGGTGATTTACTGAACTACAGAATTACACAATAAAGAATCCTTTATGAGAGAAGATATTGCTACAGAATACTCTGCAATGGATTAAAATCTAAAGTGACCTTATTGTTATGGGCTAATTATGGATAGGTTTGTTTGGATTTAATAATACAGTAGCAACAACAGGTATGGGAAGGGTGGGGATGGTTGGTCACATTTTTGTTCTAATAGAAAGTTTAGCCAAAGTATGAAGGCCAGAAGAATGATTTTGACATAGAAAGATGCAGCATTCATTGTTCAAGCTTCTTTGATTTTTTTTAGATTTATGCATCCATTATTTTTTTTTTCACCAACATTTTTAACAGGTGAGGTCAAGAGTGACCATGTGCCCCGGGGGTGGGTAGGCTGGTCATAGACATGGGGTAAGTTGGTCATAAAATGGGTCATCTTTGTTGTACTTCCAAGACCTGACACAATTACAGTAGTAGTCTTGTTTCATTTACAAGGTGTATATTTTGCTTCAAATACAATTTTTCAACTTCAATTATCAACTGTTCAGCTTCAAGTACAACAAAAACTGAAAAAGGTATGACTTATTCAACTGAGTACTCCCTACAACAAACAATGGATTTCCTACAGGATTTCCTACAAAGGAAGGTCACAACATATGCCTTGCTCGCTTCTTTCTTCACTTCACCTGCAGAGTATTTTTTCTTGTTCTTGCCAACAAATGCCACAAGAACAAAATCACCCACACTGATTTCATCCTTTTCAGTTGGAATGTCATCCATATCAGCATCAAGATCCCAGTCATCATCCATTCACTATCAGACCATTTCTCTTTCACTATCAGAGCTCGCATCCGCTTTGGCGAAAAGTGCCCTTACTTCTGTAGTCTTTTTGCTCGATTTACTAGTGTTTCTCATCCCGCTAAAAACAGGCTTCCCAATTTTGTGTTTCTTCTTAGCTGACAGTTCTTCAATCAAGGCATTTTTAACCAGTGTATCTGTGAGAACTTGAAATTTGCCCCTCTTTTGTTTGATTGCATCAGCTTTTTTGGTGGAGCTTTTGGATAGGGTCTTACTACTTCTGGACTAGTAGCAGCAGAAACTAATGCCACAGGAGCTTGAGAAGTTGTCGAACACCCTAGTTCTGCCTCTGAGTGGCTTGAACTATCTTCTGCATCAAAAGCATCGGACACAGTTCTTCATGAGATTTTGGACAGCTCGGGTCCGTTGGTAACATCAGCGGCTAGGAATTCCTCATCCCTGAACACATGGCGCATTGAAGGGTCAGATTCTAGCAACACTGATACCAGAGGTGATATTTGTTGGAGTCAAAGCACAAAGAAAGGTAGTTCCAACTAATTCTACAACGTCATAAATAGAAATGGGTTGTCCTGAATTCTTTGTCATCCATGCATCACAAGCAGCATTGTAATATGACTTGAATGGGCCATAACAACTTCTGTCTAGTGGCTGCAGTTTATGGCTTTTGTGGGGTGGGAAGGTTTATGCAATAATGTTTGACTTCTTCATAAGCTCAAGTGACTCAATGGTGATATGACTGGCGTGATTGTCCATTAGAAGCAGCACTGGTTGGGTCAACACTTGGCTTGCTATGGTGAATGAAGTTCTCTCCAGTCATCCATCCTGAGGGATAAGAAACATCCACACTCCATGGCGGGGATCCCTTCATCATATGTGAGAGATACTTTACCCTTGGGAAAATCATGAATGGTGGGATAACATTACCTTGAGCTGACACAGCTGTACACATGGTAACTAGTATGCCTCTTTCTCCAGATGTAATCTTGCCAACTTGTTTATTTACCTTCTCAGCAACTATTTTTCTTGAATTCTGAACTGTAGTGAGGCTAGTTTTGTCTCGATTCCAAACATCACAAGCAGTAAAGCTATGTTTATGGAACAGTTCCTCATATGTGGAAAAAAAAGCATTGACTACAGGTTTGTTAAAAGCAGTTGCCCTTGCAATACTTGTCGCTTCTGGAGATCTGAGAGAAACCGTTGGGCTATGCTCTAAGAAGGCCCAGAGCCAGTCCTTACCAGCTGTTCTACCTTCTTCCCAATGACAAATATCCTTACTGAGTTTCTCTGCAAACTCAAATGGCATGGTTCTGACTTCTTTTGGTGTGACAGTCCACGGTAAAGATGGGATGCTCTGAAAAGATATTGGTCAAGACTTTTCTCTTGTTTCAGCTGTGAAAACTATGCGTGTTTTTATACGTGTCACAAACTGATCTAGCGTAATATTACTAACATCGGTTGCACTTGTACGACCTTCTTCAGAGAATTTCTGGGCATCGCGTTTTAGAGTCGAGTGGAGGATACCTATCATGCCTACAATGGTGACAAATTTTCTACCTTCCTGTACTTTTTGCACAGCTTGTCTCATGATTTCTGGGGGAATGGTCCCATTTTGTGTTTTTTCTATTGTAAGTCTGCGTGTCTGTTAGATCTCACCTAGAAAGATGACATAATGATAACCACAAATAATGAAAAAGATCTGTACTTATGGAAAAAAATGTGAATTTTCTTCTTTTTTCACCCAGTGGGGCAGGTTGGACAGTGCACCTTCAATGTAACCAACCTGCCCCCCCCCCCCCCCCAAAAAAAAAAAAAATGTCCAACCTGCCCCACACAGGATGCACAAACAAAAACACGGCTCATGAAAAACTAATAATGTTGAGAACTTGCTTCCAAGCCTAAAAGAAACCAATTAATAGGCTACTGTATCCTGGAATCATTTCTGAGATTGGCCTTCTCATTCTCTCTCAAAAACAACATTAAGTCTAGCAACAATTCTGAAAAAAACTCACCAAAAAAAAAGAGAAAAGTTTTGTCCAATCTTTTCATACGGAGGCTACTGCTGCCATTTTTTCATGACATGACTGCACTTTACTTCCTCACATTCAGTAGGAGTTCCCGATTTTTTTTTCAACAGATGGCAGACAAATATCCAAGTGTTCAACCTGCCCCACTGACCAACCATCCCCACCCTCCCTATGATATTTCTGTTTCTTCAACAATTTTTTAGTTGGAATTCTAAAAAAAAATAATTTATTAGCCAAATTTTATCAATTTTTCGCTAATTCAGTGACAGCCTGTGCAGAAGAGAGCGAGAACAAACACAAGAGCCGTATCGGTACCTGCCGGACATTGATCCTTAAACTGTTGGGGAAAGGTGATTTGGGTACCGGCGCTTCCCACGGGTTTTGTTAACTGTTTCATAGCAGATATCGGTAGTCGAATATACCCTTGTCTTGTCTTTTGATGCCATCTGTCGTATATCCTTTAGTCTAATGGCTCTACACTTAAACCCTATTTTGAACTTCCTCCAGTCAAATAGAATATTGGATTTAGCTTTGCTGTCGAAAATGACACTCGACCTTTTCGAGCTAGTTGCATTACGCAAAGCAAAAATGGTACTCCTTGAATTAGCATTCCCTGCACAAGTATCTCAAGCTACAAAAAACCGAACAAAAGATTCAGCAATATCAGAATTGTTGGAAATTCTAGCTGATTGTGACAGGAAAAACATTCAGCTTACAACCTTTGTAATCTCCCACCCTTCGAGTGTCCCACATATTTCCTGGAACAAATTTCTCTATTTTACTAGCAGAAATTCGGGATCTCAAAAGCTCAATGTCGGTGATGAAACAGTACACTACAGGTGTCAACCTGGCAACTTTTTCATCAACAGCCACTGCTATACCTAAAACGAGAGAAACCCCAACTTGCTCTGTAATCATAGAAGACGCTCCTTGCATGGACCCTTTGCCCAGACAGCAGGCATTTAGTCAAATGCAGTCCAAAGATGGGATACAAGGGGTCACACAGTTAAGAAATGACAAATTATAAGTCAAATTTAGTGACATTGTTAAAGCTAAAGCTTTTTGCAAGGAGGCCCTTATCACTCTCTCTACAAAATTACCGAACGGTAGTCCAAACAATACCAAATGTAAACCTAGAGAAGAAAAACAAGTTGGCGTTATACAAGGTCTTTCTACGGACATCAGTGCAAGTTTACTGGCAGTACACAACCCGGACCTCATGTAGGAAGCCTCGCGTTTTGGCCAAACCAAAACTGTCAAATTGAGTTTCAAGAATAGGCAGTCATTGAACTTGGCTATCTCTAGCGGAATTCAATTGGGATATGATTTTTTCCGTGTGGTTAAGTACAAGCGACGAAAAAAGGATAGATAAATAAGAAATCCAAGTAAGCAAGCCCCCACGAAGGTGCTTTAGGTGCCAAAGCTTCGACCACCTTATTGAAAGCTGTAGAAGTGGTCCCAGATGTGCTATATATTCCGGACCTCACACCAGTAGCAAGGACTCGCCATGTAATGCAGAACCCAAATGTATCTCATGCAATGAACCACATGTCTGTTTTAGGCTAAAATGTGAGAAACTAAAAGAAATTTTGAAAAATAAGAGTTACTCATGAATAGATCTATAAAAGCTCTAAGCCTGAATATTAACGCATGTTACAATAAAGAAAAGGCTCTGGATGATCTCCTCCAACTATACGATGTGCTATTCATTCAGGAACATATGCTCTCTGGATCGAATTCGAATTTCTTAAATAGATCCAAATCGCACGACCTGTTCATACAGCCTGCTAAGTTGACAGCAGGGCGTCCGTCTGGAGGCCTTGCACCATACACAAAAAAAGAATTACAGCAAAGTTATCAATTAAAAACAATAAATTTTTTCTATTTTTGCTATGGGAACTGAGTTAATAATTGTATATATGCCTACTAATTATAATAATTCTATCTCGCTGACAAAGTTTTCTAAAGCATCTGATGCCCTTCGGCGACATTGGGAATCTCTCGAGCATAGTGGGAGAAAATAGGTTAAGGCTGGTGATTTCAACTGCGATCCAGAAAAAGACAATATCCACTCTGACATTCTTATAAATAGCTTACCCACTTCCTTTCAAATCTGGCCAAAGTCTTTGGATTTTACATATATCCGTTCTAGTGGACATACATCCAATATTGACCATGTTCTGTCGTGTAGATCCATTCCCTGTCTCCCTGTCACGGTATACACAGATGATCAAATTAGTGATCATCTTGGACTATCTTTTCATCTACAGCCATCACAGAACATTAATATTCAAAAGAAAAGAAGGTGGGTACAGAAGAAGAATTGGAATAAATGCGATGCTGATTTGTATATGGCCACTGTCTCCTCAATTCTTTCTTGCATCAAAGTGCCATTCCTCTTACTATGCTCCAGTCTTCCTGAAGCATCTGCCATGATTGATCTTAACATTTACTACTAGGCCTGTCAGATTGTTCATGCCTTGAAAGTGGCCGAATTAACAGCAGTCCCTGCTAGGAGGGTCAAGATTGGCACAGAAAAATCGAGATGATCTGTTGAGCTTCAGACAGCAAAGCAACGAGCAAAAATGTGGCTGAGCATTTGGATTGCATGTGGAAGTCCCGTATATGGGAATGTTTTTGAGTTTAAACGGAAAACTAAACGGAAATATAAAGCTGAGCTGAAAAAATACCGTATAATCAGACAACATTTCGCCGGAAATAAGACATCATGGCAAAATATAATCCGAACTGATGGAAGTTCACCTAGTTCTTCTCTGACTATGGATTATTGGAATTCTTATTAGGCCTACACGTCAGTTTACGGGATCAAAAATCTTACCATAGGCAAATATTCTGAGGAGAAGGTTACTAGCTGGCTTGGACGTTTTTCAGGACAGGATTGCGTTGTCGCTATATCCGTGAAACAGGTTAAAACCGCCGTAAGAAAAGCTCTGTCTCAAGGTAAGAACGGAATAGACGCTGACGGCTTTTCAATAATGCACTTTTAAAACTTACCTGATAGCTTTTATTCTCATCTCCAACTTCTTTTCCAAATGTGCGTCGCTAGGGGCATTGTTCCCGACAATTTCCTAAAAGGAATTATAGCATCGGTTGCAAAGAAAGGGAAAAATACCAATGATTGTAAATCTTACAGACCTATCAGTGTATCATGCATTTTGAGTAAAATATTTGAAACGCTATTTCTCCTGAGCTAGATACCGGACTTTTTGGAGATAACCAGTTTGGATTCCAAAAAGGCGTTGGTTGCCCAGAGGCACATAGATTACTAGCAAACGTACAACTGGATTCAGAGAGTAAAAAGTCACCTCTTTATGTGTGCACCGTTGATTTATCGAAAGCGTTTGATAGTATTAATCACATGCAATCTCTTGACGATCTATTGCACAGCAGCGTAAGTGGGAGTATCGACAAAACTATAAAATTTTGGTACGCAAATTCAACAGTATCTGCCAAATGGAGAGATACAGTTTCAGAACCAATTAAAGTCAAAAGAGGCGTGAGGCAAGGCAGTGGTTTTAGTCCTGTCAAATTTAAACATGCAATTTCTCAGATGAACCATGTATCTTCATCTCTTCTACCTCACGGTACTGACTTATCCTATATAGCTTACTCCGATGACGTTCTTTTTCTCAGCAGATCGAAGACAGGCTTGCAAGACAACTTAAACAGACTACAAAGCGAATTTCAGTCAGTCGGACTTTTTATTAATATTGAAAAGTGCGAGTTTCTTGCTTTCAACACGGCTAAGAGCGATAGTGTTTCCCTTGTAAATAATTCAGTCCCTGCTGTGTCAGAGTTGAAATACCTCGGGTTAATGATTTCCAAATCGCTCCACAAAACCAGGAAATCTATTGTGAAGCACACAACCACCGCCATTAAACGAAAGTGACAAAGACAAAATTAATAAGTGCTATTTTAGATACGCAAAGTTTCTGTTGTTTATTCCCAAGCGGCACCGAAATTTCCGTCTTGAAAAATTGGAATTATGAATCTTGTCAAAGAATGGTCTAGAATCCGTGAGAATTCTGTGATAAAAGTGATACTAAATAGGCGGCGTTTTCTCTAATAATAACTTAAGTGTTTCTTTTTATTGGTGTATTTAATTTATTCCTTTTATTTTTCCTTGCTCCGCTATAATCTTTTGTAGATGGTGGGTAAATAAATCTTTATTATTATTATTATTATTATTATTATTATTGCCAACAAAAACATAAAGTATTTGAAAAAAAGGTCTTGCTGAAGAATGGGATACCTCTTATTGCCTTAACAAGTGGTAGGATTCAGAGTAATATCTTAAAGCTCACCTTTTGCTTCCCCATGACGTTAGCTATGTACTGGCTTCCTCTTTATAGAATATTCCAGGTAGCAGGGGAGGAGGAGGCAACCATCATTGTCCATGTTTTCTACATTGCTGTGAATAAAATAAATATTATTATTATTATTAACAAATGGGTCACAAAAAAACAAACAACATACAAATCTCCATAAAATGCTAACAAAACAAAACTGCATATAATACCAACAATATCAAAATAGGTCCCGACGCATATTAGCGTGTTTGGGATGACCCAAAAAAAGAAACACTTCAACTACTTATGTACTAATACACTCCCTCGGGAAATATACTCTCTGACTCCTCCTCTCCTCTCCCACCCCTACTAAACAATTAATCAACATTCTAAGGATAATACATTTTGTTTACAGGGAACTTAAAGGAATTCAAGATTCATACTCTATGATTCATCATGCTTCCTTTCATATACCGATAATCACCTCAATCAACACACAAGAAAACTTTTCTCTTTTACAATTCACAAGCATATACTCACTCCCAGATCAATGATCTTATCCGTGTCTACAATACTGGTTAAAACAAATACATCGAAAATAGCTTTGACTTGTCAGTTATCAGAGCCAAGTACAAAACAGAATTCTTAGTTGTTTTGAGTACAACTTATGGTATAGATTAAGAATATAAAAATGACAGATCTAGCTCTGGGATGCTTTTAAATGGGGCATAAATTGGCAAGGATAGAGAATCTTTACATCATAGTTACAAAATAAAAAAACAATAAACAAATAAGACAACAGAGGAATATAAAGTAAAAGAGAGAAACAAAGCAATACAAAATTACCGGTAACCAAAACAGTGGACTTTCATTTGCAAGTAGACACGCACATATTAGAAAAAGCTAAAAAAACAGAAAAAAAACGCTCTTTTGACATATACCGTATTTGCCAGGGAAAAAGAATGAACCGGTTCTCATTTTCTTGTTTATTTGCAGTAACCATGATGATTTCAGTTGAATGCTTCCATGCCTTTCCTGTTTCTCTGCTGGAAATTAATTCTTTAATTCATTGATTGCCTCAAAGAAGTCCAACCTGATCATTTCAAATGGAAGAACATGAATCTGTTAGCTCACCTTTTATGGTATAGTACATTAAGTTTGAATCTGTCAGTAAATGGTTTTACCAAAGATATGTTTATGTGGGGATAAAGTATTTTTTTCTAAACAGTATTTTTTTTTTGAATTCTTATTTTAATAAATAGGTAAGGCTAGATAAGCTCCATTGCTAAGCTAAGAAAAAAAATGGTTTGGATGGAAAATAGTTTATAATGATTAATAGGGTAAAGGTACCAATGATTCGACAGTTTTTGTGAAAAAAACAAAACAGTTTTTCTACTCCAGAAGTGCTAATTTAAAGACTTTTGGTTTGAAAAGGGTTTCAGTATGTAGGAAAAACATCTAGGAATCTAATTGTTTGATGGGAAGTCTGAATTTTTATCTGAAAAGGGTACAAAACCCCGATTTCCGAAATTAGAGCATTTTCACCTACAAAATCGACACAACAAAAAAGTTACCTGTTTTCGACACAAGTCAGAACCCAATTTGACGCGTGTCGAAATACTTGGTGACTACCTGTGGGCGGAACCTGGTATATTCGACACGTGTCGAAATACTTGGTGACTACCTGTGGGCGGAACCTGGTATATTCGACACGCGTTGAAATACTTGGGAATACCTGTGGGCGGAGCCTGGTGTATTCGTAATGTATATTCTTGTTTCTTTGTTATTCTTCAGCTTCATTTCATGTATAAAAGTATAAAACACTATTCAAAAAGTAGAAGTAATAAAGCTAACAAAATTGTTTCAAGTATGTAGTATTTAGTATAAACAAAATCGGCTAATTATAAGGAGTGTGATATTTTGGCCTAGATCACATAAATATTTTTTTTTCTAAGTGTTACATGTATGCCACAGGAATAGCATCTCCAAACGCTATCTGGAATGGCCCACTTCCTGTTAGTTTTAATGGCCGAGCAAAGATTTGTTCATTGTTGACAGTGTAAATGCCATCAACATTTGGCCATTTCAAAGTGTGATCTGTGATTTTAATCCACTCGAAAAATTTTGGTTTCGACTGTCCTTTGTCAGGAAAGTCCAGAATCCTACCGACAAAATATGGCACCTTGCTTGTTTTGTCACTAAAGAAAACGGCATAGTATTTGTCAAGTGGCGGTTCAATTTCTGACCCAAATTTGAGATTTTTTTTTTTTTTTAGTTTCATTGATAAGTGCTAAGGAAAGGGAAATGACTTCCATGTGAACCTCTGCAATTTCGGCAGTAGCAGGCACCCTTAAATTCGACAGCTATATTTTCGGCAGTGGACCCTGGAATTTCGACACCAATTATTTCTCATTTGTTTTGCATTTTCAGTGAAGTTTCGACAGAGTCACCTATAGTTCGACAGGGCCTGTTGCTGTCTATCAAAAATTTCGACGAGGTTACTACAAGATATTCACAAAAAAAATAAATCAATTTATAGAAGCCATTATCTATGTTTGAATTTGACTAAAGGAACATTTTTAGTGCGTCTGGTATTCCCCAACATTAAACAATAATTTTCGACACTTGGAAGCTAGTTTCGACAATGTAATATATGTTGCCATTTTAATTTAATTTTAGCAAGAAAAAGAAAAAGCTAATGTGACTAGAATTCAGATAAAATCAGATGTATCTGGATACATTGCTGCTAATCCCAACTTTTTTTTGCAATAAATAACCAAGTAACAGCAGTTTGAACATTGCATACCTGAAAAATTGTCGGGAGCTCCTTTCATGTCGAAAAAAGGAAACTGACTGAATTAAAAGTTCTTTTCTTATCTGGGTGTACCAGATATTGTGTCGACGTTTCCTATCGTTGGAGTACAAAAACGGCTTCAAGAGATGACGCTCCAAGTCATAGCTAAGCAGAGTTATTCCGTTTTGAAGGAAAATTTCGAGAGGGGTTCCAAAATTGCACTGTTGAATCATCAGTACCTTTACCCTATATTAACAATAGCGTTAAAATGCTGAAATAAGAAAATAAAATTGAAAGATCACCTTAGTTGTAAAGACTGATTCTCCTATTCTAAGGATGCAAGATTATCTTGAAAATGCTACTACTACTAACAACTCACTGCAATACCAAACCGCCTGAGGCCAAAACAACTACGCACGCTCCTCCTCCATCCCAGTCTATTCAAGTCCTCATATTTGAAGTCATCATAGCTTCTGAAAATTTCCCCAAGAAAGTGGGATATTTTCCTAAATTCAAACCAAACGATTTTTTAATTCTCAAAACAATTTCAAAGTCAAGTTTCATTTCTAAAATAAAAATAAATTGTGCTGTAAGTTGTGAATTAATATGTAAAATATTTTTTTCTTGAACTGCAGTCTCCTCTAACACAAACAAAGTTTGGGTTCTGTAATATAAAGAATCTTGTTTAAAGTACAGTGTCAATGTTGGGTATTTCCCTCCACCATTAGAAATTCAACTCTCATTTAGGCAATATTAAGAAGAAAAATTGACAACTCAACATTTTAAATGAACCCTCTTAATGAACTCTCTCAGACAAATCTAGCCAATGAACCGGAAATTATTTATGATCCGAAAATAATTATTTTGTTCTTTATAAATACATTTGTTTTATTGTAATGCTTTTGTTTATCTGCTGATGACGACCACAGGTGTATGTGGTCGAAATATCCAGAATTTTTTTGGTATCTGTTTTCACTGTCTAATAAAAGGAATTTTGAACTTCTACTTGTGAGTGCAGTATCAAATAGGCCATTTTGGTTAGGATTTAAGACGAGTCTATTATTTGAACATGAAATTTTTGTTATTGTAACATTTATTCATTATCTGAAAATTTATTCTTTGGAACTGCTAATGAAAGTAGAATAATGGCTAACTTCTTCTGTTCAAATTTTTTTTCGAATTATTTTAAATACACGTTGAGGTTAATTTTTATAGAAATAATTACACTATATGTTGTGCTACTTATGCTTGCAGTAAGACTCAAGTATCTTACCACTCTTTGATGTCCAACAGCTTAGTCATAATGGTAAGCCAAGAGCTCCTGTTGATCGTGAGTGAAATGATCGAATTCACGAATTTTATCCCGAGAATTGAATTTTTAGGAAAATTGACAAATGTAGGCCTAAAATGACCTCTTGCTATCCCTTATCATGATTTTGAAGATACATCAAGATTTTCCTTGGTTATCATAATAATAATTCTAAATCTATAAGAAGTAAATTAAAACACAATTCGATATATTTACTGGCCCCTAGAAAACTAAGGAAACCACAATTATGTTTTGTCTATTTATGCTATCACTGAAAGTCTTTGAAAAGTAAATATTGGAAACCTCCTGTTAACATCTATAACTGAAAAAAACTTTCGTCATCTTTATTTTGATGTAATTCCTGTTTTTACAGGATATTAGCCTTTCCTCACCTGTGCACCCTGCTACACGTGGTTTAGAAGCTAATTGCTTTTGATTTGATGAATGTAAAGACTTACCAGTAATAAGAGAAAACGGTTTTATAAAAGAAATTTACAAAAAAGACTAGTGTCAACTTTTTTTATAGAAATTTTTTCGGGCATGCAACATTCTAAAAGAAAAAAAAAATAATGAGTTTCCTAGTTTCTTAGCTAATAAATTAGGATTTATTCTTACAGTTTATGTTTCAAGTTTAAGTTCCATTTATTTCCATAAAATAACAATAAAAAAACAATATCCCAAAGGGCTCAATGGCCCGTTATTTGGGAAACGACATAGAATAAAGAACTAATGTTAAAATTTGGCATAAGCATGCTAAACAACGTCTAAATATAAATGTATAAGGAAAATAAATCCACTCACCGACAGTCCCCACGGAATAGCGACCTTCCTATCACCCGACAATAAAAAACAAATAAAAACTCTCTACTTCATTGATGATATAACGCCAACAAAACACCCCCCCCCCTCTCCAAAAAAATTAAAACCATAAAAAAACTAAAAAATATTTAATATTTACCCTTAATAAGAAAATTTTCATCTGTCTCTCAAAGGAGCCAAGTGTTCGTGACTGGCGGATCTCAGCAGGAACCAAGTTCCAAGCACGCCCCCCCCCCCCCCCAGTCACGTTCAGACCGAAGTCTGAACGAACCGAGGGAGTAGCTGGAATCATCACATCCTCCCGATTTCGAACTGTGTACCAATTTACTTCCCCTTCTAGTTTAAGTAGTCTAAAAAAACACCCGAGAGATCTATGTGGAAATATTGATATGCCAACGGATATATAGCGTAAATATGTTTAATCTTAAGGAGATCAATAGGAGTGTGTGTAGTCGAGTGTAGAACTCTTACCGCTTTCTCATAAAGATGGTAAGCAGGAGCCAGTACAGAAGGAAATGTAGACATCCACACAGACGAACAGCAACATATAAAAGAGTGAATGAGAACGAAATATAAAAGACAGAGGATAGGAAAAGCAAATAAACGCTTTAATTTTCGAATGATTCCAAGTCCACGGGAAATTTTCACTCTTATTACTTGAACATGCACTTAAGCGATAAATTTTCATCCAAAAGAACTCCCAAGAGTCGCACATATTGAATCGTTTAGAGATTTTTGTCTCTTCATCTTTTTGCTTAGGATGCCAGTATTATTACCATTAGGGCAGTTTTAGCGCTTGCTCAAAATTTGCATACATTTATGGTTAGATATCATATCCAGCTAACGTAAATCATTTTTCATTTGCAGCTATTTGTCAAAGAAGAACCTGAAGACATTGATCGTAGTCATGATAATATATTTGAAGATCTATCGAGGCGCGTAGATGCTGATCTTGATCTCAAATTAGCTAAAAAAGAAGAAGGTAGTCCGTCTGAGGGTCTGAAATTAAGTATTTTTCGGTGTTCAAGTTGCTCATGTGTCTTTTCTCAAAAAATTCAAAGGTAAATAATAATGCTTATATCATGGTTAGCTTAGTAGTGTTAATTTAGTTAAAAGCGTTGTGTCTCTTGTGTACTGTTATCCCCCCCATCCCTTCAAAAATAAAATCGTCATGTAGAACGTATGAATGTAAAATGTTTGAAGAATGCCCATTTGTACATCCTCCAATTGGAGGATGCCTCATAGACCATTGATGGGTCCTCCATTTGGAGACATTTTATACATAGTTCAGTCAAAAGGTAGACACGTTACGCTTTTTTGAAAATGGAAGTCATGCTATCACTCACTTTTCATTATTTATAATTGGATGGCTCAATACGGAGTACTTGGTGCCGTGGCTCTTCCACGGCACCAAGGCTCTTCCGGCACCAAGGCTCTACGCATAGGCTCTTCCAGCCTATGCGTAGTGTGCTTCTTTCGACTCATGATTATTTGCTGAACGGTCCGGTGTGATCGAATCTTAATCATTAAAAAATCATTAAGATTCCAGTTTGACTGTCTTAAATTAAAACAAGTTACTTAATATTTTGTTCATGGCCTTAGCCCCAGTTTGTGTCAAAACATTGTTGATTCGTTGAAAAATCTATACCAGTTGTTGATTCCAAATCTGGAGCCAATTTTGCATTATAAAAGTTCCAGATCAAGCAGGGTAATTAAATGTTTTACATGTGGCATTCGAATTTCACCAAAGCTGTCAGTTAAACAGCTTTGAAGTAATTCAAATATAACACTTTTAATTTCAATACGAGCATTCTAAAACAAACTGCTTTAAGCTTGTTGGTCGTAAGGCTAATCAAAGAGTATGGGTAACCAGAATAGGAACTGACCCTAATGTCGACAAAAACACCAACATCTAGTGTTTGGTGTTTCTTAGAATTATAAAACGAATTACCCTGAAAGTATGCCAAGAAACGCCAAACGTTAGATGACATCGATGATTTTTTTTTTTCGACACTAACGCCAGTTTTCACTCTTGTCAGGTTTTCAGTTTTCACATGTCAGTTTTCACTCTTTGAGGCTAATATTGTAATATGGGATTCGAAAACCAGAACACAGTATGTAGTCATACATTTTTCAAATGGATTAGAATACCCACCATATTTCTGGTCCATGAATCACTTATCTTTTTTGTAATTACTAGGAGAATTTTAACGTATTTTCATATTTTTGTGCAAAGCTGGTGAAATAATTGAATGTCCACTTGATTCAAACACAGCTCCAGAGTCAAAGTGTGTGAACAACTTTAGGGTAGAACAAAAGAAAACGTTTTTTTTTGAGAATTGATGGAAAGCTGTAGCTCCCTAGCTATGTTAACTCATTTAAACCTCTACTGAATCCAGCCTTTGACTACCGGAACGAACTGCTGACGACAGAGATCCTATCATACTTAATTAAATATGTGAAGCATCTGTTCGAACACATGTTAAGTTGGATCATGGGTCTTACTGATCCCAGCTATTAACAAGACGTTAAACTTTTTAGAACTTTCAGATATGATTTAGTAGTAGTATAAAGCACCTTCAGAACAAGTAGTACCTTAAGGTTGTCAAAATACTCAATTGGACTTACGAGTGTTTGTGCAGCCCCCTGAAAGATGTATATCATATAGCTCAGGCCAAGTCTGAGAAATCAGCAAGAAAATTCTAACGCTTGATCTGTCATTATTCTGGACAAGACAGTTGGAATCGAACCAAAGAATTACCTTTTCATTCATATTAACCAATTTAATACGGAACTCGGGCTCGTTTCCGTCTGCTGTACCGATGGTGTTTTCTTCCGCAAAAGTAACTTGAATGTTTTCACCCATTGGGGATATACATTTTTTTGTATGAAAAAATCCAGATTGACATAGACGACAACAAACCATTGAGTTTTGGAATAAAGTTATTAACATAGACCATGAACAGAACTGGCTGTAGAAGTGAACCTTGCGGGAGACCAAACTCAACCTAAGATGGGGACCGAAAAAGTGGATTCGTGGAGGTAACCCTTCCAGGGAATAAGAGTCAAACCAGATACGAGTATCCCCTCATACCAAAGTGAGATGGCTTATGAATTAGAACTGGGTGGGCGAATGAAGCAAAAGCTTCTCGGACATCCAAAAATACAGCAGCAGGAATAAAACCAGAATCCAGAGCTGAATGTAGACAATACTAAAATGAGTTGTACAGGTGTGCTCCTTGGAGTGTTTTAGCTTGGAAACCAAACTGGGATGATAAGGAAAAAATCTACTGCTTCTAAAATGAAAGTACACTGGAAAGTATATTTTCTTATAAAATTTTACTAAATACAGACAATAAAGATACGGGCTGAAAACTAGCCAGGTTACTCCAAGACCCACTTTTATATAAAGCAATCATTTTGGGTCGTCTAAATAAACTGGGAAAAATTTTATTTTCAAAAAACGCGAAGTAATCAAAAGAATAATGAATTGAACTACCTTGGTGGGTATACAATCAGGGCCAGCAGATGATGTATCCTTTAACTCATTAATCATTTTGGCCATTTCTGTCTCAAAAACTAGTTCAAGGGCCGTTGGCGTCAAACAAGATTAACCAAGAAATGATCTAAAGTCTCAATCTTCAGTTCACCCTGAATAATGAAACCATAAACTCTCAAATTTTGAGCAACACAAAAAGGTGGAGATGAAGGCTTAAGGACGTAATTGATCCCCTGCCATGTTTGTCGGATATCATTTTTGCATGTCAAAAATTCTGGTAAATATTAAAGAAATTCCTCCTTCCTAACTAAAGAATTAGGAACATTCGGTAGAGTTTGTAAAGCTGAAGACAAGCAAGCAGCAGCAGCAGCAGTCGACGATGAATTTATGGACTTGTCAGATTTCCAAGGGTAATTTTTACCTCTCCAGTTTCTGATGTGGTCTGGGGTCATCCATGTATTCTTGGGAACAGATTTTCAGACTTTGAAGCAGAAGAAGCCGACGTGCATAGATAGCCATATAAGTTTTAACCGGCTCGTAAAGTAGTTGAACTGAGAGCAAAAACCAGTATCTCTTGCAAAAACATCATAAGAATTTTCTGCTAACCTTGATCTGAGGAGACTTGAATCTGAGTCCAATATAATAGTCAGAGCGCCAGGTTCTGTATCTCGCTTATTTCGATTAGTACCCATAGGACTACTAGGATACAAAAATGTACAAAAATGTTAAGGGTGGATCCCAAGGTAGTTGACCATGCTGAAAACGAATATCGTAAGGCGCATTTTCGCCGTTAGGGCGTTTCTGAGATATAGGCTACAAACACCAAATTTGGCCTATAATGGGGTTCGACGATTCTAAATTTTTTTTTTACAGATAAGATTGGTCAAATCCATTATACTCTTACATCAATTGAAAGAATAGACTTGTGGCTACACGAATATGATTTTAGTTTGTAAAAAAAAAAAAAAAAATAGTACACTTTTTACTGCAGTCATAAAAAATTCAGATTTTTGTCAACAAATTTCTAACAGAAAAGCTAAAAACTCGAAATTTTTTCAAGATAAAGTAATTTATTATATTAAAAAAGAAAGCCCGCTTAATTCCGAACACATTTAGCTAAGAAAAAAATTTAAATTATTGTGTCTGAGGGGCTTGCAACTTTTTAAGCGAGTATACCCGATAATTGGAATTTTTTTTTATCACGTGACAACAGGTAGAAAGTCATTGACCCTGAAGTGATGATGTAATACTGTCAAAGTAAAGGTAAACACCAGCTAATTAGTGTTATTTAGGCCGATTATTTTATGGGACATGATCGGTTTGTTAGAACTATGGCTCGAAACATCGACTAGGGTGTAGTTTTTGGGGACGATTTCTTGGGCGTCAGTACCGGATAGCAAGTGATCTTGGTATCACGACGATTCAGAAAGTTCGCCCACGTTACTCTACGCCTCATTTTGGTCAAGTCATTTAGGACATTTAGTCAAGGTGGGCCGTCACACAAACTCAGTGGTGATAACTTTAGCCTAAGATAACTTTACCTAAGACAACCATGAAAATTGGTCAATGTGATAGACGATGATTATTAGAGTGTTCACAATCATGTTTGACAATGCAAAACGGATACGTCAGCTACATTTTATTAGAGGTCTTTCCGTCCCTTCTTGGCTAGAGTCCTCTTCAGGCTCATTTTATCTCAACTCAATTTTGCGGGAATAAATCATACAATCAGATATTTAAGGAAGCATCTTCAATTCTTTTTCCTGCTTGAGCCTGGAGAGGACCCTTGCAAAGAAGTGCCAGAATACAGCTCTAGTAAAATGTAGCTGACGTATCAGTTTTGGATGGTCGAATAATTCATGGTTTACGTACTTTATCTTTTATCCCCTCTTTTATTTTACAGACTCTGCGAAATCGCGAGCAAAATATCCCAACAAAGTATGCAGCGGCTACCGTTTGAGCTGACATCAAGTAAAAATCCAGATTATCAGTCAACTACAGCAAGTGTGTGATTTGCCAGGATGTGACAGACGATTCCCTTCTGCAGGGTGAAGAATGTTGCAATCCTCGAAAAATGTGCAACATGGCTGCGCAGTGATCACTCTGCCGACCTTGCAACTGAGTTAGAAGACGTTGACAATTTTTTGAAAAACAATCTCAAATGGCATCCATCATGTCGGAAGGATCTGTACAGACTTGTACTCAATCAGCCAGTTGGAAAAAGCTACGTCCGCTCTTACGCCTCATTTTGGTCAAGTCAATTTAGGACCAAGTCCTGAACTTTATTGACGCATTGGTCTAAAGTGATATAGACGAATGATTTATTAGAGGTGTCACAATCCATGTTTGATCAATGCAAAAAAACGGATACGTCAGCTACATTTTATTAGAGGTCTTTCCGTCCGGCTTCTTGGGGAGTAACCCAATACAAGCAGATCCTCAAGGCGCCTTTTTGCACCAGAATTTGAATACCGACAGAAATGTGTCATTTGTGGAAAAACATAGAAGAAAGTTAGCGGAGAGAAAGTACCGCTGATAAAAGTTGCTAAAAATGCTAGGAGAGACAACATTTATGCAGCCGCTACACAGCTTAGAGAAGAGTTCCCGGATGTGTTCTTACGTTTGGATAATGGCCTCGGTTGTAGCATTGACATGGTAGCAAGTGATGTTCAGTACAACAACGTGTGCTTACTACAGTTTATGAAAAAGGCAAGTGCCTAGCCGGTGAAATAGACGTACGAGAAGTGCTTTTTGGAACTTATTAAGGAATACGAACAAGTTTTACTGAAAGGAAAGACGGTGAGACTCTGTCAACTGTGCGCTTCATTTGGTTCAATCTTGTCTAGAACACACCCAAAAATCAGAAGAAACTATCAGTCAACCCGCTTGAAAAGAAGACTTTTACAGTATTACGAAACTTCTCTAAGCGTCATTTCGCAGCTGGGGCATTCTGACATCTTTTTTCTTCACGAGAAAATTTCTGCTGAGAGTTTAATCGTTGCTATGAACAGCGTTCAGCGAACCGTCGAAGAAGAGTTTGTGCGTGTGGGGTCCGAAGAAGATGACAGCAGTACTGATTCGAGCTATTTTCATGATATCTTGCCAGTGGTGACAGCCGAATCCAGTGACTTCGATGCAGAGTTTGATATTAGTTTGAAACAGCGCTTGGTCTTAAAGAACTCAGTTAAACCCGAATAAGTTTCAGTGAACGACCACTTTCCGGCAAGCCAAAGCACTGGATCGCGGGCTCCATCGCACCGGCGTAGCACTAGAAATAGTTCAGTCTTTGTCAACCAGGATAGAAATACACTATTCATTGCAGCCAAGATTTTGAAGCGAGTAATCACTGATCAGAAGCTAAACGCCAAAGCAGAAGACGTGCAAATAACACCCGACTAGATCTCCCAAATGATACCAAAAGAGCTCCACAACTTTCTTGTTTACCTTCTTGAAGAAGAAGAACCGTGAGACAATCCAGAGGTAAAACAAGACTGTATGCCGAAGACAGAACATAGACTTATGAACATCGCCCAAGATATTTTATTTTCTGGGTTTTAAGGCGGAACCCCGAAACATATTAGGCTTAAATTTGGTGCCAGAAACAAGATGTGAGAAGACTGCCATCTTCTGACGACACCTTTGAGCCATCCATACGAAGAGCCATATTTGCTACATGGATAATCTTGTCGTCAGTACAGGCTCGGCCATCATTCCAGATCCACTCCTCCATGGAGGGAGGATGGCTGAAGGGAGAGTAGATGCGGTCGTCTTAAGCTGTCAAGAAGCATCAAGTCTGGAAGCTTACTGCAGATGCAAAAGTGGAAAATGTAGGAAAGACTGTAGCTGCTCAAAAATGAAAGAATGCTTCAGCTTATGCTCCTGCCGTGAAACGAGGAGGGCACACAGGGAGTCTGACCTTGCCCCATCTGAATTCTCGGAAGAAGAAAATGAGGAATATTTTTGGAAGTTTTATTTGATACCTTTTACTTTTAATTACAACAGGTCCCTAATCAGTTACTATTACCCAATTTTACGGGCAGGCCGAGTAAGACAACTCCAGTACGCCGACTGAATCCATCTGTGAAGCAGAATTCTTTTATGTAGTAAATAGCTCAGTCATATCAGTGGCAAATCAGGTCCCAAAAAGGTAATTCAAGACCCCTTAGTACACCAGAAAACATATTCGTCCATTCTAAAAAAAAAACTTTTTTTAGTCAACATTTTTTTAAACCTATTTTTATTTTTAAGTAAAAGTTAAAAATTTTAAACAGTTAGAAAGTTTGAAGTATTCCGACCCTTTGAAGAAAGAATAAACTATGTCCATTTTCACGATGCGGCTAGTGTTCATTTCAGTGACACTACATAAAAAAATTCGCAGATCTTTTGAAAATAATAATAGCTAGTACTTTTTTAGCTCAAATTGTACGGAACTGAATGAACTTTCTTTTCTAATAAGAAAAAAAAGTTTGTTACCTTGAAGAAATTTCGAGTTTTTAGCCTTTCATAGAGATATTAGTCGAATTTTACAGCACTTATTTGAAACTGCAGTAAATAGAGAAATAAATTGTTTTTTTTTTTTCAATTTCAAAATCATATTCTTGTAGATCTAAATCTCCTCTTTCGATCGATATAACATTACGTCAGATTCCTCAACCCAATAACTCGCAAAAAAATCCTGAATCGTCACACTTAGTTATAGGCTAAATTTGGCGTTTTTGGCCTATATCTCAGAAACGCCCCAACGGCGAACATGCGCCCTACGATATTCGTTTTCAGTATGGTCGACTACCTTAGGATTCGTCCTCAGCATTTTTGTACCTTCCGGCATGGGTGGGTGCACGATACAGAATCTGGCGCCCTGACTATAAGGGTCTTCCAACTCAAGATCTTCTTAAAACTGAAAACAGAGAAGACAGGAAAATGACACGGTATATCATTTAGGAGTAGCCTGCAAAATGTGATACTAATGTTGGTTAGGAGAAGATGTTATCAATCAAGAATGCTGTAGTTATTGTGATACGTGTCGGTATGCATATTGGTGGTAAAACTCCAGTGGCAAGTAATATTGAGCGAAAATCTTCTGTCACTGAAGACACCCAAATTAGACAGATTAAGGTTAAAAACACCCATTATGGTAAGCTCATATGGACGAGTTTGTATTGTCTCCAAAAGCTCGTCAAGAACCTGTAAGAAATCAAGAGATAGATCTACCTGGAGATTTATACAAACTACCAATAATAAGATCCTTCCCTGAAAATTTGTATCAGTAAACTGGGATTCGAAGATTCCTTCTTGATTCCCTTGTAGATCACTCTTGACTTTATTTCGAATATTGTCTGATATATACCAGACGAAACTACCTTTCGCCGTTCTCTGCCTATTTCTGTGTTGTCCCATCATGGGTTCGTTTGTTTCCACATTAGGCAAATAATGTCATTTAATCCATCTCTTACTATTTGTCTCAATATTCAGTTGATGAAAATAGGCAGTAAGGGCTAAGTTGAAGGGCCGAAAAAGAATGTTAGATCTTATTTTCCACTTTAAAAAAAAATGCAGTTATGAGTCTTTTGTCCCCACCCCTCTCCACTTAAGATGCATTGACCTCCATCATAATGGCTAGTGTTTCGTTGTTTAATTGTGAACACAAAAAGGAAAAGTCAATCAAATAAACTCAGTCAAATAGAAGAAAAAGCCCATAAAGAAAAATCGTTTATTTGTTCGGACTGACCTTTGATACTTTAATTCGGATGACCGCCTCAGAATTATCCTTCTGCGGCAACTTAGCCCTGTTTGGGCCTAAATTTTTGTTTTTTTGGTATAAATGGATGCTATTGGCCTTTCGCTGCTGCGGAAGGCCAATAGTCCGTTGCTTAATAAGAAGGTTGAAACTTTTAAGTCTCGTTTCGAATGAGCACTCTATCGTCAATTTATAATCATTGGACGATATGATCACCAAAGAAGAAGAAGAAGAAAAAAAGTACGTTTTTCCTTGGTAATTTCTTGTTTTTCTTAGTATCATTTAGTTCGACAGGGAACGTTTTTCCTCTCTGTCCGTATGTGCAGGCGTGTTTGGTATAATATAAGTGTATTTTAGCATAGCGCTTGTTACTTACCTGACTGAACCTAACTTCCTGAGTTTGATCTGCCACAGATTACAGTCTTCCATCGTGCCTGTCTCTCTAGATCAATAGAAGAATAGTACAGAGGAGCATCCGAAAAACATACATGTTTGCCTATACTGTATCGTGTTGGCTAGCTTCAATAGTCCTACTGTTTGGAGGGTTACAGAATGAAAATGCATCGTATCGAAAATAAGTTCCGAGACCATATGGATGAAAAATCACGAAACTGCGAAAAAAAACGAATATTTTTTTGTCGTTTTCGGTTTTACGTTTTGTATTTTTATTTTCTTGTTTTATTTTTGGATATTTCTTTTGTTTTTTTGTCAAGGTTGGTTTTTTGCATTTTTATACTTTTATTTGTATTTTTATTTGTATTTTAGTATTTTGCATTTCTTATGTATTTCACATTTTGTATTTTTGTTTTCTGGTTTTATTTTTGGATTTCTCGTTTTTTTTGTCAAGGTGGGTTTTTGACTTTCATTACTGTATTTTCAACAGTTAAAGATGGCTTAGCACGAGTGTTTTACTGAGTATCTGAGATCTATTCTATCTCATTCTACCAATTGAACCTTCCCTCGTATTTTTATTTTGTTGTTCCATCCCTTCCACTTCCGCGCATGAAAAATCAAGGATGGACAATCTTTAGGGTAGACTATAGTATTCATGGCGTTTACTTAGGATTATAATTTTATTTGTGTGGTAACAATAAGATACTTTGTGTCAAAGAAAAACACTGTTTCATGAGGAATAGTTTAAGCCTGACGATGCATATGCAAACTGAATACGATCACACTCGATCACACACTTTACGGTCACACTTTTCCTTTCAGTTTGCTTCACACTATGCAAACTGAAAGAAAAAGTCTGATCGTTTAATTCGATTATATCTTAAATCTTTTACTATCTTCGTGTCTTCAAGATTTTATCAGTTTCCTCCTCTGCATTCCCCTTGGCTTTCACGTCTATTTCTTTAGATTCTCCATTAAAAAATATTCAGTTTTGTTGAGTTGAAATTTCAAAGTGAGCACTAGACGAGTGAAAATTTTTGAACAGAAAATTGGATGAAATTGGCCTGTATTGGTACAACGCTGTTGTTTTAGCTTAATAACACAAATACTAACATCGTCATACTATTTTCTTACGGGGATGGGGCTGGGTGTTTTCTGCGATGGAATCTTCTACATATTTTTAGTCCTCACATAGTTAAAAGTGTACATTCTGTGCATTTTTCAAATTTCAGAAGGGTTATGCACTCAGCCCAATCTGAATCCTGTGGTTGGGGTGTGGGTTTGACCTTAGCTTGGTAATACGGGACCCAGAGATCGAACCTTGCTGGAGCAACATACTGCAGGGCCAATACTGAGACTTTAGTAGTCAAGAAGCGTCGTTAATTCGATTATTTTCCTTTTTTCAACCCAATCTCATCTTCCCCAGTGGAGATAAATTCGAAAAAAATCGGTATTTACAGAAAAGTATTTCGGTATTTACCGAAAAAAAAAAACTTTATGGCCGTCCCATATTCCATGATTATAATATTTTTCTTTGCAGGGATTCGCACATTTGTACTATGGGTTTGAACAAAATCAGTGATGGGGAAACACAGTATTCCTGTCTTACCTGCCAAAAAGTGTTTACAAACAAGAAAGAGTTATATATTCACCTGAAACTACATTCCGTTGTTCACAAGAAAATGTCATTTATTTGTGTTTTGTGTGGGAGGAAGTTTGAGACCAATCATGCCAGGTATTTTTTTTTCCTAAAAAGTAGAGATCATTATCTAGTAGTGTCCAAAGTGAATTTAAAGGTTTCGAGAATGCAGAGTGCTAGAATAGGTTGAAAGTTCATCTTAACAAGCCTACCTCGTTTAGACTAGGAAGAGGAGATGTTGGGCAATGAAAAAATGGACCAAGTTGATAGTTTCACTTATCTGGGTTTTATTATTATAAAAAATTGTGGAGGCAATAAAGATGTAATAGCAGAATAGCCTGCTATTATGTCTCTGAAACATTGGCGCTTGGAAAGGCTGAGGAAGGTTTGTTCAGTGTTTCCACGGAAATTAGTTACTCGTTTGACTGACCATATCAAAAGCAATAAGCTATGTAAAAAGTCGGGTTCAGTATTACTTCCCAAGGGGATAGTCACAGGAAAACTAAGATGACTAGGCAAAGTTTTACGGATGAAAGATGACCTATTTATAAAGATTCATATCTTAGGTCACCCATCTAAGGCCAGCAACAAGCGCTGTAAGTTTTAGTTTTACACACGAAATTGTTCCTAAGATATTGCTGATATGCCCTTTTGACAACCTGCATACGGATGGCAGGCTGTCATCCGTACAACAGAAATTTTCAGAAATATTCTCTGAAAATCTCATTTTCATACCTTTACGTATAGTTATAATAGTTGTCACAGCAGTAGTATAACTACTCAACTTAACACAATTAGCCATTGCTATGATATTGTCGATTTGCTCTTTTGATACCCTGTATATTCATATACTTCTTGAAATTTTATCTTAATGGTCTTAACTTTAAAAGTAGTTGGGATAGAAATAGCAGTTGGAGCAAAAGTAATAATAGTAGTAGAACTAGTAAATGTTGTAGTAGCAGTAGTATTAGTTGTAGTTTGCACATATTGCCTTTTGGTCAATTTAAAGTATTCTCTAAGAGTTCCAACTTGTTACACAAATCAATTCTTAAGATACGCTATTTTGACAATCTAAATGCACAAAGTGTCTTTTGTTATTTTGTGTTTGCCATCAATATTTTCTCAAATTTTACCTTCATAGGTTTAACCTTAAAAGTACTATTTACAAGTAGTTTCGGTGGTAGTAAATGTAGTTGCAGTGATAGTGTTGTATAAGTAGTAGTAGTAGCAATAGTGTTAATAGCGGTAGTAGGATGTACATATTGCCTTTTTTGGTCAGTTGAACATCGCTTTCATGATGCCCTGGAATTTTCACCTTGACATGTTAAGCCGTTCAAGTATATTGACATGTCAAAAATATTGTTGAAATGCGCTATTGAAACCCTTTTGACGCCCTTTTCATCTTAATATTCTAAGCCTTCCAAGTTGTTGCAATTGAAGTAGTAATTGCAGTAGTTTAGTAGCAGTAGTAGCATACGGAAAAGTAGCAATGGTATTAGTGTTAGTAATGACATACATTGGCTATATTACCTTTTTTACAATTGATCTTCTCCTACAAGTATTATCCGAAAGTTTTAACTTAATACCCAAATCAGTTCTTGAGATACACCCTTTTGACAATCTGCATGCGCATAGTGTGTTTTTGATTTAGTTCCCATTCCCCCTCAATATTCTGTCAAATTTTCTCCTTCATAGACTTAGTCTTGATTCATACGTGACCCTTAATTGTACTAGTATCATAGTAGTAGTGGTATTAGTAGGAAGAGTAGTAGCAGTAATAGTATATAATTATTAGTAGTAACAGTAGTAGCAGTATTAATAGAAGTAGTAATAGATACATTTTGCCTTTTGCTGAACTGAACATCCCATTCATGATGCCCCTGAAGTTTCCTCTTGATATGATAAGGCGTTCCAAAAATATTGCTGATACGCCCGTATCAGCAATCTGTATACACATATTATATTTTGATTTAGTTCAACTTTCCCCTCAACGTTGCCTCAGATATTTTTTTCCAATATTCTCAGCCTTTGTAGTACTCGCTACAGAAGCAGTAGTCTTAGTGATAGTAGTGGTAGTAGTAATAGTACTTGTGGTAGCAGTAGAAGCCGCAGTAGATGTAGTAGCAGTAGCCTGCAAATATTGCCTTTTTGGTCAATTGATCATCTCCCCTATCATTTCCTGAAAATTCCAAATTAATATACTCAGTTATTCCTGAGTTAAACCCTTTTGACAAGCCATATACACAAAACATGTTATAATTTAGTTCAACACTCCTCTCGACATTCCCTGAAAGAATCCTCTTGATGCCCTTCGTATTTTCGGAAAGTAGAAGTAAAAAATACATACCTTTCCTCAATAACATACACTATATGTAAACAATGAACAAATTGTATAACTTGCAGCCCTCTTATGAGTCCTCGGGGGGGGGAGGGGACATCGCCTAATGCATAATTACTGGTCAACAATGCTGAAAAAATTGATGTGTCAAAAGTTTGTTTGGATGTTTGTCATGGGAAATGATGGGCATGGGGGGGGGGGGGGGGGCTGGTTTCTCTCAAATCACTTTGACTCTTAAAAAAAGTAATATAACTTCCAATTTGAAATCAAATGAGACCCGTCTGAATTTAATACGACCACCCATTCCATAAAAACTTTATTTGCCCCCAGGGCATAACTTAAAGCTCTTGCCCCAGGGCTCTGGGGGGTTTGTCCAACCCTGGAGGCATTGTTTTATTTTTTTTTGACTTTTTTAGACAAGATTGCCATCGCCTAATTTCAATCAGATGCATTTGGCAAAAAGAGGGATTTTTGGGTGGGGGGGGGGGGCTAGTTGACCTCCATCACTATTGACCCTTGAAAGTGAACTAGAACTTCCAATTTCAGCCAAATGAGCCACTTCTAAAGTTTATACAACCATCCCTTCCATAAAAACTTTAAATGCCCCAGGGGAATAACTTGCAACCCTTGCCCTCAGGCTCTGCTGGTTTTCATCAACCTCAAAAAGCCTTGTTATATGATCTGTGAACTATTTTGAATAAAGAACTGTCTCAAAATTTCTATCGGATGCATCTCGGGAAAACACGACGTGTTTGTGTGTTTGTGTTGGGGGGTAGCTGCGCTTTGATCACTTGGACTCTTATAAAGGGGATTAGAACTTCTGATTACCAATCCCATGAGTCCCCTCCAAAGCATGTACGACCGCCATTTCTATAAGAACCTTATATGCCCCAGGGCATAACTTACAACCCTTGCCCTGAGAGCTGTAGGGGGGGGGGGGAGGTCGTCTTCCTCGTAGACATAATTTCTGAAACCTTCAACTACGATGAACAGAATCGCAATCTCCAAATTTTGATTGGAGATGTTAAGGGAAATGATTAGCATGGAGGGGGGCTGGTTGTTCTCCAATTACTTTGACTCTTAAAAAGGGCACTATAACTTCCAATTTCAAATCAAATAAGGCCCATCTGAAATTTATACGATCGCCCATTTCATTCCATAAAACCTTATATGCCCTCATGGCATAACTTAGAACCCTATCCCCAGGGCGCCGGGGGGCTGTGTCAACCCTAGAGACATTATTGTGTGTTCTTTGGGCTATTTTGAATGAAAATTGTAATCTCATACTTTTAATCAGATGCGTTTGGGGAAAAGGGGGGTTGTCGGAGAGACGGGGATATGGGGGGGAGGTAAATTCCCTCCATCACTTTTGCTGCTTAATAAGGAACTAGAACTTCCCATTTTCAACCAAATGCCCCGTGGCATAACTTACAACCCTCGCCCCTAAGCTATGGTGGTTTACATCAACCCCAAAAGCCTTATATGAGTAGTGATGGGTAGATGGGGACAGCCGTAACGCTCGAGCCTCTGAAGATCTACAATGAATACGAGCGCTCAATAGTAAATTACAGACAGTCCACCTCATTAGCATAGTGCTACCTATTGCTAATATGCTAATGTCATGCAATTAGCATATTAAAGACGGTACGCCTCGTTAGCATATTACAGACGGTACATACTTAATATTCAGTAATCCCATGACAATTCTATGAATAAATTTTTTATCCGGGTTGAACGAAACCGGTTTACATTTTTATAGGCTTCCTACACTGAGTGAATATAAAGCGGGATTTTAAAGGCATTTTATAATACGAAACCGAATTTTAATGAATAACAGAGCGACAAGTCTTCTACCCCTTTTTTCTTATGACGCGCGTTTGGGTAAAGTAAACTGGGGAACTTTTGTCCCCAGTGATTCAGTTATTATGGCATTTTTTTAAAGAGGGAACTTATGTTCATCCATGTCCCACCTCCAAGGGCCCACAATGCCTCCTCCAACTTTTTGCCCCCCCCCCCTCTTTTTTTGAACTCAGAATTATTTTTTAAACTTAGAATTATATTTTTGGAACTTTGAATTATTTTTATTTTCTTTTTAAGTTGGAATTAAAAAAAAAATTTGGGGGGGGGGGACTTGGACATTTTTTCAACTCTTTTTTCCGTCTTAAAATGACATTAAGTATACTTATAACAAAAGAAATTTACTCCTGATATTTTCAAAATACGAAATATAAATGATATAGATATGTTAAGCGTGATTTCTCCTATTAGAAAAAAATATTTTTATAGTGATATTTTTTTACACTTTTTTTGAACATAGAAATCTTTTAACTTTGTTTTTTGTGTCTTAAAATGACACTGTAACATATCCATATTACAATTGGACATGGTATGCTGGTAACGAGGTTTCTACGTTCAAATTTCTACGTAAATTTAAGAGGTTATTAGCAAATGGTTCTGGCCAGTGAATATTTTTGGAGGGGGGGGGGCAATGGATAATAGGTTGTTAAATTGGTATAAATGTTTGACTTAAATCAAGGATCTGTCTTGTAACTGGCCTGTTTTAACGAAATATATGTTGTTACATGCTAGAAAGAAGCTTGAATCAAGGAATGTACCCTGAGAAACCATTAGCTAACAGCACTTTTGCATACAACAAACTCAGCTAGTTGGTAAATTCTGTGTCTTTTAGTTACCGACTGGGTATAAAAAATGTAATAAAAGCACTTTTGACTACAACAAAAACTCAGCTAGTTTATATATTCCGAGTATTTTAGTTGCTGACCGAGTAACAAAAATTTAATGAAAGTACTTTTCAGTACAACAATCTCATCTGGTTGGTAAGCTCCGAATGTTTTAGTTACCCCCTGGGTATAAAAAATCTAAAAAAGGCACTTTTGAGTACAACAAACTCAGCTAGTTGGTATATTCCGTGTGGTTTAGTTGCTGATTGAGTAACAAAAATTTAATGAAAGCACTTTTGAGTACAACAAACTCAGCTAGTTGGTATATTTCGAGTGTTCTAGCTGCTAATTGAGTAAGAAACATTTAACGAAAGCACTTTTGAATACAAACAAACTCATATAGCTGATAAATTCCGTGTGTTTTACTTGCAAGCTGAGTACCAAAAATTCAATAAAAGCACTTTTGAGCACAACAAACTCAGCTAGTTCGTAAATTCCGAATGTTTTAGTTACACACTGGGTATAAAAAACAAAGGCACTTTTGAGTACAACAAACTCAACCAATTGATAAATTCCGTGTGTTTTACTTGCAAGCTGAGTACCAAAAATTCAATAAAAGCACTTTTGAGTACAACAAACTCAGCTAGTTGCTAAATTCCGAGTGTTTTAGTTGCTGGCTGAGTAACAAAAATTTAATAAAAGTACTTCTGAGTGCAACAAACTCAGCTAGTTGATAAATTCCGAATGTTTTAATTGTTGACTGAGTACCAAAAAGTGTTTTAGTTGCTAATTGATAAATTCCGTGTGTTTTACGTGCAGGCTGAGTATAAAATATTGAATAGAAGCACTTTTGATTCCAACAAACTCACCTAGTTGGTAAATTCACAGGTTTTTAGTTGCTGACTGAGTAACAAAAATTTAATAGAAGCACTTTTGAGTACAGCAAACTCAACTACTTGATAAATTCCATGTGTTTAAGTGCAGACTGAATATTAGTAATTTAATAAAAGCACATTTGACTACGACAATCTCAGCTATTTGTAAATTCCGAATGTTTTAGTTACACACTGGGTATAAAAAACAAAGGCACTTTTTAGTGCAACAAACTCAACCAATTGATAAATTCCGTGTGTTTTACTTGCTGGCTGAGTACCAAAAATTTAATAAAATTACTTTTGAGTACAACGATTTCAGCTAGTTGACAAATTCCGAGTCTTTTAGCTACCGACTGGGTATAAAAAAAAATTAATAAAAGCACTTTTGAGTACAACAAACTCAGCTAGTTGATAAATTCCGACTGTTCTAGTTGCTTATTGAATAACAAATATTTAATGTAGGCACTTCTGAGTACAACAATCTCAGCAAGTTGACAAATTCCGAGTCTTGTAGTTACCGACTGGGTATAAAAAATTTTAATAAAGCACTTTTTAGTACAACAAACTTAGCTAGTTTATAAATTTAGAATATTTTAGTTACCCACTGTGTATAAAAAACAAAGGCACTTTTTTTCAGTTTGAATTTACCAACTAGCTGAGATTGTTGTAAGCACTGAGAAGTGATTTTATTAAATTTTTGGTACTCAGCCAGAAAGTAAAGCAAACGGTGTTTCACTTGTTATCATTAAATTTTGTTACTCAGTCAGCAACTAAAACATTCGGAATATATCCACTTTTGAGTGCAAAAAATCTCACCAATTGATAAATTCCGTGTGTTTTACTTGCTGGCTGAGTACCAAAATTTAATTAAAGCACGTTTGAGTACAGCAATCTCAGCTAGTTGGCAAATTCCGATTCTTTTAGCTACCGACAGGGTATAAAAATTTAATAGAATCAGTTTGGAGTACAACAAACTCAGGCACTTTTGTGTTGAACAATCTCAGCAAGTTGATAAATTCCGAGTCTTGTAGTTACCGAGTGGATATAGAAAAATATTAATAAAAACACTTTTCAGTACAACAAACTCAGCTAGTTGATAAATTCCGTGTGTTTCACTTGCTGGCTGAGTACCAAAAGTTTAATAAAATCACTTTTGAACACAACAATCTCGGCTAGTTGGTAGATTCCAAGTGTTTTAGTTACCAACTGGGTATAAAAAATTTAATAAAGGCACTTTTGAGTACAAGAAATTCAGCTAGTTGGTATATTCCGAGTATTTTAGTGCTGATTGAGTGACAAAAATTAATGAAAGCACTTTTGAGCACAACAATCGCAGTTATTTGATAAATTCTCTGTGATTCCGGGCTATAAAAAATTTAATAAAAGCACTTTTGAGTACAACAATCTCCACTAATTTGTATATTCCGAGTGTTCTAGTTGCTGATTGAGTAACAAAAATTTTATGAAAGCACGTTGTGTCAGGGGTCAAACAGGGGTGCCCCCTTTCCAGTGTTACCAACACCTCAAAACAAAATGTACCACAAATTGCATGAAAAATGTACCAAAGACAAAAAAATGTACCATATCCCAAATTTTTTTCCGCATGTTACGCTTCGCGTAACACGCGGATCGTCGGTGACGTAAAGTACTATCTATGAAAAATTTGCATATGATATTTTCGTTCACTTTCTTTCTCCATTCCTTTATTTTTTCTTTCTCTTCTAATACAGTACATTATTCCTGACAGTACTTGAAGAAATTGGTTCGGAGTAACATATATTACAAAAGAAACATTTTACTACATGCCAACAAAAGTCGCTGTTTTTCGGCCATTTACGACCATTTATAAACTTGGCAAACTTTAGCAAACTTTTTCAAACTCAAAACAAGCAGAAATTAACATGAGTAGGGTTCAAAACCCCTATGCCTTCCCAAGGCCAGAACATAACTTGCACTTTACTGAACAAATATAAATGTTTTTACTTAATAACTTTAATAAATCAAATAATATTAACATTTTGATTACTAAACATCAGTATATGTATATTAAGCTGACAATGCACTTTCATTTGTATTTTTTTCAGTAATTGTAAATTATGTTCTGGCCTTTGGAAGGCATAAGGGTTTTGAGCCCTGCTCATGTTAATTTCTGCTCACTTTGAGTTTGACTCGCTTATTTATTGTATTTTTTTTTTCTTTTTGGGTTTCATTTATTTATCGATGCTGATTTGTGGTAGTTTCACGCTTGGTAGATTATTTTATTTTTGCTCATTTTTGGTTTAATGAAGTTCTTTACTTTTCTTTGAAAAACTTATTTTGTGGATATTTTTTTTTTTAATTAATTTATGTTCGTTTTATATTGACATAGTCTTTTCAGGGAAAAAGAAAAAATAGTAGTTTAAATCTTTTCGTTTTTTCAAGACTTTATAGTTTGGCCTGCTATTTGTATGCTGGAGAAAAATTTTCAGCAAATTTTAATAACATTCACCCTTTTAAAAATCTGGACACAAATAGTAGTGTTTAATTTAGTTTCACACCTCCTCTAGTTGACCTGAAATAGAAAACTTCATACCATTCGCAAAAAAATCTGTTTACTTTCTTTGATAGCTTGGATACATTTACGCTATTTTGATTTGGTTAAATTTTAAGAGCAGCAGTAGCCACGAAAGTTTGAACATAATACCCTCAGTCGTTCTTGGGATACTGCTGAGATGCCTTATTGCGAATTAGCATCAACACAGTTCATCTTGATTTAATCTTAGGGCAAAATTTAGTTTTTAAACATAATGGGCAAATGGGAGGTTGGGTGTGGGAGGAGGATTAGTTGTCCTCCAATCACTTTCCACTATTAAAAAGGTCATTAGTCATTCTAATTTCCAATCGAATGAGCCCTTTTCCAAGTTTCTACGACAACTCCTTCGATACGAAGTGCCCTGGTCTAGTGCCTGGTCTAGTGCCCTGGTTATAAAAATAATCCTGCAATAAGTACTATATTTGAAACATGGATGGCTGCAGGGTTGGTGGGAGGGGTGAGGGGTTAATCGGTGACTATAGTAATTAGGAGGTAACCAAAAAAAGGAAAAGCATAACGGCTGTTTTTTCACTCATCAATGTGCTAAGATCTTACATCTTTTGTCGTTTTATGCAAACGTCTTTCATCATTCTGCTCTGATCAGCGGTTTGAGAACAATGATGAGTATATCATCAAAGTTCTCTCATCATTGTTCTATATGGCAGAAACAGTGGCGGTCTTCAGATTTTTTGCTAAAATGAGTGAGCTGTAGGATCTTAGAACAAAGATGAGTTAAAAAACGACAATCTTTGCAGAAAGATGTAAGATCTTAGATGCAAGATGTTAGTGCAAAAAAAAAAAAACGGGCCTATAGTAGAAACAAACAATGAAAAAAAAATGTTTGTGTCTAGGGGGTATTTTCCGCCGGGAGGGGGGGGGGCGGGTGTATTTTCCGATGGTATTTTAAGTGGGGGTACTTTCCGCGGAGGGTATTTTCCGCGGGGGTACTTTCCGTGGGGTATTTTTCGCGGAAGTATTTTCAGCGGGAGAGTACTTTCTGGTTGTTTCCGCGGGGGAATTTTCCGGGGGGTAAACACCTAAAACCTTAGAATCAGCATGAAAAACCAATAATGTGTCAACTGTAGTCGAAATTCCTTTTTAATTTAAGTTTAAATTTGCTTGTTTAATTTAGTTCTTGTTTGTTTTAAGTTTTAATGTTGCCCCATATTTATAGGTTGAATTTTGTCTATTTAATTTACATATCTAGAAACCGGAAACAATATGTGTTTCTAAATATTATTAATGAATTGCTGAGATTAATGACTTAATGAAAAACTGATACTGGTATTTGCAGTTACCATGTGTTCATTATTTTTTTTTACAATTTTGAAGTTTCTGCCACAATATCAGCAATAAGTGTTTTCAGCTATGGTTTCCAATCCCGTGCTCTGGCTCTAAAACCTACTCTGTAAAAGGCTTGATTTACTACGCGGATCCAAGCCCTATTTGAGCCTGAAACCGAAGCTAAAACAAATTTTGACTCCCGAATCTTCGCAAAAAAATTCCATTTTGTTTTTTCCCCCAAAGTTCCCCGAATCTTGAAGACTTGTCCCCGAAAACTCCCCGAGTTTTTAAGGCATGTCCCCGAATTTTGAGATTCGAGAGTGGAAGCCCTGCTTGATACACAGAAAGATATTTTTGCGACCTTTGGACGCCGGAAGTGAAGTGTCTGTTTACGAAAAAAGGAAAATAGGTGACTGCTTGTCTGTCTCTTATCTCGACTATGCTGAACAGATCAGGGTGAAACCAAGTATTTGTAGATGAAAGAATACAAACATAGATACAAAAACACTGAATTGTACACATTGTAGCATAATTTTTTTAAATGTACCATATTTTGCGGGATTGTACTTAGTTGTACCAGTAGAGGTGAAATGTACCAAAATGGTAAAATTGTACCACGTTTGGCATCACTACCCCTTTCGCCAGTTCTATTCAATTACATAATAGACTGGATAATGACGATTTCACTTTGCACCCACAAATGCTTTGTTCGTCGGTCAGAAAGAAGACAACCCGATCGGCCTGAAAGACCTTGGCTTCGCAGACGATGTGTGTCTCATGAGTAGCTCGTCGGCTGAGCTCCAAAAGATGGTCAACGATGTCTCCTGTACATCAAAATTTAATAAAAGCACTTTTGAGTACAACAAACCCAGCTAGTTGATAATTTCTAAGTTATTTAGCTTCTGATTGAGTATAACAAAATTTAATAAAAGCATGTTTGGGTACAACAAACTCAGCTAGTTGGTAAATTCCGAAAGTTTTAGTTGCTGACTGAGTTCCAAAAAATTAAAAAAAAAACACTTTTGAGTACAACAAACGCAGCTAGTTAATAAAATCTGAATGTTGTACTTACCGACTGGGTATCAAAAAATTTAGTAAAAAGCACTTTTGAGTACAACAAACTCAGCTAGTTTGTATATTCCGAGTGTTTTAGTTGCTCACCGAGTATAAGAAATTTAATGAAAGTACTTTTGAGGACAACAAACTCAGTTAATTGATAAATTCCGTATGCTTTAGTGCAACAAACTCAGCGAGTTGTTAAATTCCGAGTGTTTTAGTAGGTAAAGTGAGTAACAAAAATTTACTGAAAGCACAGTTGTGTACAACAAACTCAGCTAGTTGATAAATCCGAGTGTTATAGCTGCTTGCTGAGTACCAAAAATATTAATGAAAGCACTTTTGAGTACAACAAACTCAGTTCGTTGATAAATTTCGAATGTTTTATTTAGCGACTGGGTATAGAAAAATTTAATAAAAGCACTTTTGAGTACAACAAACCCAGCTAGTTGATAATTTCTAAGTTATTTAGTCGCTGATTGAGTATAAAAAAATTTAATAAAGGCATGTTTGGGTACAACAAACTCAGCTAGTTGGTAAATTCCGAATGTTTTAGTTGCTGACTGAGTTCCAAAAAATTAAAAAAAAAACACTTTTGAGTACAACAAACGCAGCTAGTTAATAAAATCTGAATGTTGTACTTACCGACTGGGTATCAGCAGCTAAAACGCTCGGGATACACCACCTAGCTGAGTTTGTTGTACTCAAAAGTGCTTTTATTATTTTTTTTTTTTATACCCAGTGGGTAACTAAAACATTTGGAAATTACCAACTAGCTGAGATTGTTGAAAAGAAGCTGAGATAGGTGTACTCAAAAGGGCTTTTATTAAATTGTTGGTACTCAGCCAGCAAGTAAAACACACGGAATTAATCAATTGGTTGAGTTTGTTGTACTCAAAAGTGCCCTTGTTCTTTATACCGAGTGGGTAACTAAAAAATTCGGAATTTATTAAGTAGCTGAGATTGTTGTATTCCAAAGTGATTTTATTAAATTTTTGGTACTCAGCCAGAAAGTAAAACATACGGTGTTTTACTTGCTATCATTAAATTTTTATTACTAAGTCAGCAACTAAAACATTCGGAATATATCAACTTTTGAGTATGAACGAACTTTTGAGCACAACAATCTTAGCGAGTTGATAAGTTCCGTGTGCTCTAGTTACCGAGTTGATATAAAAAACTTATTAAAAGTGCTTTTGAGATACAACAAACTTAACTAGTTGGTACACGTCGAGTGTTTTAACTGCTGACTGAATATCAAAAATTTTATAAAAGCACTTTTGAGTACCAAAAATTTTTAAAAAAGGCACGTTGGAGTACAAAAAACTCATCTAGATGGTAAATTCCGATTGTTTTACTTGCTGGCTCAGTACCAAAAACTTAATAAAATGCACGTTTGACTGCAACAAATTCATCTACTTGGTAACTTCCGAGTGTTTTAGTTACCGACTATGCATCCAAGAATTTACTAAAAGCACTTTAGAGTACAACAAACTCAGCTAGTTGGTAAATTCCAAGTGTTGTAGTTGCTGGCCGAGTATCAAAAATTTAAAGAAAGCACTTTTGAGTACAACAAACTCAGCTATTTGATGGATTCCGCATGGTACATTCCCTTAAAACAGGCCAGTGGCATGCCAAATCCTTGATTTAAGTCTAACTTTCTTGCCAATTTTTCAACCTGTTGTCCTCTAGCCCCCCTTCCAAAAATATTCACTTGACAGAACCATTTGCTAATAACCTCTCAAATTTTCGTAGAAAATCATTTCAAATTGTCTATGTCAACCTCGGTACCAGCATACCATGTCCAATTCTAATATTAACATGTTACAATGTAATTTTTAGACACGAAGAAAATGTTGAAAAATTTCTAAGTTAAAAAAAAGTAAAAAAATAAAAAATTCAATAATATGAATATTATTTTTCTAATAGGAAAAATTACGACTAGCATATATATATTATCTTTGTTTCGTACTTTGAAAATATCAAAAATGAATTTCTTTTGTTATATGTATATTTAATGTCATTTTAAGATATCTAAAAGAAATTTAAAAAAAAAATTCTAGGTGCCTCGAAAAAAGTTACAAAATTTCTAACTTAAAAAAAATATTCTTTTTTCAAAGTTTAAAAAATTCTAACTTAAAAAAAAAAATTCTAAGCTCAAAGGGTGGGCAAAAAGATAGGATAGGGGTATTGGGGGCCCTTGGAGATGGAGCATGGGTGCCCATAAGTGCCCTTTAAAAAAGAAATGCCACAATAATTGATTCATTGGGGACAAAAGTTCGCCGGTTTACTTCACCCAAGTGCGCGTCATAAAAAAGGGGTAGCAGACATGTTGCTTTTGATTAATGAAATTTCGGTTCGTATTATAAAAGGCATTTAAAATCCCGGTTTTCATTCACTCAGTGTAGGAAGCCTATAAAAATGTAAACCGGTTTCATTCAACCGGAATAAAAAAAAAAAATATTCATAGAATTGTCGTGGGATTACTGAATATTAAGTATGTACCATCTCTAATACGCTAATGAGGTGTACCGTCTGTAATATGCTAATGAGCGCCCGTCTTCATAGAAGATCTTTAGTGTCAGGCCTTCCGGCCATCCCCATCTACCCACCACTACTTATATGATCTTTGGACTATTTTGAATAAAATGACTGTCTCAAAAATATTTATTTGATTTATTTCGGGAAAACACGACGTGATGGGAGGGGGAGGTTAGCTGCCTTCTGATCACTTGGACTCTTAAAAGGCACTAGAAAAGGGCACTAGAAATTCAAATTACCAATCCAATGAGTCCCCTCCAATGTATTTAAAACCACCCTTTCTATAAAAACCTTATATGCCCCAGGTGTATAACGGATTATTGAAAAAAAATAACATAAAGTAAAAAATAATGCTTTGTAATAGTACTAATAAAGATAGAAGAAAACTTAAAAGGAGGAAAACCTGCTACGTATTTGAGAAGCGGGGAAGGGGTATTGAAGCTCTCTTAACCCTTCTTACATGAATCACATGGTAGCAAAAATGCATATAAACAAATTTTAATGGGTTTAAAAAAAGGAAAAAAATAAAGAATAGGGTATTGATGATTCTTAGTGCCTGAGACGTATTTTTTCTAAAAAAAAAAAAAAAAACAGCTCTTGCCAACGCTGCAGGGAGGCTACGGTCTTAGGTGCATGAGGCGTGCTTTTGTTGGACAAAGATTTAGTTTTACCAGCCCTTTATATTGTATAGAGACATGGCATTCCTTTTATATCGGTATTATTAAAAAAATCCCGATATGTGAAGTAAAAATAATGCGCTGAAATAGTACAAATAAAGATTGACGAAAACTTAAAACGATGAAAATCAGTTAAATATTGAGAAGGAAAAGGGAGGAAGTGTTGAAACTCTCTTAAACCTATCTTAAAGTCTAATTATGTATGATTCACCTTTAATTCTAAAGCATCTTGTCTTTTGCCACCAGAAAAAAAAACATACGAAAAAAGATTCACCTCGAGTCATAACTGAGTTTGAACTAAATGTTGAATCATATTCTACTGCATTTCGTACAGGCTGTTGGAGTGACAGCCTCCCCTCTCCCTGTCTAATATTTGGCAGTTTTTATTCTGGTCAACAGTATTTTGGTCCAACAGGCTGTTGGAGTGACAGGCTCCCCTCTCCCTGTCTAGTATTTGGCAATTTTTATTCTGTTCAAGTTCTACCGATTAGTAACAATGTTGATAGTAATAAGTTTCAGTTGCCCAGTGTGGAATTATTATGCCCAACCATATGATAGTCAAAACGTGTTTTGATGAGCGTGCATATAGTGTTAATGAATAAAACTACAGCCCTGTACAAGTAATGACTGAATACTTTAGCAAATGTACAAAATATACTTTGCATATTACTATAATACTCTTCCTATAATGTTGTACAAGATTTAGATCCTTTTCAAAATGAACAATTTGAATGAATAATATCACACAGAGTTTTTTATTTCTGATGTGTGCTTATTTATAATAGATACGGTAACAGCTCCGTCTTTGTCCTGAAGAGGTTAGTACGCCAGTTACACGTAATATAAAAAAAAATAGATATAAGGGTGGATTTGGCAAGATTTCCGGAAACATTTCCTGCTCGGTCGCACGTCTCTGCACGAAAACTAGTGGAAAACGTCTGTTATAGCTTAAGATTTGAATCTGCTTAACTTGGATGTAAGGAATTCAAGTAGCAAGTGTAATGGGTGATACAAGGCCAACTTAGCTAAGTAGAAAGGCAACTTTACTTCAATCCACGTTTTTCACTACATTTTGTTTTATTTGAATTAAAATGGCTATTCAATGCTAATTTCTTCAATGTTTCTGTATTTTTTTTTATTTATGATATTAAACGCCATATATTTTCGTGTCAATAAAGACCCAAAAATACCCTTTTTCAAAGATTCTAGAATTTTAAAAAGGCGTTTTTGTTGTTATATGTTCAGTTAGGCCGTATTAACAGCATTTGGGAGGGGGACTCTTTTTACAATAGAAATGAATTATTGGTCAGATTTTTTGTCAGGTTTTTCAAAATATGGCAAAATTTAAATATTTCAAATACGAAAACTTGCAAAAAATATCCATAATATCAAAAGTAAGACGTAAATATTCTATGCAAATCTTAAATTAAAGTGGGAACGAACCAGAAAATCCGTATATTATAAATTTTTTGTACATTATAGAGTAAGATTTGTTTTTATTATAGTGTTTTACCCAGATTTAAATGAGAATAATAAAATTAATGTTTGTGTGTAAATCCGATATAATATAATTATTTTGGACATTTACAAGACTGTTACCCTAAATATATACATAAAGACTCAAGAGGATATCAGCCTTAAAATTAAACTTTTACCTCACGTTTCATTTTAATTCCTCTTCCGTCTCTATCATTTTAGTTTAAGGGAAATGAGAACTTCCTCGGAGGGGCTTAAAGAGGTTTGCTTTGAATAGATCGGAATGGAAGAGGAGCGCGCGTTGCTGTGTTGGCCTCATGCTGCTTGGTGCTGCGGTGAGTTATTAAAAGTAGTAGTATTGTTTTAGTTAGTGATTAATAATGTTTTTTCTTTAAAGGACGATACATTACAAGAACGATCATCCGGACGAAAAGCCATATCAGTGCGAGGAGTGTGGTAAAGGGTTTTCACATAAATCCACTTTGTACAGTCATAAAATAACACATGCCGATAACCCCTCTTTTGAATGTCCTGAATGCAAAAAGCCGTTCAAAGTGAGACTATTTTCAAAATTCTTTTTCGTTTTTTTTTTACTTTCAATTGTTTCTGCTTTCTCTTGCCTTTGCTTGGTTTTCTTTTTGGGACCAATAAAACTGAGAGGCGAGTAAAAACGTATGAAATATAAGTTAGAATCAGGGATTGATTTTTGTTTACTTTGCCTATGTATTAAACATCATTTCGAGTCGAATAGTTGAAACGTCTTAGGAACGTTCCTAAGGATCTAAGAATACACTCTATTTAGCCATGGCTCTCAAGTTTTTATTCACTTCCAGCGAGTTGATTTTTCTTTCGAAAAATTCAAATAAAAACCAACTTGGTGGAATTGAAAGGGTAAAACTTGAGAGCCATGGCTAAATAGAGTAAAGCCTCTTTTGACAGATGGTCTCTGTGAGAGGCAAAGCTGACATACCTTTTCCAGAATTGTTTAAAAATGTATCATTTCACTTGTTGATAGATAGTCTATCTTGTTGATAACTAAAGGTAATTTTTCTGGGATAGGCTTCAAATTTATTGTAAATGTAAGGATGATTCAGGGTGGCATGTCCACTGCTGGCTTCAACATGGTCTTGTGTACTTCAGAGGTGGTAGGGGAAGTCATGGTCAGACAAAAAAAAATTCTAGATAACGTCCCAACCTAAAAAATTTTTTAAAAATGATGAAACATGTTAAGAACTAAACCAGTAAAAAGGTCATAGTGTGGCACATTTTGTATATAATTGTGCCCTCCCCCCCATTATTCAGATTTATACCGGATACGGGACTAAAAATGAAGAGAAATAAATAAAAAATGAAGTTTTTTGAATTGAAATACAGAGCGACCTTAAAACTCAAAACGAACAAAAATCATCCTGTATATGTAGGAAGTGGCATCTCACTCAACCATCATAGTTAGCTACATAAGCGCCAATATCCATAAGGTTTGTTCATTTTATGGTAAAAGCACGAAAATTGGCACACATATGTAGAAAAATACGGAGAATCTGACAGGGGGCAGAAACATATTTTCTGATCGCGTTTTTCCACGATTCACTGCGTTTTTCTGCGCGTAAAATCGTGCATTTTTTTAATTGAAGGATTTAGACGTTTGAAGGCCGTTTCTGTTTGATTCGGGCCTGCTGATTCTGAACATGTGCCGACTTTTGAAATCAGATCAGTAGTCTCCGAGTTATCGTTATTTTCATCATCGCGGGTCGTACTCTTTTCTGTATACTGAGGTAGTAGATGCGCTTAGGGTATCTTTCATGGCTAAATCGAGTATGGTGAGTCTGAAAATGTGCTTACGTTTAATATCCAACTATCCGTTACTGAGTTATCATCACTTTCGTCATCGTCAAATGTAGACTGTCTTTCATACTTCTACATTACAAACTCTGGTTCACCTTAATGTGTAAGTGACGACTGTGGTCTAAATGAACGGACAATTTGGGGATTTCAAAACGCGACTCGAAATACATCATGTCACTAGCAGGTTTAAGAAAGCTACGGTTTGAGAAAAATCTGACATAGTTGACTGTTTGACGACAGAGCTAGCCACTGCCCGGCAGTCTCCCAACCGTTGACTCAATTGTACTAGAAGGTTCTGTTTTAGTACACCTCATCGTCCCTAAGCCTGGAATTGGTTTCGGTGAATACGCTCGCTCCAACTTCGCTACTTACGTTAGATACCAACAGTCCCAAACCGTCGCTCAAAGGATTGATCTTGTCTTTGACATCTACAGTGAGGACAGCCTAAAAAAAACGGACCGCTCGAACACAGAGGAACTTCGTCTTATGCCGTGAAAATCATAGATTGAACCCCCGTTCCTCGGATGAACTAGCGTGACTTTTTGAAATCAACTGAGAACAAGAGTCGACTCTTCTATTTTTGGCGACTATGGCAGTCCAGGGAATTGCAGGACATCTTTGTAGTGGCCACTCTTGGAGATACGGTTAATTCAATGTGCGATATCGCTTTTCGCTAAGGTCTCACACTTACCAACCACGAAAAAGGTGACACTCGTGTGCTGCTCCATGCCTTCCATCAGGCCCAGTGTGACTATAACTTCATAGCCATCAGAACTGTGGAATCTGATGTAGTTGTGATTGCAACAGCTCTGTTCCAGCAGTTTCAGATTGAAAACCTGTTTGTCATCTATGTGCATGGAGCAAAGACGAAAATAATGCCCATTCACGATATTACTTATCGTCTAGGGCATGACAGGTCTCACGGCCTTCTCTTTTTGCATGCCTTCTCTGGATGCGATACGACTTCTTCTTTTGCTTTTCATGGAAGGCATGGTGTTTGGAAGTACATCAGGAGCCCCGCTCCTAGATTGTCACTTTACAGACATCCAGCGATTCGTCGCCGTTCTTTACGAAAAATCAAACGGCTTTTCTGAAGTGAACAGTCTGCGGAAGGAGCTTTTCACACGAAAAACAGACGGAATGGAAAGACTGCCCCCAACAGCGGCTGCTCTTGAGCAGCATACCAACCGCGCTTACTTGCAGGCCCAGATATGGGCATTATCGTGTTGTCCGGAACTTTCCCCACAGGATCCAGGTTTATACGACTGGGTGAAGCATGACGGAAGCTGGGAGCCTTTCGAGACTAATCTTCCTGAGGCAGCGACAATTTGCAATGAACTGCTCAAATGTGGCTGTAAAACAAATTGCAAAAACAGGTGTAAATGGACAGAAGCTTCCCTCAAATGCACAGATCTCTGTTCGTGCAAAGGTTGTGATAATCAGTGCAATCAGTCTGTGCACTTTTTGTAGCTTTAATGTTCAGAAGCTGATTTCGACCTGTATCCTGTCCGTGAGAACCTCATTTTCTTTTTAAGCAATCTTTATGATGAAACAAGTCGAAATCGGCTATTTCATTTCTATGATCCATGTGATTTTAACTATTTTGAAATACCTGAAGTTGTTTAGTATTCTACATTTTATCATCATAATAGTATGCTTCTTACGTCCGAAGTTCCTTAAGTCAAGCTGTTTGAGTTGAATAAATGTTTTTTTTTTTTTTTTACTGAAAGCTTATTGAGGAGATCTGAAACGGTAATTAATTACTTACTGTCAAAAACGTATGATGCTCTTCGGAATGTTATCGGGAGGGTATGAGTTCTTGTTAGAGTATGGCATAGAAACCGTGGTTATGAAACTGGTGAATACTGAACCAAAAATCCGATTGCAAAAATAACCACATTTTTGCAATCAAAAGACTCGAATTAGTCAGAAAAGAGATCTTAAACTTGGTCATCGCTCATTCTCAAAATTCACTTGTTTTTTTCTTCGCGCGGAAAAAATATAAAGTAGCGTGGAACCGCTGAGATAAATTTGAATTTGTGACTTAGTCGATTCTTCATTTTTCCGTAACGTGTTCACCAGTTTCTATGCGATTACGAGGAAAAATACAAAGTCAGAAAGCGGAAATTATTCTGAAGTGCATGGAGCGTAGTGATGGAAATAATGAGAACTCAGTAACAAGGAGTCGGACGAAAAAAAAGTAAGCGCATTTTTGGGACCAGGAGAGACAATTAGTCAGAAACGACCCTCTGATCGGAAAAATTTCCCATTCTGAAAGTCAGCTATTTTTCCCGCGCGGAAAAACGCAAAACATCACGATAATCGCGTCGGAAAATGTGGTTCTGCCCCCAGTCAGATTCTCCATATTTTTTTTGGCACATGTCTGCCAAATTTCATGCTATTACCATAAAATGAACGAACTGACCCTTATGTATCTAACTACCACCCCTCTCCCACTCTTTATGGTAAAGTTTAGTTTTTGTTCACACTATCCTTCAGGAACAAATATAAATAGCAATTTGGTATAAAGTTTATTCGTTTTTTTGACAATGTCGTCGGAGTGGAAGTGTTTTTTTTAAGCATTTGCTTTAAACAATAAAACTTTAAGTTTAGCGGTTTATGTTCTCAGTACAAGTTTTTCATGCGAGATTTTTTTTTTTCAATTCTACAATATAGTGCTTAAACGTAAGATAAACCTAAGATGGTATTTCCGGCATTATGTAATAGCTTAGATTCAGGCAAATTCATTTACTGGTTTATTTTCTTTTGAAATTTTCCTTCAGTCTCGGTTCATATTTTGGTATCAGAGAAAAGCAATAGTAAGTTTCTTAATATTTGCAAGTGCCTGTATTTTATTTTCTAACCTAGGTTATCGGTTTTTGAATTTCACTACGATCTTTGTTTTATAAGGGGTACTATTCCACGTTATTATTGAGATGTGTTCTATGAGGGAAGACATCTGGAAGCGCGGCTCTAAAGATTGACTCAGTTCTTGGGTAGAAATAAAATTACCAGTTCGGTTATACCTGAGGAATCTCCCGCCCCTTCAGCTTAGCACCGAGCGCGGTGATTCAAAGTGGCATGCGATTAGAGACGTCCAAAGGAGATTTCCAACAAAAGGTTTTCTCCTCCCTGGGACGATTCGGTAGGTTTTAAGGACATAACTGTACAAGTGAAATTTCAGTTAGGCTGTTTTATTTGGAGGAGTGGATTTAGGCGTGAGAAATCTTGCACGCCATTACATTGCCATCCAATACTGGTGGCAACCCCCAATAGGAGAAATACACAAAATGGAAAAAAAAATGAGTACACGATACTGGTATAATAAAAACTTTAATTTTTGAATTTTTTTTTCGTCAAGTAAATTCTGTGTTCGTTATTTAAGTGGGGGTGAAGTTGGGTAGTTTCCATATGGTCTCAGGACCTCGATCCTGTATAGTAGATACATCAATAAAATTGTATGTAGAAATCTAAATCTTTTCAGTTGTTAAATGTAAGAATTTGTTATAGACTGTCCATTTTACCCTTTTCAAAAATGTATTATTTAGTAGGATAGACCATGATATTTGGAAAAGGAAATGAACTAATCCGGTCAGTATTTGATTACTGCTTACTTTCCAATCCTTGTCCAGCAAAAATTACTAAGAATTGGTAAGTAGTTTTTTTTTGTAGCTAGGTCCAAGTCCCAATGAATTTATTCGATCTAGCGATCTAAACTAATTAATTCTTTTCTTAATTGTACTGACTGTATCATTCTTTCAGAGAAGAGACTTTTCACGGAACACTTGCTTATTCACAAAGGTCCTCGGCACCAATGCCCACATTGCACGAAGAGATTTGTTCAGAAATCAAACCTTATTCGACATATTCGTATTCACTCTGGTGAGAAGCCGTACCAGTGTACACATTGTCCTAAGAAATTTTCTGATAAAGGAGCCTGTAATGCCCATATTGCGATTCATGTTGGTCCTAAAATGCAGTGTCCTTTCTGCGAACGAACCTTCAGTCGAAAGCAGGTACTTATTTTTTGCCATCATTCTGCTTTTTCTATTTACTGGGGAACTTAGAGTTCCCCGGTTCCCGAACCGAACCTCCCCCAAAAACTTATACAGGACATTCTTATTTTTCCTTTTACACCACATATGTGCATAACCAGTGATTAATATTGATATTTTGGTAGTGAGGAGATGTATAAGAGAGTATTTTTTTATTAGGTTATGGAAATGCTTAAAAAGTGTATTTGTAGTCCCTGTTTTCAGTTTTATTCTAGAGAGATCGTCGCACTAATCTCAGGAGAACCCCTTCCGTGGGGGGCAGATAAATATACTCGCCTTTTCTATTAAATCTTTTCCATCCAATTTTTGACGGCCTCTTGTTTTCTTGAACCCAATAAAATACATATTCCTGTAAGCATTGTTAAAACATAAATGAACAGCTTTTGCAAGAATCATTTTTATTTTTTTAAATGATGACCTTTCCTTATTAAAGAATTTTTAACTTTCAGTCAAAAGCAAGTACTCATTTTTTGACATCGTACTCTTTTTTATCTGTTTTCTTTCTCTTTTTGCTCTCTTTTTCTCTTTTTACTTTCTTTTTCTCTTTTTATCATTCTCTTTTTACTGGGGAAATTTAAGGTCCTTGGATCCCCTGGGCAAAATTTAGAGTTTAGCTATTTAAGATTGACCTTACAAAATTCATTAGTTATCATTTTATTCCTATTTTTTTTTTACTTCGTAATCATTTTGACCTTTCACTCTGTCTTGTCTTTTGATTAAATATCATTGAGCTCATTGGCGAAAAAATAAAAACTACACTGGCACTTGGAAGACTTTGTGGACAAAAAAGAACAGTAATGGTCAAAGTATCAGCAGCAGCTTAGGGATTATTATATTATAGAAGCGGTTCGGCTCTGAGTTTAATGTCTCTTTTTATCCATATTCTGAGGCAGAACTATTCTGGGGCATATTCACTGGACAAAACTTAGAGTCTTGTGATTCAAAATTCGCCTTCCAAATTTATTTTTTTCTCATTTTATTTTTTTTTCTATTTATTTTTTATTTTTTTTCGTTGAAGCCATTATGAATTCTCAACGTCTGTCTTCTCTTTTGATTAGATATCATTGAGGTCACTTGAACAACTAATAGATTGTATTATTGTTTAAACATTACTTGTCAGCTTGCCCACAGTTTAGTTTACCAAGTTCCGTAGTAAGACTTTTGTAGTTCAGGGTTACTTTTCAGTAAAAGTCTTGAAAATTCTTCCTGCGAAAATTTGAAAACAAAAGTTGTGGGTGGTGATGACCAGCCTTTTGAGAGCTCAATGGATCACAAAAAACCTTTTCTAGCTTTTTGCCCTGGGAGAACATGGCCCAAGTTTTTTGGCTCGATACTGGATATTCTTAAAATTGAGAAAAGGGTGAGCTTAATGAATACTTTCAGAAAATCATAAACATTGTGCTATTGATTCTGTCCTATGTCTAAGCCTCGCACCTGTACGGATAACCTTACCTACATATTTATCCTATCTGGTGCTTTTCAAAATAAGTTACTGTGCTTCTAAGAGTCATTTGAAAAGGAGGGGGCCTGCTGGCATTTTGTAAACGGCAAGGGACATTGGTAAATATGCATTTTTAGTAGCTCAGTGACTACCCGATGTAATTTTATATTCTATTTACGAAAATGGACAAACATTATTCTGGCGCATACTGTTTAAGGTTCGTATACCAATAGGCAGTAAAGATAAAATTATTTTCAGAAAAAATTGAACTATAGTGCCACTTGATAGACTTTGTGGACAGAAAAAACAGTTATAACTAAAGTAAATATTCGCTAAGTATTAGTATTGGCTTCAAGATTATTCAATTATAGTAACAGTTTGGCTCTTTTTGAGGGAGGGGGGTACCACGATGTAAAAGGTTCCTGTAAAGTATTGGTATTTTTGGCTTCCCTTTGCTAAAGAAAAGCTTTGACTTACAGAGCTTGGCAAGTGCTACAAGTTTCGGGCTTCTGATTCTTCTGAGTGCTGCTGGCACCATCTATGATGAGATTAGGTAAAATGTTGTTGACCAGTCCTTATATTACAAAACAATGTTGTCCCTCTAAGATTATTGCCTGTTGTTTAATTTAACTGCCCAAACGGCTTCGTAGCTTTCGCGTCTGGTGTCGCAACAAGTAAAAGTAAGTACTAGTAATGACCAAATAATCCAGATTAGCGGCAAATTATCATGCAGTGGCTGGTGCCTCGAATCTTGCTATGAAAAACGATTAACCACTAAGTTATTTTCTTAAAGATCAACATTTTTATTTGAGGCATTTCATCTGAGTCATGTCCTAATCATACGTTTGTTGTGAAGAAGGATTGCATTTCTGGAAGTGGTATTAGTAGAGATCCTGAACGGTTAGTTGAACAGCTTGAAATTCTATCAAATGGATGGATTGGCATCAAAGTATATTAAGAGTCGATTTAAGGAGATTGATGTCTACTCAATTTGTATCTACTTCAACACTAGATTAGGGCTAGGACAATTCTGTTTGTATCAAATTTGTAAGCAGGACTTGTTTAATTAGTTGGCCCCCATGCATGTCTATTAAACCTTGCAGGTTCACAGAGCAGGTCAATGAAACTTTGAGATTGATCTTAGCAAGATATTTAACTAAAAATATTGTTATTTTGGACACTGTCTATAGTAAAGTAAGTTTGTTTTTATTTTTATTTGTGTAGTTCGAGGGCACCAATTCACGGATTGACTAGGTAAAAAAAATGAAATACAGCATAATCTGGAGAACCTGACAAAAACGGCTTTTTCTTGTGTGAATCAGGTTATGGAGGTATTGCATTTCCGCGTAAAATTTTCTGGGGGGATTTTCAACGGGCGGGGGGGGGGGGAGGATACTCCGGATATTTATGTCCAAAATTCGCTTCACCAAGCGAAGCTGTTTCCCCTGGTACTTATCATTAACACAGATTTACGATTTCTGTTTCCTGGTACTTTACAGATTTACGATTTCTGTCAACGATCGTGTATTTACGAACTTTAATTTTATAGTGATTTTGGAGAACGTAATTTATTCGAGGAAGACTCGAAAATCCGGAGTTATTGGAAGCACTGGGTTCTGGCTTGATCTAGCTGTGGAAACTAGCTAAATCTTCAGTGAAAAAAGGTTTTGGGACAATTAATTTAAAAATCAGTTAAATGTTGCTTAATGCTGAAGAGTCGGATGTTGATTAAAATAAACCAGGAGACTTGATTCATGTCGGGCGTAATGAAACTAACCTTGGAAATTTAGGGTAATTCCACGACTGCTGGAATATCTCTTCAAGTGCACAAATTTTAAGTTTATTTTAAACACCCAGAACAGCATTAACTCTCAGCTCTTTTGAACAGTAAGTTCTTTTAAAGGAGTGCAGTTTGGGGTTAGCAGAGGGTGAATATTCCTGGCCTTATTCACATATTGGTGTGAATCTGTCTACTTATCTATAATTTTTTGGGTAAGTTATGAGTATGTATTTCAAACGAATGTACAACAATACGCTTTTTTTCCTTCCAGAAACTCACTTACCACGTTAGGAAGCACACAGGAGAGAACCTCTTGGCTTGCACCCATTCCAAGTGTGATAAGGTATGAGTTTTTGCCCACCTGTTACTTTTTTTTAACCCTGTTATACATTTTTGTTTCCTAAGTTGTAAAATAAAGGAGTAGGTCTGTTCGAAGTCTTTGTGAAACAATCGCTATTATATATATATATATATATATATATATATATATATATATATATATATATATATTATATATATATATATATATATATATATATATATATATATATATATATATATATATATATATATATATATATATATATATATATATATATATATATATATAATATATATATATATATCTATCTCTCTCTCTCTATCTCTCTCTCTCTCTCTCTCTCTCTCTCTCTCTCTCTCTCTCTCTCCTCTCTCTCTCTCTCTCTCTCTCTCTCTATCTCTCTCCCCCCTCTCTCTCTCTCTCTCTCTCTCTCTCTCCTCTCTCTCTCTCTCTCTCTCTCTCTCTCTCTCTACATCTCTCTCTACCTCTCTTCTCTCTCTTTTTTCTTTCTCTCTCTCTCTCTCTTTCTCTCTCTCTTTTTCGTTCTTTCTTTCTTCTTTGTTGTTTCTTTCTCTCTCTCTCTTTTTTTCTTTCTTTTCTCTCTCCCTTCTATTCTTTGTGTAAAACCAGAAAGAATTGTTTATTCCTGTAAGGTTCTTGTCCTTGCTTTTTAATTGCACAACATGGATTCCAAGCATACACAAAAATGTGTTACTTTTTAAGTCTAGGTTATGGTTAGTTAGCGATAGGATTTTAATCACCAAATTGTTTTTCTAACACCCAGAAACACTGCGTAGAAGCTAGGTAAGAATGAGTCTTTTCGTCACGAAGTCCTCTCGGCTGCTAAAAGAAAAAAGAAATTTTTGTTTTTGTTTTTACGGATTCTAGATCAGTAAAATTTGGAAAATAAACCTGAATAAATATGTTTTTATTTACTAGCTAGCCAAAGAGCCTTATGGATAAGAGCCATAAAAAAATCGTAGCTCATGCTGTTTTGTGAGGAGTGGAGAAAAAAGGGTTTGACCCCTTCCTGAGAAACCTTATGCTCCCCCCCCCCCCAATATTTTATAAAACTGTTTCATGTGCTTTGAACTTGGTCCCTAAGTTCTGAGATTCGTATAAAGTACCACGCTACCTATAAAGTTTGTCAGTTTTCAATATAACCAACTGACTGCGGGCAATCTCTGCAGTAGGATTTAGTCTATTGGCTTTAGGTAAAAAAAAAAAAAAAAAAAAAAAAAAAAAAAAAAAAAAAAAAAAAAAAAAATCAGCATCCGAAAATTAACTGACTGACCTGATCTCTGCTCTTCAGACACTCTGGCACCCACTCTATAGCCTCTGTAATATCACGTGATAGTTTTTGGATTTGCTGTTAGCTGACTGGCAATTACCGACACTATTATATAAAGTAGAAAATTTTTGGAGTTGGCTTTTTCCTTTTGTATTTTTATTTTACAAAACAAATTTAATTGTTTAGGAAGCTCTTCTAATGTTTAAAAAACAGAATCAATTTTTTCTCGCTTCCGTTTTTTTTCAAATATTTTCATAATTCATAAGACTCTTCTTTTGATTCTAATTTTTCTGCTTTCACGTGTTTTTAGAAATTTACTTATCCGGCTGCACTCCGGGATCACTTGCTTACCCATGATACAGAAGAGGGCTATTGTACACTATGCAAAGCTAGTTTTCCTTAATGCTCATTGTCTACGGCGCCATATTAAAGAGACACACTGTGCTGGAAACAATATCAAATGCCCGGGGTAAGTGTTCCAGCTCTCTTTTAGTGTTGCTTATAGGTTGTTGACAAGATTTGATAAAAGATAACGCGCTTTATTAGCCAAAATAGCAAATGCTCGGCCTGGTAAGTCATGTATAGAGTCAAATCAATACTATAATACTCATAGACAAATCGAGGAAGTAAACTACACCAAGTACTATCTAAAGCAGCATTTAATTAACATAATTATATTAACTTTAATTCATTAATTAATTAAGTGATTTATTAATTTTATTTATATATTTATTATATTTATCATTATTAGTAATTATTTTTCATTTAATTCACATTGAGAAATAAAATTCTATTCAACGATAAAATCTTGGCAGTATTTGTGACTTCAGATTTGTGACTTCTGTCCTACCCTCCAAATTGTGTTCTGAACCAGAAAAAAGAAACTAATCCCTGCAATGACCCACTTAACCTAAAATGTGTAATATTATTGGCTAAACAAGTCTCAAGCCAACCAAATAGATTCTTCAATTATATACGTTTTATGTAGAATATGCACATTTTTGTGAGGGAAAAGTGCCACTTCTTGGCAACATTTCCCTGGAAACGGACGGTTGATAATCTCGGTTCTTTTTCCAATGCCATTCGGGCTCTTTTATAGCTGCCATGCCTAAATGAATTTCAGAATATTCCACTTGTTACCCCTTCTTCATTTTTTGCTTCGGTTCGCTGTTTCCTCCTTTGTTTTTGTTTTTTTTTGCTCTTTACCAGTTCAATTGTTTATCTTTGATGAAATGTTGGTTTTATTGTATTTTTTTTCCTATTACTTTATTGCATTATTTACAGCCTTCATAATTCTTGCTTGGGATACATAGTGCAACTTTACAAGGATAAATCAAAACGAAGCGCGGTTGTAAAATAATAAAAGCGAGGCTCTAAAACATTTATCCTAAATTTGAGAATATTTAATTGTTGTGATATTTTACAGTCTACGTCTTTTGTATATTTCTCCAGCACTCCGCGAATTTTCCATTTCTCAAAACACTGCTTTAAGCCATGCTTTGCCATGGGGAGCAATTTAATTCTTATGATGCCCGGTCAGATAAATTAGACAAATTGTCTATTTCTAGGATGTTACTTGGCTAGGACCGTCTTTCAAAACAATGTATTAGCAGTCTAAATCAATGCGTTACCCTGATGAATATCCCGTTCGTTGGACCTTGCCATTCCGCCCCAGGAGTGGTCGTACGATTTTCAGTATCTATGATGCATGCAAAATTACTCAAGATGACAAACTGCTTTGCAGAAAATCACAATTGAATTAGGAACATGTTATTTTAGGGTCTGTAAAGAATAGAAGGAGGAAGCAGGGAGGACTCCCAGGGAGCAGTCCCAGGGAAGCAGGGAAGATTCACGACAGAATTTCTTCATTCAACTTAAAAAAGGCTGAGGTAACGATGCACGAAAATGAAGCCCAGGCAAGATCTGCGGCTAGAAAACATTTGACAACCAGTATTACAAAAAAATACATCGAATCGTAAATGAAGTCTGTGTTAGAAGAGAAGCAACAGTGAGAATCACAACGGGTTTCAGAAGAAAACAAATCCTATAAAATGCACGATTCTTTGATGCATTAACAGGAATGAAGAATTGAATTCACGCCAAACTTTCTTAACTCAGTTGTTATTGCTTATTTGATACCTCATGACTAAAAAAAAAGAATAACGAATATATATACCCTTTAAACGAGCAACTATGTATTTATTTATAACATCCTTTTGTTAGGATGTTAGATTTGTATTTTTCCCAGGGTAGTTGCATCAAACCTGACCTGGTGGTATGAAATCAAGAAGAAGGTCACATTATCTGCACTAGAAGACAAGCAGCAATGAAATTCAGTACATACAAGCCTTTCACGTGCCAAGTGCCGGGGCCCGGCTTCGACATCGGTTACATAGTTTTCCCCCTTAAAACTGGAATTTTAACAATTCTGGCAACAAAAATTTTCTAGACAGGTCACAACTTTTAGGAATGATTGCGCCATTACATCAAGAAAAAGTTCACATTGTCAACGATTAGAAGACAAGTGACGAACTACACATTGTATTAGTGTTATCCTAATATAATCAGAATTAAAGAAGCTCCATCAAGTACAGAAATAAATTGTAAACGTTCTATTGCTCTACTCGAATCTACTATTAAAATAGATACTTCAGTGTTTTGAAGTAGATATTGCTTGAACTAACATTTAGGTAAAGTAAATGTTAATTAGAGTGGATATACTGTTCATATACTTGAAACACAACTGGTAAAGGCTTTAATTGACCTTTGGTCTGCTTTAACGTGAAAAATGAAGCTTCGCCTCGACTCTTGACACGAATCTGAAGTCTCATATGGTTCATCTGCTTCAAAGCTATTCCTACGTTATCACTTCTTGGTCTTGCTGCAGTATCAAAATTTTGTATTGTTTATAATTTTGTGTTAACTGGGAGTTGGAATATATTCTCATTTTTTATTGTCATCTTCGATTGATTAATTTTTTTTGTCCATTCTCGAACGCTGGTTTCCTAGAATCAGGTCTCTAATGTTATCAAATTCTTTGTGTTTCTGCTTGTTATTTAGGTGTCACTGGCACTCCCTAATTCCTTTTCTTAAAAAATATGTGCCAAAATTCCACTTCAGTGCATATTTGTGTAGGGGCCCTATATTTGGTTACTAGATTACAAAATTCAAATATTTTCAACGTTTTTGAAAATGGAACACTAGTTATTGTTTATTGCAGTGGTTCTCAAGCTGTGTTACGCGTACCCTTGGGGGTACGCAAAACGTTTTAGGGGTTACCCAACCGACCGGCAAAAAAATAAACAACTCTTTTACTCTAGGACTGGCAATTTTGCTTATATTTTAGCAATAGTTTACTTAGTACCTGTAACTCAGAGGGGTACCTAAAATGTTTGGTGGGTAAAAAGGGGTTCAATGTCTAAATAACTTTGAGAACCACTGGTTTATTGTATAGCGGTATATAATTGATGGCTCGTAAACCTTTGGAGTAGAACTAAAGGTAACGGGAAGTGACCAGAAACATCCTGATACTTTCGTATCCGTTTCCGCCTATTTTCATTTTTGGAGTTAGGGACGATAGTTGGTTTATACTTCAAAGACTCTGGTACCCACCACCCCCCCCCCCCCCCCCACTTCCACTCAGTTATGTCTGGCTAATCCTTTAGCGAGACTTAAATTTGAACCACCCCTAGTGTTCATTTTTCTAAATTCTTAACATTAGTGTTCTAATCAATCTAATTAGTGTTCTTATTTTCTTTTAGATGTACGCAAGTGTTTGCAGATGATTCATCATGTCGAATGCATATTGTCATCTCGCATCTACAGATTAAACCTTATCGTTGTATAATTTGTAATACGAAATATTGTAGAGATTTGTCTATGAAGGACCACCTAAGAAAAAATCATAATATCGATGGCGAAGATTTATCCTCGGGATTTATGTAGAAACTAGAAGCCTTGACAGCATAGATTTTATTGGCATGGAGCCAATATTATTGACAGAAAATACTTTCGATAAGTCTGCTGAAGTTTCTGAAGGTTCAAGTTTGGACTATTATTTCAGAGATCAAATTAATGATAGTGCAGTAAATTGTAGTGAAGACATGTTTGTGAATCTGATACCCGATGTGATTATAAGTGAAGCTTGATGTCGGTGTGCATCCTTATTTATGTTTCTCAGCACATTCCACCCTTTCAATTGATTCCAGTTAAAAATTAAAGGGAGGGGAATGACATCTTTCCCCTTTCCCAGAGCTCTAACTGATTTTACTGTGCCTGTTACAAATTTAGAATTGTATTTTTGAAAGTTTGGTTAAAATACGCTGATGCAAATTAAGCAGTCTGTCTGGGGAGAGAAAAAACTACATTTGTTTGGCGCGGAGGGGGATTTTCTTACTTTCATGTAGTTTTTTCCTCTTTTTTAATTACCATATTTCCCCATAAATATGGAAGAATAAAATTAGCATGGAAAATAAGCAGTTATCTAAGAAAAAGAAGATTTCTACCTCCTTGGCAGTGTTCTGAGAAAAAAAAAGAAAAAAAAAAAACAAAAAAAAAACGAATAAATATTCTGAAGTATCCAACTTTCCACTTTCCAATACATTCCTTTAATGAAAAGTCTGACCCTTTCCGTATAATTTCCACCCTTATTATATAAATCTACTCCCTTCCTATATAAATCTGCTGAAGTTTCTGAAGGGTCAAGTTTGGACTATGATTTAAGAGATCAGTTTTCTAGTAGTGTAGTAAATTGTAGTGAAGACATGTTTTTGAATCTAATACCTGATGTGATTATAAGTGAAGTTTGATATTGATTTGGATCTTAATATGCATTTCCCAGTACTTTCCATTCTTCCCATGGATTCCAGTTAAAAAGGACAGGTTGGAGAGTGAACTCTTTCCCCTTCAACAAGCTCTAAATGATTTTACTGTGCCTGCTATGAATCTAGAATTGAATCATTTTTTGAATTTTTTTTAAAGATTGGTTAAAACACCGTGGTACGTAATCCAGTAATCCGTCAGGGGAGAGGGTAAGGGCAATAACTGTGTGGAGCGAAAGGAGTTTTTCTTGCTTTCACGTAGCTCTTTCCCCGTTTATTTTTCCGTCATTATATGGTAGAAATTAAAATGACATTGAAAATATGTAGTAAGCTGCGAAAAAAGAAGATTTTAAACTTCTTGTCCATGTTTTGAGGGGGATTTTAAGTAGCAATTTTAAGTAGCAAACTAGCAACTTTCCAACACGTTCCATCAATTGGAAATCTAACTAGACTACTTTAAGTAGCAACGTAGCAAACTTTTCTCTAGGCTTTGTGGCCCTCTCGTGACCTCTTGTTTCCTACGAGGACTTCAGCCCATCGCCCCCTCTCTCTGGGTGCATGCCTCTAAAAACTTCACCGACATACCTATAGGCTAAAAAATCTTAATAAGCATGAAAATTATGTAACTCATTTTTTACTTAAAGGCTAGATTCAGTAAGTCTGTAAGTCTAATTAAAAGATAATTGATTTCCACGTAATACTCTCCATTCACAAATGGGCCATTGGAGAGTTTAATGAATTGTATTTTGAAGTATGAAATATGAAGTTTGAATCTATTTCAATGAAATATGAAATAGGATGTAAAATCTGATGAAGTGTGAAATTGAAATTTTCGTTATTATATTTTGGAGATTATGTGAAGCTACAAAAGTTTTCTAATCGTTTTACAAATTTGCAGTCATCGCCATCTACAAAAACATGGTAGCTTAGCAGCTTCGCTAGAAAAAAGTCTTAGAAATAATTCTTTAAAACTTAGAATTTTAGATATAAATTCAGGGTTCAGCATTAAATTGGATGCAGTTTATCTTTTGATATTTTTCATTTCCTTTTTTAACGCTTTTTTTTATGAATATGTTTTGGCTGAGAATATTGAGCTGATTCCTCAAGTGCTTTAACCAGTATAAATTTTCTTTCATACTGTCTCTGTCACTCCTCAGAATTTTCCCAAAGATCTTTCTTCCAAGGATTACAGTTCTAAGTTTGGAAAATTTGGATAATTTATGTTCAAAATTTATCAACAGCTCATCAAGAAATATATTTTTTGCTTCTATATTGCCTTTTCCTTAACTTAACATAATCTTACGTAACGTGAAGTTCTATGCAGAGCTTGGGTCTGCTTAGCACTGCCTACACTGACAAAATTTACTCTAAGATTACGTGACTTAACGTGAAGTCTGGAGTTATGCTATTGTGCAAGGTTCTACCTCGCGGTGTGAAAGCACCCTAGCTGAATGTTTTGTCAATCCTGTTTTTTCCATTCATGTAAGCCATTCTTCTGTGTATTATCATTCCATTCTGCTTCAAAGGCTATTATGACATTGAATATTCCAAAACAATATTTTTTCTCATGTCTGTTGTAAGGAAGAAAGACCGTTGTCTCAGCGTGTCTGAATTTACCACTGAGGCCCTTTGAATGGTGCAATTAAAAATTTCACTTGGATTTGTTTTTCTGTACCAAAATTGTACCAAAATGTACCTTTGTGTTTTGTTTATCTCTACCTTTTGCACAGTATTCGTTGCGATTCGTCTACTTTTCCCGGTAATGTTTATAATGATATGCTTACTTGTGTATATTTTGTATATTTTTTCCAAAATTTGTATATGTGTTGTCTAGATGTCGGTATTGTTTGTTATGTGGTGGCGAACAGAACAACCATGAAATTCGATTTTTACTCCTCCTGAAATTTTATGTTTGTTAGCATACGAGGTCTATACACAGTAACCGTCATAAGTAATCAGCTAGAATCGAACAGGAGTCGAATTTTGCTTCGGCAGCCGATTTTTGTGCCTCTCATTGAAAGAGCTTCACTGATTAAGTGATTTGGGTAAAATTGAAGCGAATTTTCGCCTGCAGGATTTTTTTTTTCCCTTTTTTCTTTGGGCAATACAACACCAACAAACAATTGATAAATGAGGAGTATCTAGTTAGATCAACTTGACCTCTGTTGGCGAGGTAGGAAGGGGGGGGGGGGCAGTACTTGTCATAAGCAGATTTACTAGAAGGAAACGTGGGATCTCAACCACAATTGGTGGGAATTAAGAGCTACTCTGTTAGTTATCCTTTTTTACTGGTTTGAAACTGATTCGACCTCTTTGAAAGGTCTATCAATTTACCTACCTAATAATAAGGCCCCTATAGACGAATATATGTTTCGCTTGTTTTCTGCATCAGGGTTGAAAATTTCAGTTCTGCTGCTGAAAGTTGCCTTTGAATATAATTTTCCTGATTGATGTGTCGGTATATATGTAACATTTGCTGTTTTTTATATATGTATGCGAAGGAGTTTTTTTTTGTAGTTTTAAGAAGACATGAGAATGTTGCTTTGAACAAGACGTATTGGCTGAAATTTACATAGTGATCAAATGATGAAAAGAGACTACTGTCCATACTTCCGTGCTATAAATTGTTCTTTGAATCCCTTGGCTTATTTCTGTGACGTATAAGCCAATCACATTATTCCTTATTTGTAGAGAGACAAATAATCCCACCTTTTTGAAACCACGCATCAGATAGCCTGATAGTCACGTCTGGCACTATTTTAAGCTAGAAAAAGGTCGCAAAACCTTATTGGCTCTTTTGTGTAATGTTTCAATTCAGCAAAACAACGATCAATAATTTTTGTCACGATATCTTTTGCAAGTAAATTCTCTGTTGCTTTGTCTAGCAATGTTGATTGGTCCTTTTGCCTGGATAATTCTAATGTCTTTCGTCACAACTTAAGATATCTTATTGTATTCTCACTTTGTTCCTTGAAAAAAATTGCTGTATTCTCTGCTTCAGCTTCAATATTTTGTTGTTCTGTTTCTTTTTCAAATTATGTTTTCTCTGTAGGCCAACAACCTATACCTACTTTCTTCCTTTTTCTTAAGATTAACCCATTCGATTAATACTCTTCTGTATTTTTTTTCATGATAGATATACCTTTTTCATGTTAATAGTCTTGTAAATTCTCTGTTTCTCTGTCTAGCAATGCTCCTTAGTCCTTGTTGTTTAGTGAAATTTACTGCTTTTATTTTTTTTTATCACAAATGTTTCTTTTTTAAATTTTGTTTCCTTTTTGTAGACCAAATAATATGTCTTTTCTTCCTTTTCTTTAAGAGTAGCCAATTCGATTTAAGATTTTTATGTTTCTATTTTTATGATATATTTTTTTTTTTTAATGGTAATGGTCTTGTCAAGGTTTAATTCCTTTTGTCTTTAATATATATGAACGTTGTGGCGTAATTTTGATACCATTTATAGCAATTTCGATTTCTAGGAGTCTATTATACTTTGGTCCTATTAATTTTCTCTTTATCCACTTCCTGAAGTGGAATTCAAGGTCTTTAAAAATAGTTGAGTCACCCAAATGACATTTCAATGGTATGTCAAAAATGAAAGAATTTTTGGGAACTAAGTTTCAAATATAAACCCCTTAGGCCTAAGGTTTTTATAGAAAGGGAGGTCGTATATACTTCACAGGGGTCTCATTGTGAAGGTAATCAGAAGTTTTAGTGTCCTTTTTAAGAGTCAAAGTGATCAGAGGGCAGCCACCCGCATAACCCCACACACGTAGTCAGTTCCCCGAAAGGCAGAAAATCAAGGGCGCCGGCAGAAAATTTCCAGGGGGGGGGGCAAATTCCAAAATATCAGTGGTCGTTGGGTGACAGGGAATATATTTTCAGATTTCTTTTTTTAAGTTGGAATAAGTTTATTTTTAAATACTTTTAGGAAAAAACTCTAAAATAAAAAGAGAAATTAAATTGCATGCAAAATGAAACAAAAATACAGTAAATTTTAAACCGGAAGGATTCCTGGCAAAGGGATCAATTTGTTTAATCAATAATATATTCAATTATTGTGCGTTTATCTTAAAAGAAAATCAAACTCAAACCAAAATTACAGAAAGATTGCTTCTGTAGATCTAGACGTGTCTTTATGCAATTTCCTACACCTTAAAATAGTTTACAGAAGGAGTAGAGATACACAAAAAATCATCCTGCCTGCACAGATATCACATTTTGATTTTATAACAGTCATGTAAAAATGTAACTGTTTCACAACAGGACTATTCTCCCCCTCGAATTTAAATCCCTTATATATTCAGACACTAAAAAAAAAAAAAAAAAAAAAAAAAAAATACAATAGCGAAAGAAAAACAAAATATTCAATGATCTCTGTTTGGATTTTGATGGGAAATCAAACAGTTTGTGATGTACGGAGCTGGCTCAATAGTAACCGAAAGTCTAAAAAACTGAATTTTGATACCAATTGATGTATCAAAAGAATTAGCTTATTATGCTGATTCCAAATATACAAGTTTCATTAAGTTTAGTTTTACCCATCAAAGCTACGAGCCTAAGAAAATTTGTCTGATTTTCTAAAAAAGGGAAAGACCCCCTCGAAGTCATAGAATTTTAATGAAGATCACACCATCAGATTCAGCGTTTCAAGGAACCCTACTGTAGAGGTTTCAAGCTCATATCTGCAAAGTGTGGAATTTTGTATTTTTGCCAGAAGAAAGATCACGGATGCGTGTTTATTTGTTTTTTTCCCTAGGGGGATCTTATCGACCCAGTGGGCCTATATCGTCGAAAGAGGGTTCATTCTAATGGAAATGAAAGGTTCTAGTGCCCTTTTTAGGTGACCAAAATAATTGGAGGGCAACTAGGCCCTATATATATATATATATATATATATATATATATATATATATATATATATATATATATATATATATATATATATATATATATTATATATATATATATATATATATATATATATAATATATTATATATATATATATATATATATATATATATATATATATCTTTTTCCCAAAATCGTCAATCAAAATTTTGAAATAGTTTTTTTCTTCAGCATACTTTAAAGGCCCAATAACTATGTCTTTAGAGATAAAATGACCCCCTACAGCCCCTGGGGAAAGGTTTTTAAGTTATAAAATTAACATATTGTTTGACTTGTTATTGGGAATATGCATACATTTTTTGGGAGGGGAGGGGAGAGAGAATTTTCTTGTGGGAGGATTTTACACTGGGAAAATTTTACATGGAGAGGGAAGTTTCCAGGGGTGAACTTTTCAGGGGAAATTTTACACTTAGTGAATTTGCCAGGATTCCTATACAAAAGTTCTTTATGTCTTGCTTTTTCTTTACCGATTCATTTTTAGGCTTGGAGTTGTTAAGGGTAATTGTCCGGGTTAAATTTTCGCCAGGATTGAATTGTCCAGAGGATATTTCTGTGGGGAGGGGAATTTTCCGTGGAGGTGGAACCAGGTATCCTGGCGCTATTAAACAACGATCAGATATTAAATAAAAAAAATCAAGTTTTTTCAACTGAAAGACATAGACATAGACATAGGTTTATTAAGATCGAACAGCGTAGCCATGGCTAATTTATGTCGTCTTTACAACAATATGAGAAGAAAAAAAATACAAATAACACTATAAAAACACTAACACGTGAATTCAAATACACACTAAGTCTTGTTGTATGCTTCAACGAAAAAGGGGACAAACGTGTTTTTGTAGCGGTTGGTCCTGCAGACAGGGGGTTGTAGCTTCGACTGGATCTGGTTCTTTGGTTAACAGGAGCATCAGGTGGAAGGATCAGTCTGTGATGGGGCGAAGATAGCAGTGACTTGCCGAGGGACATGATCAGTGATAATCGTCTGTCGCTGAGAGATTCAAGGTTCAGTTCTTGCAAGAGTTTGTTGTAGTCGTCACTTCTGTTACCAACGATTATGTTAACAGCTCGTTTCTGCAAAGATTCAAGGTCATCGCAAGGTAGTGGGTGCTCTGGACAAAAGGTCCCCAGACAGCGACGGCATATTCGAGTAGAGGTCTCACATACGTAATATAGGCATTTTTTAGGCTTTGAGTGTCGCAGCCAAACCTGCGCATCAGGACTAGGGTCTGAAGTGATGCATTGCCAGCCTTAATAACCTTCTCCACGTGTTCGGTGAATGTGCAGTCCATCGATAATGTGACTCCGAGGATTTTTTGCAGATGGAACAATAGGGAAAGGACTTGCGGGAATTCCAGATCACGTTTTAAGGGGCAAAACCTGAGGATCATTGATTTATCTGCATTCAGTGTCAACTTGTAACGTTCACAGTCCTCAGAGAAGGATGCCAGAAGGGTCTCGCTGAACTGACGTTCGATTACACCTTCTCTCACGAGGTATTTGAGGACAAATGATAAATCGTCGACGAATTTGAGTCGCTCTTCGAAATTCTGAAGGAGGAAGTTGATGAGGGAGATAAATATGAAACCAGCAAGTCTTGTACCTGAGGGGCTCCACAGGTAAGTTTAGACCAGTATGAGATCAAGTCACCTTCAAACAATGGAAATACACACTGCATTCTGTCCTGAAGGAAGCTCATCACTAATGCAAGAGACCGCTTCTGTGCGCCCATTGCTCGCATATTTTTTGCTGCCGTAAGATGACAAATCAGGTCAAATGCCTTCCTGAAATCGGCGAGAGCTAGGTCGATGAAGGTACTGCCCTTGTCAAGCCACTTAAAGATAATGTCAACTAGGCGCACGAGGTATATCGAGGTATTGCAACCTTTAGACTTAATTGCTTATAAAAATTAACGCATTATCAAAGTAGTTTGTTTAAAGTAAAACATTAAAAAGAAGATTAAAACAAAATCAAATAAACAGTTTTAATTCAATATTTTTGATTTAATTTTGAATACGAAAAACCAATATATTTGATACCTTTATACTTCATAACTGTAAAAAATGAAATCTTTCGAAGCGACAAATAGATAAATACAGTCTCCTCGAAAAATAAATAAATGACAATAAAACACAAAAAAAAGTAACCCTTCAGGGAGAAAATACAAAAATTCCCAACATTCCGTCCAGGGCAACATTTCTGTTTATAGTGGCTTCAAATATCAGCTCATGGGTACTCTGCCAATGCAAGCAAAAGTTGACGGCATATTTTTTTTTTTACCGAAATTGCCCCTTATTAAGTTGTTTTCCTTGTATCTTCTTTAACTATACGAACTTTCTTGGGTACTAATAAAAACACTAATTACTAATAAACAAATACATGTTTATGATCACCACTAAAACTGATTCTTTGATCGAATGTTATCAATAGTTAGGCTCTTACACTTCCATTATAGGGTCAAAATATATTGGCATGTAGTCAACAATGGGGCAACACATATTTTTTTCTATAGCTTTTGTGTATTCTGCTTTTTTTCTTTTGGTTTCCTTATAATTACTTTATAGTCCCAAATTTCCAGGGGGGGGGGCATGGCCCCCTGGCGGCGCCCATGCAGACAATAGAAACTTTGAGATAGCCATTTTATTCAAATAGTCCAAAGATCATATAACAAGGGTTTTGGGATTGTTACAAACACCAGAGCCTGGGGCAAGGGCTGGAAGTTATGTCCTGGGGCATTTAAGGTTCTTATGGAAGAGATGATTGCATAAACTTTGAAGGTGGGTCATTTGTTAGAAAATTGGAAGTTTTAGTTCCCCTTGAAGAGTCAAACCTGATTGAGGTCAACTAGCCCCCCCCCCCCTCTTTCATGAAACGGATCTGATTGAAATTGTGAGATATTCATTCTAAAATAAAATAGTCCAAATAACATGTAACAATGTCTCCAGGGTTGACACAAACCCCCAGAGTCTTTGAGCGTCAAAACTGATATGATAGTAATCAGCCCCCCCCCACGCCCATCATTTCAAAAAAAAACATCCAAACAAAGTTTGAGACATCCTTTTCTTTCAGAATTGTTGAAAGGTTCAGTAATTATGTGTTTGGTTATGACAACCCCTCCGCCCCAAGGCATTGGGACAAGGGCTGTAAGTTAGTCATTTTGTTCATTGTTTACATATAGTTAATGTTATTGAAAAAAGGTATGCATGTTTGACTACTACTTTCCCAAGATACAAGGGGTATTAAGGTGAGTCTTTCAAGGAATGTTGAAATAATTCAAAACATGTTATGCGTATATAGGTTGTCAAAAGGGCGTAACTCAAGAATGACTGAATATATTTAATTTGGAACTTTCGGGAAATAATAAGGGAGATGATCAATTGACCGAAAAGGCAATCTTTGCATGTTAATACTACTACAACTACCGCTTCTGCTACTGCTGCCACACAACTACTACTACCACTGCTATCACTAAAACTACTACTTCCGTAGCGGATACTACTACTGTTAAGGATATTGAAATAAACATCTGAGGAAAAGTTGAGGGGTAACATTGAACTTAATCAAAGCATATTATGTGCAAACAGGTTGAAACAGACTGAAAATAATAATCAGCAATTTATAGAACGGATCATAATATCAAGAGGAAACTTCAAGGGTATCATGCGTGGGATATTCAGTTGACCAAAAGGCAAAATGAACCTGCTGTTACTGCTATTAATACTGGTGCTACTACCGTCACAACTAATAATAATAATGTACTATTACTGCTACTACTGTTCCTACTGCTATCACTACTACTATGACAGTAGTACAGTTGAGGCTATATGTATGAAGTTGAAAATTTGACAGAATATTGAGGGGGGGGGGAGGAGTTTTTTTGAACCAAATCAAAACACACTATATGCATGCAGATTGTCAAAAGGGCGTATCTCAAGAATGGCTTTGGGTATTAAGTTCGAAACTTTCAGAGAATACTTGAAGGGGAAGATCAATTGACAAAAAGGTAATATATGCATGCCACTACTAAAACTACTTTGCTGCTACTTTACTAATGGCTGCTACTGCTGCTAAACTACATCAACTACTGTTTCAATTAAAATAAATTGTAAGGCTTAGAGCATTAAGATAAAAAGGGCGTCGAAAGGGGGTCAAAAGTGTAAATCAACAATATTTTTAGAACGGCTTACGGAGCCAAGATAAAACTTCCAGGACATCGTGAAAGGGATGTTCAACTGATCAAAAGGCAAGATATACATGCTACAAGTGCTTTTAATGCTACTGCTACTACTATTATTATTGTCATTAAATTTTATTCTCCGTCAATATCAAACAAAAGAGACAGAGTACATAAGAATACAAGAAAAGACATAGAAGACAAATATACAAGACAGATACAAAATCCATAAAAATACAAGTCTTAGACACAATGTAATACTTACTAGACGGAAAAGACTGGTTAAACCATAGAGAAAACAGAAACACATTGAGTTCTACTAGCGGAGGATTTTGTCAAACCACGGATGGCTTTTAATATTATTATTGAACTTTGGCTCAAGTTGGGTCTATTATATTACAATTCCTAACAAGAAAAAAATTTCGGGACCAAAATAGGAGACAAAGCAGAAATTTTACCATACTTAAAGAAAACAGATCGAAGTGTACGTTTACCGCACTCGGGACAATTCTCCCAAAAAGGACTCAAATGTAAGAAAGTAGGGGAGTACAATTACATTATAAAGGCAAGGCTGAAACTTGTCTGTTGAACTTCAACTTATTTGAAAAACAGTTTTACTATACGCAAAACCAATTCGCTTCTTTAGATGCGCCATAAGCAATCGGCGGGTTGTTTTTAGAGTTGAACGAATAGGAAGGCCAAGTTTAAGTGAAGAGTTGGACTGACAACATTTGTATATCCAAGAACAGTCGTAAAACCATCAGGGACTGATTTCCAATTAAAAAGCAGGATTTTGACTAAAAACTCTAATCTGAGCTGCTTATAATCATTCTGGAGGATATTAAAGTTTTCTATACCCAAACAGCGCGACGCGAATTAAATATATTATCGACATATGACATTAACGAAACATCGATACATCGCATGACAACAGTTGTTTTACATCTCTCTTGCCCTCGGACTATGGTATTATTAAAAGCAGTAGGTCAAGTTACAGCCCCTTGTCGAACCCCTTTTCTAACCGGGACAACAGGATTATTTTTTATTTCAAGATCCGGATGCTGATGCGGGAGCTTAAGTCCGACTTATAGATTTACATACATATCGTTTAAAGGAAGAAGGGTTCCTTTTTTACACGGCGCTTTCCCATATGCAATATTAACTCAGCATGAATCAAAGAGTCGAAGGCATGTATGACAACAACCCAGACGTGGCTGGAATCCAAACTGTGAGTCCGGGCTATAACACTCATTTCGGACCTTATAATTATCAAAAGCTCAAATATTTTACAGAAAGTTATCAAAAGCGTGATCGGCCAAGAAGACGAACATTCCCCATGAGGTTTACCTTTCTTAGGGATCGAAGTCAATGCCCCAATGCAAAAAAACACGACTACTATTACTACTACTACTGCCAGCATTACACCACTATCACTGCAACTACTTCACCTACTACCACCGCAACTACTGTAATACTAGTATTATTAAGGCTAAGTCTAAAAAGGTAAAATGTAAGAGAATATTGAGGGCAAATTCAAACTAGCAAACACTATTTGCACTTAGACTGTCAAAATGGCGTTATCTCAAAAATTAATTTGTGTATTAAGTTGGAACATCGGGTGTGGAGGGGGGCTGAAAAAAAAAAAAAACAAAAGATGATAGGTGCTTACTGCTACTAATGCTACTACTGCTACTACAACTATTGCTACTACACATGCTAAGGGTATTAAGGTGAAGCTTTCAAGGAATATTTATGCAGATGTTGAACCAAATCAAAACGAACTGTGATCATGTAGATTGTCAAAAGGGTGACGAATCAATATCAAAATAACAGCTTACCTTATAAAGTTAGGCCTTCCAGGGTAAGTTGTGGCAGATTTTGAACTAGACAGAAGACACTATGTACACTTTATATACTACTTCTACAGTTATTGTAACTAAGGGCAATAAGTTGAAACTTTTAGTGAACGTTTAGGGGGAGCTTCAATTAAACGAAAAAATACTATATGCATGCCTGTATTAAAAGGCATACAAACAATATCATAGGCAGCGCTGCTGTATCATAGCTAGTAATATCATTGATATTGCAAAGGAGCTAATTTGATTGGAAATTAAAAGTTCTAGTGCCCTTTTTAAGAGTCAAAAGTGATTGGAGGGTATTCAGCTTTCAAATCCAGTTTCCCTGAAAAAAAAAAACTATGTCAATATAAAACGAACAAAAATTAATTTAAAAACTTTTCCATAAAATAAGTTTTTCAACGAAAAGTTATGTTCTGGCCTTCTCAAGGCCAGAACATAATTTACATTTTACTGAAAAAAAATTAAATGTTTTCACTTTTATAGCTTTGATAAATCAAAAACTATTAAGATTTTAAAGAATAAATATCAGCATATGTATACTAAACAGAAAATGCACATTCATTTGTATTTTTTTCATGAAAGTGCAAATTATCTGCTGGTCTTGAGAAGGCATAGGGGTTGTGAGCTCTAATCATGTTAATTTCTGCTCTTTTTGAGTTTGACTTGGTTATTTATTGTAATTTCTGTTCGTTTTAGGTTTTATTTATTTATTGATGCTGATTTGTGGTAGTTTTACGCTTGGTAGATTATTTGATTCTATTTTTGCTCATTTTTGGTTTAATGGAGCTCTTTACTTTTCCTTGAAAAACTAGTTTTGTGGAGAGCATTTTTTTTTTTATTAATAATAAAAAAAAAACTAATACTGAGTATGATTCTGAACTGACTGTGTACGTAGCTTTGCGATGGTGTGTTGCCTTAGGTGGCTTTGTACTGCGATGAATTATTTAGTAACAGTGTTACGAATAAAAAGAACATCCACTGAACATACGAATACTGAACTGATGGTGAACATAGCTTTGCCCTGCTATTTTGCCTCAGGTGGTTTTGCACTGCGATGGATTTTTTGAAACAGTGTTATCAAAGAAAAAGAACTGATACCTAACATACGGATACTGAGCATACCGAAATAGGACATACCGATACTGAAAATGATGGTTAACCCAGCTCTTTACTGCTATGTTGGCCTCAGAAGGCTTTTTTACATTGTGATAGATTATTAGTAATAGTTTTCGTGATAAAAGAACTGAAACTGCGATGTTTTATTTAGTAACAGTGTTATTAATAAAAGGAGTTTTCACTGAACATACAGATACTCAAATGACGGTGAACATAGCTTTGTACTACTATGTTGGCCTCATGCGACTTTGTTTTGTGATGAATTATTAGTAATAATTCTCGCGATAAAAAAGAACTGATACTGAACCTGCTAATACTGAATATATGAGAACTAAACTGATATTGAACATACCTTTGCGTTGCCGTTTTGGCTTCTGGTGGCTTTGTACACGATGAATTATTTAGCAATAGTGTTATTAATAAAAAAGAACTCGAACTGAACATACGGATGCTGAACTGATGGTGAACATTAGATTTTCACTGCTTTTTTGGCTTCAGGTGGCTTTGCATTGTGATAGATTATTAATAATAATTTTCGTGATAAAAAGAACAGATACTGAACCAGCTAATAATGAATATATGAGGACTGAACTGATAGTGAACATAGCTTCGTGTTGCTGTGTTGGCCTCGAGCGGCTTTGCACTGTGATGAACTATTAGTATTAATACTTGTAATGAAAAGAAGTGATGCTGAACCGATAGTGAACATAGTTTTCTGTTGCTGTGTTTGCATATGCGGTTTGTAGTGTGATGATTGTGGTCGCAGCAATGCAACCTGGTAAATGACGAACCATGGCCAATTTTAAATAATTTTAGAAGCATTTAAAATAAAATTTTTTAGCTTTTCAGAAGCTTTTCAAATAAATTCTAAAATACTTTTTGAAAAAGTTCGAACACCCGCGACCGGAGTTTTTTCATATTGAAAACAATATCGTGTTTAGCAGAGGGGCTGGGAATATACATTTAGGGGACAACACTCTAACCTGCTGTAATCCATTCAAAAGTTTAAACTACTTGCTCCCTCAGAAGCCCCATCAAATCTGAAATTCAATGACTGTTCAATACGCCAGCCAAATATTTTCAGAATTATTGTAGCTAATACGCCTAAACAGCAATAATCTGAAATGTTCAGTTACCCTGCTTTGTTTTTGGCATTTACTCACTAAATCAATTACTAATCATTAAATCAATTTTCAGAAAGTAGCTAAGAAAGAAGACCATAGAAAATAACACTATTAAATAGAAGCTATGGCATTTCATGGTCCCTCGAAGAAGCATACTTCAGATGCATAAAGTAGTACTTTAGAACAATCACCTCGAATATTCGATTTTCTCACCCCTGAATGAAGCCATATTTTAATAGGTTCATGAGGGTTTGTCTAAATTAGGTGCTGTTCTCCCTAGATTTTGAAAAAAAAAAAACGCCTTTTTTTATTTTCAGTTAAAAAAACTGAAACAGAAACACTTTTGCCACCCTCCTAGATTTTTTTTTGTAATCTTCATTACAAATGGAGAAACAATCTTTGGCTCTCCTACATTTTTGTGAATTGGCACAATTGATCTTCCTATCTAATCGGTAGTAATTAAGATATGGATACATCTTCAAGCGTTATATAATCAATAGATTAAGGAGAATTTTAGATTAGTCGGTACAAAACGTTCAACATGTTAGGAGTTATACTGGTATTGCTGGTGGTGCCTAAGGTCATGTTAGGATACACCGATGATGAGATGCTATATGATTTTTTTCCTGCTGACTTCAAATGGGCTTGTGCCACCTCAGCCTATCAAATTGAAGGTGCCTGGGATGAAGATGGTAAGATGAGTTTATTTAAAAATCCAAAAAGAAAAGAAAAACAAGATTGCATCACTAGTGTAAACTCTATTACAGTACAGAAATTTCAGTTCTCTATGCTTTCAGAATCATCTCCGAATTAATTGCACCTCAGCTCCCCCTTTTATGCCTGGACACATAATTCGGCTATATCCAGAAGTTTACTGATTTTGTCGGTTCGTATATTATTCTCTCTACTTATTTCTAGTGTTTTAAAATTACCATAAAATAAAAAAAAACTCGGTAAGTAAAATTGGCAAAGTAAGGTAGAATTGGTAAAATAAGGTAAAATTGTAAAATAAGGTTAAAAAGGGTACTCCCTAGGAAATACAGTGCAAAATTGGTGTTTCGGAGTTGCCATGTAACTAAAAGACCAGTTGAGCATTTCTTTTTAAGCATCACTTACAGCTTTTAATGAAATTGTTTAATGTATCTGATGTTCCTGGACTTAAAAAGGTAATGACCCTTCATCTAGAGTTTCATCAACTTAATTATCTGTCTAATTTATTCCTTTGGTAATATACAGAAAGAAAACGATAAAAAATGGGGTTTTTAAGGCCAAACGAAAATACTGAAAAAACACACAAAAACAAATATTTCGAGGACAGCCGCCTCTCTTTTTGAGCGCGAAAAAAATAATATACACAAGGAAAATGCAGAGAAAAAAAAAACAAACCAACAATAAAACAAACGCGGAAAGTCAATGTGAAAAAAAAACAATGAAAAAAACCATAAACTTAAAAAATAAATAAAATTCAATAAAAGACAAAAATTATAAGAATTAAAACAAAATACCTAACAACCACAAAGCGAGTCATAAGCCAATACCCTCGATTTGCACAAAATCTAAAAAACTAGAACTGTCATCGACGGATACTACTGAACAACTGAGAAATAAGAGAAAAAACTCATTCATTCAAAACAGAACGAACCTGCAATTAATTAAAACCGGAGAACTATGTCATCTGATTTCTGATTTTAATAACTGCATTCTTTGCAGACTTTGCAGACTCTTTGAAACCTAAGGGGCTGTTAACGTGTTTGATTGTGTGATTGGGAAGGTGGTTCAAGATTTATTTCAGGGATTACTAAGGTATCGGTTTCTCTTTTGAGAAAACCGAAATATGACTTATTTATTCTTAAATTGCCAGAATCTCTGTTCAAAGTTAGACCTAAATATTGGTAGGCCTATTTAAGACTTTCAACAGCTTCTCTGTAGTTCTGGACAATATCTTTGTCATGTGAAATTAAGCTAGCTTGGTTAAATAAAATAGTATGTTCCGGGTGATCAAAGATGTGTTCTGCAAGGGCAGAGTCAAAATTTTCTGGTGTTTATCGCTTGTTAAGGGAGCTATTAATTGAGGTTGAGTGCTGAGTTAATCTATCCATAAGCCGTAATTAAAGACCACACGAGCATGGAATTCTGTAGAGACCCGGTTTTCACCTCTCGGGATAGGGTCTTTACCTTGATAAAATTGGGAACTGACAGTTTTACTGAGTTTATAATAATGGTAAATGTTATTTTTCCTTAGATCTTTTGAAATGTGTTCTGAAACCCCTTTTACGTCCCGGAGACCAAGATAAACGGAATTTTCCCTTTGATTTGTGTTTATTGTTTGTTTAATGAACACAAAGATCATTCCAGGAGCATTACTGAAGCAGATAAAGGCAATACTGTTGTCGCATTGGATTAGATGATTACGACAAAAAAGTCGGAGAAATTTTAAATGATTCTAACACATATAAGCAATTAGCTACCGATCCCACAGAAAAATTTGTCCAGGAAGTCCGAAAAAAGCTTTCTTATCTAAAAGTAAAATGTGAGCTCACAAATAAATTGTACAAAGGTTTTACCCACTTGGCTGCATATCTCCTCGTTTTTAATGGTCTTCCTAAAACTCTTGAGCCCGGTAATCCACTTCGACCCATTGTTTCTTCTTTTATTTCTCCTACAACAAAAATAGGGAAATTCTTATCAGTTGAATTTCGCCCACTAATTCAGGCTCAAAATTCCTATATAACAAATTCCGCTGATTTTGTTTCCAAGGTAAAGCAAGTTTCAGTTAACCAAATACAAGAATTGGCGGTTTGATGCTGATTCAATGTATACCAATGTTCGGGCCCTAAAGGGCCGAACATTGGTATATGGGTGCCTCCTTTCACCAATAGAGGCTGAAATCTTCATGGAAGACTTACAAGAAAAAGCTATTATGCAAAGTCTTTGTAAACCTGAATTTTGGGTTCGTTTTAAGGAAGATATTTTTATTCATGGAGCATGGTGAAGAAACTCTGGGGTCTTTCCTTCACTTGTTTGACTCCTTGGATCCAAAACTCAAATTTATTCAGGAATCAGAGGTAGAGAGGCGTCTTCCTTTCTTGGATGTTCTGGTGTACCAAAATGATACATGTTTCGAGTTTGGGGTCTATAGAAAACCTACACACAGTGACCGTTACTTAAATTATTCCTCTAATCATTCTCCTGTGGTTAAAAAAGGAGTGGTTACTTCTCTAGTTGATAGAGCATTGCTGGTTTGTTTGCCACGTTTCCTGGATTAAGAGCTTGACCACCTTAGGGCTGTTTTTGTTTGGGAATGGTTATCCAACTAGTTTGATAGATTCTGTAATTAAAAAAAACATATTAAAAAACTATCAGATAGTGATACAGTAAAAACAAATCAAAGGAAAATTTCCGGTTATCTTGGTCTCCCGTACTTAAAAGGGGTCTCAGAACATATTTCCAAAGATCTAAGGAAAAATAACATTTAAATTTAATATGGACCTAGTAAAACTATCAGTTCCCAAATTTATCAATGTAAAGACCCTATCCCGAATGGTGACAACTCCGGTCTCTATAGAATTCCATGATCGTGTGGTCTTTGATACATCGGAAGAACAAACCAACGACTAACGGATAGATTAACTCAGCACTATATCTCAATTAATAATACCCTTAAAAAAACGAAAAAAAAAATTTCGTCACTGCCCTTGCAGAATACATCTCTGATCACCCGGAACATAGTATTTTATTTAACCAAGATAGTCAATTTCACAAGACAAAGGTATTATCCAGCACTACAGAGAAGCTGTTGAAATTTTTAAATACTAACATTTAGGACTAGCTTTGAACAAAGATTCCAGTTATTTAAGAATAAATGAGTCATATTTCGTTTTTCTCAAAAGAGAAGCCGATAGATAAAAATTAGAATATTGATTCTGCTTCGGCCCTCTAAATTGTTGAAAATCCAGGTTTTGTTCTTTTTGATGAGACAACTTTATATTTGAAGCAAATGGCTTCCCATATTCTCTTAGGATGGCAATTGAAATTAAAAAAAAATAATCCACGAAACCTTGCTTTAAATAGAGATACGGAAGATATTTCAGAGGTTCTAGTGCCCTTTTTAAGAGCAAAAGTGATCGGAGGGCTACTGGTCTCCCCTCCCACGTCTTCTTTTCCCTAAATGCATTAAATTGAAATCTTGAAAAAGCCATTTTATTCAAAATAGTCCAAAGATCACATAACCATGCCTTTGGGGTTGAAACAAACTCTAGAGCCTGGGGGAAACGGTTTTAAATTATGCCCTCCAGGGCACACAATATTTTTATGGAAGGTGTGTTGCATAAACTTTATAGGAGTCTCATTTGATTAGATATTCAAAGTTCTAGTTCTCTATTAAAAGTGAAAAATGATTGGAAGGTAATCAGACCCCACGCACACACACACACACGCTCATCATTCCCCAAAACACATCCAATCAAAGTTTTGAGACAGCTGTTTTGTTTAGCATTGTTGAAAGTACCACTAATTACGCCTTTGGTGATGTCAAATCACCCACAGCCATCAGGTTAAGGCACAGTTTATATAATTATCCAGTATGATCTTTCCCTATCTCACCATTATAAAAACCCGGACCAAGGTGCGAGTGCTCCAGAGAACGTTTTTGCAGATAGAAACATAAGCGGAATCAGATCTTTTCACGGGTAGACAAGTCAGACTGTGATCTAATCGGAAACAAGTGGAAACCCCGCTATTACGAATAATGCACTTTGTTGGAAACAATCGGAAACAGACTAACCCGCTAATGCAGAAAGAAGTGGGAGGAGCTTTTTGTTCTTACCGAGAATGAAGACCAGAAATGATCTGCGATAAACTTACAACTTACTGGATAATTATATAAACTGTGGGTTAAGGGCTGGCAATTTGGGGCAATTCGTTCATGGGTTACATATGGCAAATTTTATTGAGAAAGTGGGCACATTTGACTTTTACTTTCCAAAAAGATGAAGGGCATTCAGGTGAGTCTTTCAGAGAATGTTAAGAGGAATTCTAAAAAAAAAATCCAAACACGTTATGTGCTTACGGGTTGTCAAAAGGGCGAAACTCAGGAATGAATGAATATACTAATTTGGAACTTTCAGGAAATGATAAGAGAGAATATTACTTGACCAAAAAGGCACTACTTGTACGCTACTACTACCACCACTGCTACTACTACTACTACTACTACTGCTACCACTACTAGGCTACTACTTCTACTAGTTCTACTACTTCTGCTACTACACTGCTATCAATAAAACCACCTCTTCTGTAGCGAGTACTACCAAGTTCGAATTAAATCAAAACATACTACGTGCATATAGATTGCAAATACAGGCGATCTTATCGACAATAATTATGGAACAGCTTACCTTATCAAGAGGAGACATCTGGGACATCATGAGTGGGATGTTCAAAAAGCTGACCAAAAGGCAACATGTACCTGCTACTACTGCTATTAATACTGCTGCTACTACTGTTGCTTCTACCACTAATGCAACAATATTACTGCTACTACCACTACTACTATGTTATTAGTACGATAAAGGCTACGCTTATGAAGGTGAGAATTTGACTGAATATTGAGGGGGAAATTGAACTAAATCAAAACACACTTTATTCGCGCAGATTATCAAAAGGGCGTATCTCAAAAATGGATTTGGGTATTAAGTTGGAACTTGCAGAGAATGCTTAAAGGGGAAGATCAATTGACAAAAAGGTAATATGTGTACATGCCACTACTAACACTACTACCACTGCTGCTATAACTAATGCTGCTAATCTACTCCAGCTATTACTTCAATTGCAACGAATTGTAAGGCCTAGAGTATTAAGATGAAAAGAGTGTCAAAAAGGGTACAGAAAGGGTGCATCAGCAATATTTTTAGAGCGGCTTTAGCGCATCAAGGTGAAACATCCGTTGCATCATGAGGCGGATGTTCATTTGACCCAAAGGCAACGTGAACATGCAATTGCTGTTCATACTTCTGTTGCTACTAATGTTGCTAACACAACTAATACGGCACTAATAATGCTACTGCTTCTCTTACAACCACCACTACCACTGCTATACTAGTACTATTAAGACTAAGTTTATGAAAGTGAAAATTTGACAGAATATTGAGGGGGAATTTGAACTAAACCAAAAGATACAATGTGCATTCATATTGTCAAAAAGGCGTATCTTAAAAATTGATTTGGGTATTAAGTTTCAGCATTCCAGAGAATGCTGAAAATTGACTTACTTGACTTGACTTAACGTCCCGTCCGGCCTTTGTGGCTGATTGGGGCTTCTTCTCTTCTGAGCAAATAATAAATGTGGCAACGGTAGTTCAATCTATCTAGCGCTAGACGAAGTAGCTGGGGAAGTTTGTGGGCCGGGATGTGATTTTCGGAAGCTGTTGGTTCGGGGGCAACGGAGTATTTTCCGGAGGTCTTCATTTGAAGCTTGGTCAATGTAAGCAATCCCCGCATTGCGTCTAAGGCATTTAGTTTCAAGTGCAGAGATTCTTCGCTCATCCTCAGCCTTTATTGACCATGTTTCACTTGAGTATAAAGCAATTGGGACTACGAGGGAGTTGAAGAGTTGCACCTTCAGAGAAGTTGACAGAGTCTTATTTTTACAGATTGGTAGAGGTTCTTGAAGCTGACGCTTGTCAGGCCAAGTCTTCGTTTGATCGATTTTTCGAGCAGTCGTTATCAGAAGTTATGAGGATCCCTAGGTAGACGAACTAGTCATCATTTTCTACTGGCTCTCCTTTTATTGTTAGCTGCATATTTTTCGGAGCAGGGTCTCCAGACACCCGCATAACCTTGATTTTGGCTGTATTAACGACCATCCCAAAGGCCTAGATTGCTGCCATAAGTTCATCGGTATCAGTTTGGAGTATATGCTTTTGACTGTTAAGTTTCTCGATGTTATCTGCGTATGCCAGTTTATCGATGAGCTTCATCTCTGTACCGTTAACAGTTTTAGCAAGTGATAGCACTGCGTTGAGAAATAGGTTGAAGAGGTGGGGTGACAAGAGGCAACCTTGAAGAACGCCCGCTGATGTCAGAAACTCCTTTGACAATCCTTTGGGCATTTGAACCTAGCTGACGAAGTGTGAATACATATCTCTTATCAGGATTACTATGTTTTCGGGGACTCCATAGTGTAGTAGGATGTTCCATAATCCATTTAGCCATATCAAGTCGAAAGCCTGCTTGAAATCGATGAAGAATAGTAACAGTTGTTTTCGCAAAACTCGATATACTCCTCCATCATTTGCCGAGTGGAGAAAATCTGGTCTATGGTAGAGCGGTTTTTTCTGAAAGTCTACTTGGTATTCCTCTAAGATATGGTTTTTTCAGAGATTTCAGACGGTCAAGGAGTATTTTTGTAAGAACCTTTACCGGCTGGCTTGTTAAACTTATTGGTCTGTATTTGTTTCAGTCGCCCTTTTCTCCCTTTTTAAAAAGGGGGACGATGGTGGCTTTCACCCAAGATCTGGGGAGGTGGCCGTTTCCCAGACACTTGTTATGACTTTGTGATAGATATCAACCAGTTCTTCTGGGCCTGCTTTTAATAGTTCTGACTGAATATCATCCGGGCCTGGGGCTTTATTTAACTTTAGAGATTTTATGCTGAGAGTACTTCCTCTCTTAGTGGAGGAGGGCTTGGGTCAACTGGGTGCTGTGGTTTGGGAAAGATAGTAGGATGTTTGAATCGAGCGTTATTGTGGGGTTAATTTTTTCTCAGGAGTCGTCCTTCCATTGTTCTCGTCTTCCCTTGGAGTCCGTGACTGGGAGCCCATTTTTATCTAACAGTGTAGAAACGGCCAAGGACTTCTTTTTTGACAGTTCACGGACTTTCTTGTACATGAAGTGGCTGTTACCTTTTTGAAAGGCTTTTTTACAGTCACGACATCCTTCATTGACGTAGTGTCGTAGAGCTTGCCAGATTTTCTTTTCTTCGAGGTGTTTCAGTCTCTTGTACTCGTTCTTGCTTTGTCGGTCTACCTAGTTAGCATGGGCGCGCTTCTGCTCACATAGATAAATAATTTCGGGAGTGAACCACAGTTTATCCGAATGGGTTTGAATTCCCAAGATTTCACTAGCAGTTTTTCTGATATTGGATGTGCTTTCGTCGAACAATTAGTCAATTTCTTCTGCTGTTGGAGCTTCCATGGGTTGGATGCTCAACAACTTTTTGAGAGTGCTGTTCTATACCATTTCCTTGTTTTTTGTTTTTTTCAGCAGATCAACCCGATATCTTGATAAGCTTTTCTTAGGCTGTTGGGGCTTCTGAATGGGCCCAAACTTGCCCATGACATCTTCAAGTTTGTCATTTGAGTGTCCGACAGTGGCGCTGAAGTCCCTAATCACCAACAGAGCATATTTCTTGGGAACAATATCAACGGTGTGTTGGAGTTGGCCGTACAATTTTTTGGCTTCTATGTCACTCCGGGACGAGTCTGGGGCGTAAACATGGATTATGGTCATGTTGGTAATGAATGCTTTCAGACGAATGGTGATAATACTTCAGAGACAGGATGGACGGCAAGAAGAGACTTTTTTTCTCGCTTAGAGAGGAGGAAACTGACACCTTGGTGTTGAACTTCATCACTTCTTCCAGACGTGATGAAGGTGACGTCGTTAACTCTTTCTATTCCCATGGAGGGAAGGTGAGTCTCAGATAGTCCAACGATGTCCCAGCGGTAACGGTTCATCTCGTTTAGGACTAGTTCCCTTTTTTTCCTGGTTTGACAAGTGTGCATACATTTAGCGTTCCGAGTGATAGATATGTTTCTGGGTTAGCATAAGTGAAGTCTTCTCTCGACTGGAGAGTCGTCAATTGACCAAAAGGAAATATGGGCACGCTACTGGTAATAGTACTATCACTGCCACATTTAGGCTACTAGTTCTACTACTTGTATTATTGTTACTGTAACTACTACTTCAATTGCAACTAGTTGTAAGGTTAAAAGCATTAAGATGAAAATTTTAAGAAGTGTATGAATATACAGTTTATAAAAGAGATATATCGGCAATTTCATAGCAATGGCTAATTGTATTAAGTTGAATCTTCCAGGACTGAAAATTTTTTTCTTGTCCAAAGCCAGAATATAATTTTCACTCCACTGAAAAAAAAATTTCCTTGTAAATGTTTTCGCTTTGTTAACTTAAGTAATTAAAAGTTTATTAACATTTAAAGGAATAAGCATCAGCATATATATATACATGGGCACCCATAAGGGGGGGGGGGGGGTGCCATCCCCCATGGCTGAATGATGCTGCTTAAAATTTATATTTTGTTTGGAGATTTCTATTATATAGGATTGGAAGTGCCGATTAGACCAGATAAGCCCCTCCCCTCCTAAAATTCAGCTTATGGGTGTCCATGTACATAGATATTAATCTGACAATGCACATTAATTTGTTTTTTTTTTTTTTTAACCAGAACATAATTTGTGGCTTACTAAAAAAGAAAAAATATTTTAAATGTTTTCACTTTGTTAACTTGAGTAAGTAAACAATTATCAAGACTTTAAGGAATAAGTACCAGCATATGTAAATTAAACTTCCAATGGACATTCATTTGTATTTTTTTTTTTTTAGTAAAGTGTAAATCATGTTCTCGTCTTGAGAAGGCATGGGGTTGTCAGCCCTACTCATGCTAATTTCTGCTTATTTTTAGTTTGGCTCAGTTATTTATAGTAGGTTTCATGTATTTATTGATGGTGATTTGTGGTAGTTTTTACGCTTGGTAGATTATTTGGTTTTATTTCTGCTCATTTTTTGTTTAATGGAGTTCTTTACTTTTTTTGAAAAGTAAAGAACTCCATAAATTCTGTTATGTTGTCCTTTTAGTGATTTTTGAAACATGTGTTTTGAAACAGGAAAGGGTCCAAGCATTTGGGATACCTTTACATCAAAACCGGGTAACATTTTGGATGGAAGTGACGGGAAAATTGCATGTGACAGTTACCACAAGTACCTAGAAGATGTATCCCTATTGAAAAACTTAGGTGTTCAACAGTACAGGTTTAGGTAAGTTTTTTTTTAAATCTATTCTATTTTATAAGACCAAATATTGAGCCAACGGCGGCATCGACCCTTGTACATTTTGGAGGGATTTTCTTAGCTTGGATCCAGTTCAATTTGTGAAATTTTCCCTTGAAATTACAGGAATTTATTGAATGCCAGGGAATGACCGCCCCCTGGCTTGGATGGCTTGTTTAGTGAGTTTTGGCTTCCACATATCAATCTGAATCCTTTTTTTGCTCCTTTGTTTATAGTTAATTATTAGTTAGTAGATGAGATGTATGTACCCGCCCAGTCGCAAGTGCATTTTTGTATCTTTCTCGGGGCGGACATTGGAATATTAGTTAAATGTATTTTGATGTTAAATAAAATGAACTGAACTAAATCAGTAGGAATGAATTATTTTTTAATATCAATCTGAATTTGAATCGAAGAAGTCTTCAACATTCTATCAAAGCACCGCCCTATATAAATCCTTGACGTGCCACTGAAGTTTTGATCATAAAACAATCTGACAAAAAGAATATCCTACGTCACACACCCCACCATTGGCGTCAATTCACGAAAGCTTAGAAGGGTGCATGTGCGTATTTTTCAATATCTAGGAGAGGGGCACGATGTATTAGTTATGTGTGGCAGCTTTAATACCAAAGCTGGTAGTGATAATAGTTCTGCGCCTGATGGGCTAGGCCGACATTGGCCTGGGTGTTGTTAATGATAATTGAGTGCGTCTAGTTTATATGTGTGCCAGCCGTAGCCTGATAGTAGGTGGATCATAGTTCCTCCACCGTGAAGTACACAAATATACTTGGACTTCGCCCGACGGAGTTGCAAGAAGCAGGATTGACCACATATTATTGAAAAAGCGTCATAGACGATCGCTGTAGGCTATGTGCGGACTTATCGTGGTCTAGACCCACACTCTCACCACCAACTGGTGATTGCCAGTTTCAAACTTAAGCTGAAGACCGTGAAGAAATGTAAAACACTATCAAGTCCTTAGACGTCCGGAAGCCAGGACAAGAGTCTTCGACAAGCGTACTGTGTAAATCTTGCTAATAGTTTTGCGACTGAAGACACAACTGCAACAGTAAATAAGAGATGGGAGTCTATTGTACAATGTTTGCGGGGTGACAACGAAGAAAAAGGGTATGCGAAACAGAAAAGTGAGTAGTGGATCAGCGACAAATCGTGGAAACTTGTGAATGACCGAAAAGAAGGCAAAATCATATTGGAATCGTGCGAAAGTGATTCTACTGTCGAGTACACATATTTTTTTGAAATCTAAATATAAGGAAGCCCGTAAGGCCGTAATGCGGTCTACCAGACCTGCCAAGCGGCTCTTTTTTTTTTAGACAAAGGCAGCTGAAGCAGGAGCAGCCTCCACTAAGGACGATAGTCAAACAGTATATCGTATCACAAAGGAAATAACTGGAGATGTCAGAACCCTGGCACCTGTGATTGAAAGTAAGGTTGGCCAACTTCTTACAAAAAAGGAAGACATTGATAAGAGATGGAAATAATATTTCAATGAGGTACTAAACTTTCTGCCACCTACAAACCCTCTATCCTCTCCGTCTGAGCTTTGCCGAGCCCTTCACAAGACTCTCTCTCGGATTTGGGAAACTGATATGATTCTTATCGATTGGAAGAAAAGGGGGTTATCTTCAAGCTCTTTAAGAAAGACAGAACAAACGACTGCAATAACTGGCGAAGTATCACCCTGCCGTCTGTAGGCAGTAAATTTTTTGCTAAGTACTACTGAACCGCATTCAGTCAAAAGTCAACGCAATACTAAGAGATGAGCAACATTTGTTTCAACCAGAGAGATCGTGCGCTGATTTGATATTCAGTTTGAGGGTGCTCATAGAAGAAGCAAACGAATGGCAGACATAGATTATTATCGCCTTCATTGGCTGTTTGAAAGCGTTTGACTCGGTCCACAGCAACTCACTATGGAGAATACTACTACGGTATTATGGATTTTCCGATGAGATTGTTTGTATTGATTTTCACGCTCCGTACAGAACAGAATCACCCTGCCGAATGGTTCATTGTGAAGTCTTGTGTCCGCCAAGGATGTATCCTCTCCCCAGTGTTATTTGGTATTCTCATCGACTATGTAATTCGAATATATTTTTTCAGAGGTTGAATTCAGCTGAACCAAAATATCACATTCTGTGTCGGTGATTTGGCTGATGATATAACCCTCCTATCTCATTTAAGAGAGGAGCTACAGAATAATATCGCGGTACTCTCCAGTATGGCCGGGCGAGTTGGTCTGTCAATCATTACACAGAAAACAAAGTCGTGCAAAACAACGTCAATACCCCCTCTGCCCCACCTCTCAAAGTCGATCTAACGTACAGGAGGAGGTTGAGTGTCATTAAATGTGATGATGGCCTTGAGCGGGAAATTACCACACGCACTGCATGCGCAAGAAACACCTTCAATAAACTAAAATATGTGTGGAGGAATCCAGCATACTCCCTAAAGCTCAAGCTCCAGTTTTTCAATAGTAACGTCCACTCCGTGCTAATGTACGGCTGCGAATCTTGGGTGTTGACTAAGCAGCTGGAAAAGCGAATCAGGGGTTTTGAGAATATCTGTCTTAGGCGCATCCTTGGTATCCATTGGACTGATAAGCTCACTAACGCCTCTATAGATGAGAAGACAAAGCAGGCACTCGTGATCGATAGAATTGTGAGTAACCGATGGCAATATTGAGGTTACATGGTGCGTATGGGTGAGGGCCACCTACCCCATGATGTGTGGTTTTGGATTCCTTCTGGTATCAGAAGATTTGGACGAAAGAAGGCAACACTAGGCAAACACCTTGAGAAGGATGCTGCGCTTTTGAGATTGTCGTTCAAAGAACTTTGGTCAAAATCACAAGAGAGGTCGTTATGGAGAGGCACCATTGTCGCCTTATGCGCCAGGTGGCGTGGGAAGACCTAAGTCTAAATAAGTAAGTAATTCTTATAAATGAGAGAGGGTTTATAGTGTAACATCAATACTATTAAATGAGATAAGAATACTATTAAATGCTATTAAATGAGAGAGGGGGTAAAAAGTTATAGGGGACGCAGCTCCCCCCCCCATAAAAATAACGCTAATGCATCCCATTTTACAAACTAAGCTGTAAACTTTTCCAAAAGGAATCTATTATATGGAAAACTTAAAGAAATAGTTTCTTTAGCTTTAAGAACTCTGGTTGCTAGAGAAGAGGCGCTATTTGAATTTAAGCTGATTAATCACTCGAGACAAGCTAAAGGATGACCTTTGAACTAAAGCTTTGTTCAACTCAACTCAAACTTTTTTTAAAATTTTAATCAAACTGACAGAGGCTTGAAAGGATTTCCAAACAACACTGATCATAAAAAAGCACATACAGGGAGTTTTTAAAACAGTTGTAATTACATCGTTACTTACTAATGAAAAAAATGGACTTCATGGCTAGGGTGGCTTCATCCGTTTTCTAAATTTTTTCCTATTACTTCATATCCTAAGTAAATACAAACTTTGAACCTTACAAAATATTAACCAACAAAACAAATGTTCATATCACCATGACTATGATTTTAAAGTTTCAAATATGTAAGTTTAAAATATTTGACATTTCACTTGAATAATGTTAGCCAATAAGATAAACATCTATTGTCAAAATCTATTTGTGTAGATGTCTTAAAATTTTATTATCAATAAAATAAAAGTGATGTTTCTAACAAAAGTCTATGGTCAAATCAATAGCCGGTCAATTTCAAATTTAATATTAAGTCAAGTCCTCCTTTTTTGTTACTAACTTTTTACTGTTTCTGGGCTTCGAGGGTGCATTTTTAATCAGTCACGATTACTGAGATTTTGCTGACCAACCATCATATGAGAAATTGGCTCTTTTCAGCTGACAATCCCCCAATGTAGACTGACCACCTGAATTGACCAAAGCGAATTTCAAACCTTATATAAAAAAAATAATCATAAGCTCAACAGGTTAAGCTAATGAGGATGGCTATCGTATGCGATAGGAGGCGTACAAATATCCGCAGCTTTGGCTTCCCAACGCTATGTTTTCCTCAATAATTCTTTGTAAACCTTGCTTTAAGCGCAACACCTACCCTTTGGGGATAAAATGTTTGTCCGACTCGTAAAAACGTAACATAAACATAATATAAACACTTTTTTTGATGAGTTTTTTTTTATAGTTTTTTTGTACCCCCCCCTACCGAAAAAAAAAACCTGGCATACGTGCGATATATATATAATATCGATATATATATATATATATATATATATATATATAATATATATATATATATATATATATATATATATATATATATATATATTATATATATATATATATATATATATATATATATATATATATATATATATTATATATATATATATATATAATATATATATATATATTTTATATATATATATATATATATATATTATATATATATATATATATATATATATATATATATATATATATATATATATATATATAATATTATATAATATATATATATATCTATATATATATATATATAAATATATATATATATATATATATATCTATATATAATATATATATATATATATATATATATATATATATATAATATATATATATAATATATAATATATATATATAGATATTATATATATATATATATATATATATATATATTATATATATTATATATATATAATATATATATATATATATATATATATATATATATATATATATATATATATATAGGGCTGTGCTTTGGGTGCATTTCTATAGGGGGAATCTTACTTTGGGAAGGAAACTTCTTTCGGGGGTGGTTATTCTAGGGTAAATTTTAAAAGGGGGGTGGGGATTTGACAGAATTACTAAACGAAATTCTTTTTAATTGTCTTACATTCTCTTTGCCAAATTTTCCATGTGGAGATGTTCCGGGGGAATTATCCAAGTTTTTTTCCCGCGTGCTTTGATATTATTCTGGAAATAGATTCCAGGGATGGGGACATTTCTGGAGTGATCGAGAAACTGATTAGAGATTCAAGGCTTATTCAAATGAAAGAATGCTAAGAAGAATTTTTTCAGGCTAAATCGTCGGCAAAACAATTTTACAAGTAGGAGGATTGTCAGGGAGGATGGAACTGTCTGGAGTGAATTTAAGGGAGGGGGAGGGTGCACTTTATGTTGGATGAAATTTCCATGGATTGGTTTTCCATGAGGGGGAGGGGTATACCTCATAGAGGATGAGCCAGATTTACCGGCATTTTTTTGGAAAAAACGAACAGAAATTATTCCTTATATGAAGGGTTGCCCCCTCCTCAATGCGTTGCTTTTTATGATAAAATTTGAAAGTTCGTCCCAATTTTTAAGAACGTCTACTAAAAACATGGGGGCCGTTAAATTAGAATAGGAAGCTTTTTTAAATGTACTAACAGCTTTAGCATGAAGAGCAAGGTATTGAGGAGTGGGCAGCCCTGCATATACGGGAAAAATCGGCCAAAATTAATATGCAAATTTTGTTTTATTTTTCATGTAAGGTGAGCCGAATTTGAACATGCATTGGTTGAAAAATGTTCATTAATTAAATAAAGAATAAAAATTTTTTTTTTTAAACTGAAAGTAAGGAGGGACATTAAAATAAAACGAACAGAAATTATTCCGCATATGAAAGGGGATGTCCTCTTCTCGACACCTTGCTCTTTACCCTAAAGTTTTTATTGTTTTAAAAAGTAGAGTTGTGACAAAGAGTCAAACTTTAGCGTAAAGACCGAAGCGTTGAGGAAAGGATAGCCCCTTTTATATACAGAATCATTTCTGTTCGTTTCAGGTTTTAATGTCGCTCCTTACTTTGAGTTAAAAAAAAACTGTTTTTTTTTTTTTAAATTTAATCATAATTTTAGCATTTCTTGGTCTCGAGTTTTACCACAAGGCACAGGTACTATAAATGAAAAAAGAATTTTTTTTTTTTTTTTTTTTTTTTTTTTTTTTTTTTTTTTTTTTTTTTTTGGCTTGTTCTGAATAGTTTTGACTGACTACCTATAATTTAGCTGATTATATAATTCCAGCATTTCCTGGTCTCGAATTTTGCCACAGGGTACTGGTCCTGTAAATGAGAAAGGAATAGAATACTACAAGAACCTTACACAAGCTCTATTAGACAATGGCATTGAGCCAATGGTTACCCTTTATCACTGGGACTTGCCACAAGCCCTTGAAGATTTGGGAGGTTGGCACAACAGTTCGTCAGCTGAGTGGTTTAGAGAGTTCGCCGGCGTGATGTTTTCAAGACTTGGTGATAAAGTAAGAAGTTTTAATGGCAATAAAACTGCAGCAAAACTGGTTATGATTTTCAAATTGGCAATGGTTTTAGGTTCTCTTGAGCCTTTGGATTGAGTCAGGTCAATCCAGTCAAGTCAGCATTTTACATTTTTAGAGGTTGTAGTGTCTAAATAGAAAAACACAACCAAAAAATAAACTTGTTATACTAAGATAGTATTTTTATAGGAGCTGCAAGGTCAGTCCACGAAAATTTAGGGGGGGGGGAGCAATAATTTTTTTTCAACATTAAAGTTAAAAAAAAAAGAATACCAAAACAGGCATATTTAAATGGAAATACCCTTCAAAAAATGTGTTTTTTAAACGTGAATTTAGCCCTGAGCTTTGAGATCTCGGAAAAGCATAATAATAAACCCCTCTAAAAACTCTTAATAAGGTATTTATTTCTTTTCATTTTTGGATCTACATTTGATTTTTTCTGATAGATATTGTTGCAGTTTGTCTCTTTTCTCTATTTTTCTAAAGTTTTCCGTCTGTTGCGTGTTGATTTTATTTTAGGGTTTTATATATATATATATATCTATATATACTAATATATATATATAATATATATATGATATATAATAATATTTGGTATATATATATATATATATCTATATATATATATATATATATATATAATATATATATATATATATATATATATATATATATATATATCTATATATATATATATATATATATATAGATTATATAGATATATATATATCATATATATATATATATATAATATATTATATACGTATATATATATATATATATATATATATAATATATATATATAGATATATATATATATATATATATATATATATATATATATATATATAAATATATATATATATATATATATATATATATATATATAGTATATATATCGTATATACAATATATATAGTAACAACTCACCGCAACACCAAGCCGCCACAGGCCAACACAGATACGCACGCTCCTCCTCCATCCCAATCTATTCAAAGCCTCCCTTTTTAACACCCTCCACAAAAGTTCCCATTTCCTTTAAATCTTTCTTTATGACGTCCTCCCACCCCAGACGAGGACGACCTGCTTTCGTTTAGACCTAGACGGTTGGTCGAAAAGAGAACAATCTTCGGCAATCTGTCATCCTTCTCCGCACAAACGTGCCCTAGCCATCTCAACCTCTCTTTCATTATAGCCCCAGAGAGCGGTATTGAACCACATTTTTCGTACAGCGTATTGTTTGAAATACGGTCAGTCATTTGGGTACCCTGAACAATCCTTAAGCAATTTCTCTAGAATACATCTAGCAAATCTTCATCCGCTTTTCGAAGCGCCCAAGCCATATTTGACTACTGTCATCACTGTAGCTTCTAACATTCTAATATTGGTTTGCAGACTTATCTTCCTATTGTTCCAAAATTTTTTTTAATTGTGAAAAACACCCTGAGCCTTGACTATTCTACTTTTAAACATCTTCACTGCTCCGACAATCTTTACTAATAATACTACCAAGGTAGGTGAAGCTTCCCACTTGATCAATCTTTTCATCACCCAACGTCACCTTTTCATCTTCACTTATTTCTAGCCTTAGTCACTTAGTCTTCTTAACATTAATTTTCAAACCTATTCTAGCACCCTGAACTCGCTAAACTTTAAAAGTTCATTCATTTTGCTCACACTTTCCTCTAGGATGCTTAGATAATCAGCATAATCTGAGTCCATGAGACTTTTTCCTCTCCATTTGATTCCGTGGTCTCCCATTGCCTTTCCTGTGCTCCTTTGTACAAAAATCCATCAAAATAATCCATATAAAGGGAGAAAGAACATAGCCATGCTTAACTCCTGATTTAATACAAAAACAGCTGCTAACCTCATTTCCTCACCTTAACTGCAGCGTGTTACTCTCGTACATAGTACTAATCACTTTATGTATTTGTCTGGTATACCATACAAGAATAAAACCTTTGCTATTAGTCTTCTATCAACAGAATCGAACGCTTGCTCATAATCTATAAAACTAAGGACCAAAGGTGTTTTGACAACTCAGTCACTTCTCAATTTTTAACCTAAGAGTGAAAATTTGGTCGACGCATCCTCTACCTTTTCTAAAAACCGTACTGTTCTTCTCTTAAAACTTTGTCTACGGCATCTCTCAGTCTAAAAAGTATCATATTACTAAGTAATTTGCTACCTACATATAGATTCTCACTGTTGCTTCTCTTCTAAACGCAGACAATTTGAAGCCTTTTTTTGTTTTCATGACGTCCAAATGGACCTTAAGTTTAGAAGTGGTGCCTTTGTAAAGTTATTTTTTTTTTATTGAACCTTTAACTTTTGCTTCGGCTTGTCTTTTGTCATTATATAAGATATATCGCCGAACCTTTGTTCTTTCAAAATGTTCAGGTGGTGGAACAAACACTTCTTTTTCTTCCAACGATTTATCTAGTCCAGGTTTTTCGATTTTCAAAGATATGAAAACCACCAAGATATGAAGGCATTGAAAACCACCTTTGTTTCTTATAATTGTTCAGGTGGTGGGACAAAAGCTTCTTCTTTTGCCTTGACTTATCTTTTGTCATTATGAAAGACGTATTGCCGTACCTTTTGTTTCTTTAATTGTTCAGGTGTTGGGACAAAAACTTTTTTTTCTTCCAACGATATATTCAGTCAATATTTTTGATTTTCAAAAGTATGTTAGGTATTGATGATCTTATCCATGTCAAAATCCAAAACCCAATCATCATCTCTACAATTTTCAATTTTATGGTTCGTTACACCCCGACTTATCTTTCGTCATTATAAAATACGTATTGCCGAACCTTTGTTTTTTAACAAAGGTAGGGGGCACGCGGTAGGCTTCTATATATTATCACTGTCGCTTGTTTTCTAAACGCATACAATTTGAGCATTTTCTTGATGTCATGACGTCCAAATGGACTTTAAATTAGAAGCGGTGCTTTTGTAAAACGGCTTTTTTTTTTATTAGACCTTTACCTTTTCCCTCGGCTTGTCTTTTGCCATTATGAAAGACATATCGCCGAACCTTTTTGCTTCTTTTAATTGTTGAAGCTGGTTGGACAAAAAATTCTTTTTCTTCTAACGACTTATCTAGTCCAGGTTTTTGATTTTACAAGATGTGGAAGGCATTGGCGACAACCTATTTATTTGAATTGTTAAGGTGGAGGAAAAAAAGCTTCTTCTTTGGCCTTGGCTTATCTTTTGTCATTATGAAAAACATATCGCCGAATCTTTGTTTATTTAATTGTTCAGGTGGTGGGACAGTAGCTTTCTTTTCTTCCAACGATTTATCCAGTCCATATTTTGATTTTTAAAGGTATGGTAGGCAAGGCCGTATCCAGGGGGGGGGGGGGGGGGTACCCGGTTTGAACCCCCCCCCCCCCAAAAATTTTGAGCGACTCGAAAATAAGTCGAAAATTAGTAAAACCTAGGTAAAAATCAGTAAAATTAGTCGAAAACTGAGTCAAAAATTAGTAAAACCCCCCCTCCAAAAAAGTCAAAAATTAGTAAAATCCCCCCACCGAACAAAAATCCTGGGATACGGCCCTGATGGTAGGCATGGATGACCTTATCCATGTCAAAATCCAAAACCCAAGCATCATCGCTATCATTTTCAATTTGTTTGCTTTATTTTAGCTGATTGTATGGTGTTGTCGCAACAAGGGGTCCTTCAAGGTGATCTGCAGAGTCAATCAGAAAAGTTCAAAATCTAAACTCAAAAACATCCCATAAAAGTAGAACCAAAATAGGAATTTTAAAAGTTAGCCTAAAATCGAAAGCAAAGTAGGAGTTGCTAAAGCGGACCAAAGAAAGTAGGAAGCTTAAAAGAAGCACTTCCTTGGCGCTTCAATAATGGTCTAGTGTAAGTAAAAACCACAACTGTTATCTGGTAGAACAAGAAAAACTCAAACCAGGTTTAAATTTTGTTTAATTTTAATTTGTAAATTGAGCTTTTATTCACAGGACTAGGGTTCTTTGGATACCACCTGAAATGAAATTATAATTCCACTAGTGTGAAATTATAAACATGTATTAGTTTATATATCAATTATGTATATACTAGGTATATGTATACGGAATTATAAATATATTATAATACTAGTGCTTTACTCAGAAATTTTTAAAATAGGCCATAAGAAATATAAAAATGGACCACACCGTTAGTTAGTGACTGCAAGAATTTTGGCTATTCAGTATTTTTTGGGACCTTTAAAACTGAAGACTTTTTGTTTAAAAAATTAATAAGCTAAAACAGCCCTGCCAGAAAAGGGGAAGGTTTAGCTTAAAAAGTACGGGAGTGTAGGAAGCCTTCTCCCTGATGCGTAAGTACATATCTATGTTCCATTTTGCTTAGACATATAGGAACCATTGAAGCGTATAAAGTTGAAATGCAACCAGTGCAATTTAACCGGTACATGACTTAAGTGATCAAACACGTTATATTTGGAACCAGGGACGAGATTATTCCTTAGAATTATACAAGAATATACGGTAACTTGAATAGTAATTGAATTCAAATCTAAGGAGTGATTTTCAGTGTATCAAAGGTTTATATTAGACTTTTTCTGTTAACAGCCAAGCTTTCAGCTATTAGCATTCGACGGTGGGTTTAATGATAGCATTTGTGATTAATTGCTATCAACTATACAAGGAATATGCTCAGATAAGTAATAGATTTGACGCATACAAGAGACATTGGTATAAAGTATTTAAAGGTTTATTGGACTTTTCTGGAAAATGGTCAACAGCCAAGCTTTCGGCTATTAGCATTCGACGGTAGGTTTAATGATAGCAAATGGGATAAATAACTATTTTTGCGAAAAAGATATTATACTGGCATAACTCTGCAAATGAATGATCTTGATCGGTGATTGAATAATAGGAGTGAAAAGTATCTTAATTGGTGATTGGATTGTATGAAGGTGGTAAAATGGTTAAAGTAATTACCAGTTAAGATAAGATCGAAGGGGTTGTTACTCATAGGCTATTTATTATAAATTTGGAAGAGCATCAATCTATGGAAAATGGTTAACGATGATAAAATGACCTTGTGAGTTGACCTAGCTTTACTTCTCCGATGTGTTCTGCATAATACACAAGTACCATTTGAACAGTGTTGTCATTATAAAATATGCTATAAAATTCTAGTATGCTAAAAAGTTGATACTAATAGAGATGTAGATGGCAAGAAAAATAATATTAATAAAGAAATTCAGAACAATCCTTAGAAATCCTTGGAAATCAAAAGTAGTGAGGTTATTATGAGTATGAACCATCAAGGACCGTAATCACCATTGACCCTAATCACCAAGAACTTCAACCTCAGATGCCTCACCATACCTCTAACCTCCATGGTTTTCCCTCTACCAACTTTTTGCCCCCCCCCCCCCCCACCATTTTTATACTTTTTTTGTATTTTTTTTAACATGGTATTTTTTTCAACTTTTTTTACATCTCTTAGAATGACATGAAACATACTTAAAACATAAAAAAAACCACATTTAATATTTTCCAAATTCAAAAAGAGATTGATATAGAAATGTTAGTCGTGACTTTTACTATTAGAAAAAAAATGTTTGAAGTAGCACTTTTTTTAACAATTTTTTTTTGACCGAAATTATTCAACTTTTTTTTTCGTATCTCTTAAAATGACATAAAATTTGCTTACTACTCTACCAATCGTACACTATGCTTGCTCAGAGACACGATGCGGCTTTCCCACTAGTACTCTATGACCAGTTATCGACATTACCTAGTTTGTTGCATGTGTTAAATCAGTATTTTTACGCAGTAGATGGATAAAAATAACTCATATCTTTAAAAAGGAATATGAAGCATTTTAAGAAAGTGTGTTCACATGATAGCGTTAGCGTAGCATTGAATGCTGACAAGGAGAAGTATTTAAACTATGAAATAAGTACAAGTGGTAGCACTATCGGAAACGTATGCGTGCTATGTCATGACAGTAAGGAATTAAATTTCTTTGGAGCATAAAAAAATTCAACTCTTATGATGGTGGATATGCGAGATTGAGATCCCCGGAGATGAATGCACTCAAAGACAATGCCAACATAAAATAATAGTTGATGAAGAGGGGTATCTTCTTGCTAGTGCTTGTGGTAACATGCTACCCAGTGTTAAACCATATCGTCAGCTTTCGGGTATTAGCATTCAAATGAAAGCAAAGAGGAAAAGAAAGGACTACTCTTACTAATATCATAAAAACATATCTTGTCTACGTGCCGAAACTGCTACCTGTGCAAAAATGAAGTTGTAATAGACATTGAAATTGCCGGAAAAACAAAAAGGGCATTGGTAGAAAATATCACTAAGGAATATAAAGATGAATCGATAAAAAAAAAAAATAGTCAGCAAACGTTACTACCATCGATCAAACAGTCAATGAACCAAATAATACCAAAGACGAAACGCATATTGAACCTGTCGGTGACACACCAGTAAAAATTGTGTATGACTCGAAATGGAATAATGATTATTCTACTGATTACGAGCAGAGAGAAGACAATAGCTACAATATCAAGAGAGAACATGGTGAACTCTTTTATGGAAATTTCACTCAAGAAATTATGAAAAAAATTGTAAGTAAGTAACAAACTCTTTCTTGAATTCTCCTCCTGGATACACAATACAGACATTTCATTCAAGAAATTATAAAAAAAAATTGGAAGTAAGTAACAAACTCTTTATTGATTCCACCTCTTGGATACACAATACAGATATTCATTCAATAAATTATGAAAAATTCGCAAGTAAGTAACAAACTCTTTATTGTTTTCACCTCTTGGATACACAATAGGGAAATTTCATTCAAGAAGTAATGAAAAATTGTAAGTAAGTAACAAACTCTTTTGAAGTCACCTCTCGGATACACAATGCAGAAACTTCATTCAAGAAATTATGAAAAAATTGTAAGTAAGTAACAAATTCTTTCTGAATTCGCCTCCTGAATACACAATACAGACATTTAATCAAGAAATTATGACAAAATTCTAAGTAAGTAACAAATTCTTTCTTGAATGCAAAATACAGAAATTTAATTCAGGAAATTATGAAAAAAATTGTAAAGAAAATCTGAACTCTCCTCTTGGATATGCACAATATGGAAATTTCACTCAAGAACTTATGAAAGAAATTGTAAGTAAATAACAAAACTCTTTCTTGAATTCTCCTCCTGGATACACAATACAGACATTTCATTCAAGAAATTATAAAAAATGGTAGGTAAGTAAAAACAGTTTTAAAACTTTATTAAGAGTTAAAACAGTGTAAACAAAAAGTCATCAGAACGTCATTTCTCACCTCATGCTTTGAGACTTAGACAAGTGGGTGCTAACTTTTTGCCTAACATTATCAAATATGAGAATTTAGAATGATATCTTCTAAAAGTCCTCCCGTGGCCTAAAATGTTTCTTCATTATGACTTTTCTATTTACTAACCTTAGGTACTTCATCTATTCATGAGTCACATCCAGCAATAAAATCACTATTAAAAGAAGTTATCGTCACTATAAAAATTAAGACACAACGAAAACATCTATTTTCAAATCACATTTTCTGATCGACTAATTTAAAGGCAGCTAGAAACAGTTTGAAAATCGTTTATGAAACGTTGAATGTTCTTTGTTCCCTAATGACTCTAAATAAATTTAGTTCATCTGTGATGTAATAATCAGAGCAAATGTTTAGGGAATGATCGACAAGAGATGAATAAACACCTCCTTTAACTTGTGGGGGAGGTGTGATTGGATTTAAAATGTAGTTATCAATTATTTTGTGTGGGTTTTCTGTAAATTGTAAAATCCAGTTTATCAATGCAATGAATAATTAATACATACAGAAACTTACTTAAATTTTCAATTTCTAAGGTAAATTGTAAATTTCGGTCATATGTATTAAGGTGATCTAGAAAGCCCCTAAGTCACTTTCCCCATAATTCCAGAGCGATATTACATCATCCATATAACGCCCCCAATAGATATGTTTTAAAAAATATGAATTTAAGGTCCAATTTTCAAGGTGTTATATATATTAATGTTCGCTAATAATCCGGATAGTAGTACTCCCATAGGAAGACCATTTTATTTGTTGATAAAATAATTACGGAACTGAAAATACATTGAATACTTATTACAAATTTTGACTAGGGAGGCTTAAGTTTTTCACTAAATCTAGCGAATTACATATGTACGATTTTTGAGAATAAAGCAAAGACTTAAATGCTGTACATAACCACTTTCCATATATCGGAAGCATGGGGCTTTCATACATGTTGCAATTGACCTTAAGGGAATACCTAGGTTATTAATTTCGGTAAACGGTAAAACTTTGGGCCAAGAGCTACCTCGGGATGCCTTTTAGGTTACTTTTTCTCAAATGACATGAAATATGCTAGCGGCTGTACTCGTCCACTTTAAGCCTTTTGTTCATATTCTTTTATTATTTTTGTGGCTCAAGTTCAGAAGGACATTTGAGGTGAAGTTTTATTTTTAAGATGAGTTTGAAAAAAAAAAATAAATAGAGTTATTAATTGAAATGAAGGCTAGAATTGAATTTAAGGGAATACCTTGCTTATGTAATTTCGGTAAACCGTAAAACTTTGGACCAAGAGCTACCTCAGGATGCCTTTTAGGTTACTTTTTCTCAAAATGACACGAAATATGCTAGCGTCTGTACTCGTTAAGTTTAAGCCTTTTTTTCATATTCTTTTATTATTTTTTGGGCTCGAGTTCAGAAGGACATTGGAGGTGAAGTTTTTGAAGGCTGAACATAACCACTTTCCAAATATCGAAAGCATGGGGCTTTCATACATGTTACAATTGACCTTAAGGAAATACCTTGATTATGTAATTTTGGTAAAACCGTAAAACTTTGGGCCAAGAGCTACCTCGGGATGCCTTTTAGGTAATTTTTCTCAAATGACATAAAATATGCTTGCGGCTGTACATGTTCAATTTAAGCCTTTGTTTGGTATTCTTTTATTTTTTTTTTGTGACTCGAGTTCAGAAGGACATTTGAGGTGAAGTCTTATTTTTAAGATGAGTTGAAAAAAAAACAAATAGAGTTATTAATTGAAATGAAGGCAGATAGTTTGTCACTGTGCCAAAGAAGAAAGTTTATCGGAAGAGGAAATCAGCATAGGGATATTAAAAAAGGGTGTCACCTGGGGTTAAGTTGGAGTAAGATCCTCCCACACCGACTTATTGTTTTACTGTTAAAGCACCGAGGACAGTGAAAATAAAATCTGTTGTTCGAATAATGTAATGTTTGAATTGGGTATGCTAAAGGGTTATTGAATTGGCTTTCAGCTATCCATGGAAAAGTAACATTGCCTTTTAGGTTACCCCCTCCAACTTTTTCTCAAAATGATATGAAATATGCTAGCGACTGCACCAACCATACGCTATGATTCCTCATAGACACGATATAGTTTTCCCTGTGGTACTCTATGGCCGATTATCGACACCACACGGCTGTATCGTTGAGAACTATAGTTACATCAAACAACAAATTAGCAGATAATAACATGGATCAAAGTGTAGAGTTAGAAATATCTTTTTATTGTGAGTGTGCTATTTGTAATGGCCACTACCATGACTTTAGAAATTCGTATGAGAGTAATGCAGCAAATTTAGAAATCATGGGAAATGAAATAGAAGAGGACAATCTACGTGAAATGAGAAGGAGAATCTTTGATGAAATGGTGAGAAAAAGGGTAGGCTCATCAGTTTCTGCAGTAGAAGAGAGTGACAATTATCACAAGAAACAATACAGACAATGGACATCCTCTCCATTACATGAAAGATCAGGAGCACAGGGAAGCTCTCACAAAAGGAGTTATGATATAGAAGAAAGGAAAGATAAAGAAGAGACAAAGACAAGATGGATATCTCTACAGAGGGAACTATCATGAGAGAACACGATGAATTATTTAATGATGCAGATTCAGAATGTCTAAAGTTGTTTAATAAAGTTAATAATGAATAATAATGTATGAAACATATTTTTATATTAATATTCCACAGGTTATTACTTCATTAAAAATATACTATACATTACTTTATTTTATTTTCATTATTTTAGAGTACGCTACCACCACAAACGCTTAGAATATCTATTAAAAAGTTGGAGATACATAATATTAACAAACATATAATATTTTACAAGCTAAGTTATGTAACAATTTTCATGTTTCATACATAGTTTTAAGTTCTGGAAATTAGGAATTACGTAACAGAACTCGAGCCACCAAAATAATAAAAGAACATGAAAAAAGGCTTAAAGGGAACGAGTACAGCCGTTAGCATATTTCATGTCATTTTGAGAAAAAGTAACCTAAAAGGCATCCCGAGGTAGCTCTTGGTCCAAAGTTTTACGGTTTACCGAAATTACATAAGCAAGGTATTCCCTTAAGGTCAATTGTAGCCTTCATTTCAATTAGTAGCTCTATTTATCTTTTTTTCAAACAACATCTTAAAAATAAAACCACCTTAAATGTCCTTCTGAACTCGAGCCACAAAAATAATAAAAGAATATGAAAAAAGGCTTAAAGTGAACGAGTACAGCCGCTAGCATTTTTCATGTCATTTGAGAAAGAGTAACCTAAAAGGCATTCCGAGGTAGATCTTGGCCCAAAGTTTTACGGTTTACTGAAATTACATAAGCAAGGTATTCCCTTAAGATCAATTGTAACATATATGAAAGCCCCATGCTTCCGATATATGTAAAGTGGTTATGTACAGCCTTCAAACCTTTGCTTTATTCTCAAAAATCGTACATATGTATTTCGCTAGATTTAGTCGAAACACTTAAAACTTCCTAGTCAAAAATTGTAATATGTATTCAATGTATTTTCAGTTCCGTAATTCTTTTTATCAACAACAAAAAATGGTCTCCCTATGGGGGCACCACTATCCGGGTTATTAGCGAACATTTATGTAGAATACCTTGAAAATTGGACCTGAAATCCATATTTTTTGAAATTGAAAATGCAAATAAATTACCGTTTCTGCATGTATTAATTATTCGTAGCATTGATAAAAATGGATTTTACAATTTACAGAGAACCCACACAAAATAATTGATAACTACATTTTAAATCCAACCACCCCTCCCCCAAAAAGTTAAAGGAGGTGTTGTTACATCTCTTGTCGATCATTCCCTAAACATTTGCTCTGATTCTTACACCACAGACGAACTAAATTTTATTAGAGTCATTAGGGAACAAAGAATATTCAACGTTCGTAAACGATTTTCAAACTGTATCTAGCCGCCTTTAAATTAGTCGATCAGAAAATATGCTTTGAAAATAGAGGTTTTCGTTGTGTCTTAATTTTTATAGTGATGATAAATTCTTTTAATAGTGATTTTATGCTGGATGTTTGCATGAATAGCTGAAGTACCTAAGGTTAGTAAATAGAAAAGTCATAATGAAGAAACATTTTAGGCCACGGGGGGAGTTTTAGAAAGATAGCATTCTAAATTGTAATATTTAATAATTTAGGCAAAAAGTAACAGAATTGGATATTCAAAGCACTCGCTTGTCTAAGTCTCGAAAGATGAGGTCAGAAATGACGTTCTGATAACTTTTTGTTTATATATTTGTAACTCTTAATGGAGCCTCTATATTGAAAATTGGGAGGTGTCCTCCAAAAAAAAGTTGGAATAGAGGGAAGGGGGCCTTGGAGGATGGGGAGATGCACTAGTTAATTTCTAAGGATTGTTCTAAATTTCTATATTATAATTCCTTTCTTGGCATTTACATCTTTATTAGCATCAACTTTTTATATTGACAGCAATGCTTAAATGGTACTTGTGCATTATACAGAACACAGTCGAGAGCCAACAAAATAAAAAATAATATGCTGCACTCGCTAAGACCTCTTGGAGCTATTGCGCGAATCCAATGTTGAAATTCTCAGAAGTCTGCTCTGATGTCACCTTGTTATCCCAAAATATCTAACCGGTGATTGGCCTAGAAAGAGGATGTGATCTTGTTCGTACACGGATTCTAGTCTTATGATTGGCTATAATCTTGTCCCCCTGTATCTCTTGGGGCCCTACTACTCACGGAGAATTGGGCTGGGTCCAAAACACCCACGGATCCAGACAAGAGGTGTGAGCCGCAGGATATGAAAAATTTCTAAGTTTTGACATTTCAAATAGACTTCAGAACCAGAAATCTCGAATTTGAGAAAGGAAAGAATCCTTTTTGCAAAAGGTTAGAAGATCTCCTTTTGGTTCCCGTGGATGGCTTATTGTATGCAATGGAGGATTCCGACAAAAGAAAACAGATCCTATTTCTGTGTTGAATTAATTTATCAATTAAATCTTTCAAGGTCCCTTTTTGGCCCTAACTTTAGTCAGAGATGTATGTTCCCTTTTGGGAGCTTACCCATTTGGTTTATTAAAGTGTTGACTTCTCTCGGATAATTTAAGATAGTTTTGGATTTATTCTGATTGAATAAGAGATATTCTGATCAGAGGAGAAGTCTGTGGTCACCCTTGTAAATAACTCAAGATTTTTTGTTAGATTTTACTTCATTCGGTTACGGGTCTTATAATTTCGTCCTTATATTTTTTTTAGTTAAGGCTAGGTCTGTCTAAATACCAACATTATTGAAAGATAAAATAATCTAAGATTAATTAAATGGAGTTCCTTCCCGGAAGCATAAAATCGGTGGAATAAGCTTAGAATAGTCAGGGTTTAAGGTGAAAAACGTACAACAAGGACTAAAAGCCTTAAGAGACCTATGCCTTTTCCCAGGTTATTGTTTTGTGGAGCTTAAGCACAGTGTTTTATAAAATAAGTCACACGCAGAAATTAGAATGCCCTGGACACTAGTTTTGCTTAGCTCCTATGTGGATTCTGTAACGCTATGCGGCAGTCTGAATCCTGAGGGGAGTCCTATTCCCTTTTGCTTGTTCTTTTACCTCCCCAAATCATTTCCCGGCCGTAGATACAGGTAGGTGGTCTTGATGTTATACAGAGAAGCTAGGGAAAGGGTAGTATTATTAGGCAGGCAAATAGTTTAAGATATTTCCCAGTCTATGGAAATTCAATCAAGGATTTTCACTGTTGAAGTTTAATATTTATCTATGGTCCAAGGACCACTGATTCTTGTTACAAAAATAATTAGAGAATACCTTGTTTTTTGGATTAAACTCATAAATTTGTGTCTAATCAATTGCGATTATTCCGAGTTTTAGCCCGTCTTAGAGCCTTTAACCCTAGAAAGGTAAGCTTCCCAAAAAGTTACGTAGATGGTAAGCTTTCGTAAAAATTACTACTTGCAGAAACATTGACTTTTAAAACTCATCACTTAAGTATATTTTAAAAGTAAGTGGAATTATCAAAAACAGATCTTCAGATAATGTTTTACACAGCACAAAAGGGTTGCTTTCATTTCTTGGAGTCACATGGTATGCATGACTTCGCACGGTGTTCACCGCAGAACGGTTTTTTGAAGGGGTTGCAAAAATTGGTAGTCATTCGGCGAATGCGCGCTGGGCAGAGGCTGAAGGTCGTTCTTCTCCCTTCCACAGACGTTCCTGAATGTATTTCACCTGTCACCTCCATTGTTTGACTGATATCGAGTCTGATCGAGTGCTGCAAAGTGGGGGTTTCTAAGCGAGTGGTCATATGCGGCTGGGTCAACTCTTTGAACAGAACATTCATGAAATCCTTTCGTGAAAGTGGTCTTCCACCAGATTTGGAGATATTGAAGGAGTAGATGATATAACTGTTGATACACGCGATGTTGATCAACCATAAAAAATGCACATGGGCCACCTGTTTGTCTTCCGAGCCGTTGACATTGAACTACACATTTGGTCAAATGTGTCTACACCGCCTTTGGTGTTATTGTAGTACTCAATGATCTCAGGCTTCTTGCTTGGATACGTGATACTGGTACCCTCATGACAAGTTGACAGAAGCAGGACCATTTTTGATGGCTTAGGAAGATAAGACACTAGAGTCAGCTCCCGATCGAAACAGAACATTGAGGTTCCTGTGATTCTCCCTTTGCTTACAAGCAGCTCTTCCGGAATTTCTCTCTTGTTTTTCGTATTGTACCAACTGTAGTCAGTCGATACGGTTCTTTCAGTAGTTCTGCTGCAAATGGAAAAAAAAATGGATCGATGTAAACAAGTTGTCAGTCGTGACATTTCTATTTGTCAGTGTGAAAAATTTTTGCTGCTCATTTGTTAAATCAGAAAATAGCCAAATTCAGCATTTTCATGTGCTATTTCCTCACGAAATTTGCTACGAAGCTTGTCAACAACGTTAAAAAACTGATCTAACCTCATTGTCCGACGAAGCTTACTAATTACCAAGTTTTGATCAAAAAATCCCTTTTCCTGAAATAGGTGAAAAAGTTACGTAGATGGTAAGCTTTCGTAAATTTTACTACTCACCCTTAATATCTCCCCAACCGGTTCAGATAATAAAACCTCGGTGACGGCACAAGAACTGGCTAGTCATAATATTAGCATATCGGGGAGGTCGGTTCGCGCAATGCATCCGTTTCCATGGCAACCGCGAAAAAGTGTTTTTGCGTCGTAAAATTTACGAAAGCTTACCCTTTTAGGGTTAATTTACTTTCTCAAAATACCCTAACCAATCCAATAAAACTTGTAATAGTCGTGCTTCCATTTCTAAACTAATTAGCAGAATTTTCCTAATTTGATAATTTGACTAAAAGATTCTAATACCATTGATCCAAGCCTTAAGCAAATATCCAAGTGTAATGTATTCAATTAGAATTTCAGTAGCCCTAAACTTAAAATAATCCTTTTTCTCGGTGATGACGCTTGGACAATAGAGGCAACCTCCTTCGAACGACAGAAACACAAGGGTTTTATATAACAACAGGAATTACAATGTTTTCTCCTCTTTTTATCAGATTTAATAATAAAATCGACTTGTCGCCGAATTCTGAGTACCGATTCGAACTATTTGCTTCCGTTAAGAGCGCTACCAATTGATTGATTCCTTCTTCAAGAACCCTAGGTAAAGAAGTTTATACATAGGAATTAATAAGTTCAGAAGGGGCGTTTAGAGGGTGAAGTTTACCCAGAGTCTGCTTAAAGCAACTACCAGACTTAGTTTCTAGCCCAAGAAAAGGACAATCTTACACCAAGACGTTAGACTTTTAACGAAAGTTCTGTAGTTTTTTCTTCATTCTGTGTTTAACCGATATATTCTAATTGAAACTGTCACTTTCTTACTTCTGAATTTTGTTTGCATATAAATCCTATTATTGCCGTTTTCCTCTTGTGTTACTTTTATCTTCGCTAGATAACCAACTAGTTTGTACGTATGTTTCTAACGAGAAAACGAAATAAGGAGCTATTATTCTTTAGGCTGCATGATCCTTTGAGCTGAACTGTGTTTTGTATTTGAAACAGATATTTTGCTAATTATTGGTAAAAAACAGCCGCTAAAAATAGCCAACCAGTCAGTAAAATTCCTCGCCCCCCTGAAGATTTTAGCTAGTAATGCCATTGGTTACAATAGAAGTAGTAGCTGTAGTAGTAGTAGTAGTAGTAGTGTTGGTCGTAGTTGTAATAGTAGTAGTAGTAATGGGATCATAGTACCTTGCATAGCTTGCTTTTTGGTCATTTGACCACACCCCCCTATCATTATCTGAAAGTTCAAACTTAATACCCTAAGTCCGTTCTTAAATACACCCTTTGACAACCTGTATGCTCATTGAGTTTTGATTGAGCTCAACACTCCCTTCAATGTTCCTGAAAAATTCAAATGTATACTTTAGGCCATTTTGGACACCACGGGCAAAACCTACCCCCCTTTCCCGATAACAAATATTATATGTAAGCAATTGGTGAACTTATAAATTATAGCTCTTTTTACAAAAGATGGGGGAGGGATTGAAATCCCCTGAGGCATAGTTATTGGACCTTACGTTTAAAACTGAACAATATGGTTGTCTCAAAATTTAATTGGATGTCCTTGGAGAAAAAAAGGTCATTTCCTTACAATTATTTTTGACTCTCAAAAAGGTCATTAGAAATTTCAATTGCCAATCGAAAGAACTCCATCCAAAGTTGTTTTGAAACTTCCTCCGTGTGAAGTGCCTTGGTGAAAAAGATAATACATAGAGACCACGTTGCTCTATACTTAGTCACCGCTATTTTGCCGGCTATGACAAATACTATATCCAAATAACGGGGTGATTTGTTTAACTTACAGCCCTTGCCCCAAAGGTTGTGGGTAGGAGTTGTCATCCCCAGAGGCATAGCTATTAGGCCTTTCAACTATTCTGAACAAGATAGCTATCTCAAAGTTTTGATCAGATAACATTAGGGAAAAAGGTTGCGTGGAGAGGGGAGGGGGCTGGCTACCCTCAATTCACTTGTGATTCTTAAAAGAGGGACTGGATCTTTCACTTTCCAATCTAACGGTCCCCTTCTGAAGTTTGTAAGACAACTGCTTCCATACGAAGTAGAATTGTTATAAAAATAATAAATAAAAAATAATAAATAATCCACCGTGCCCACTTCGCTCTTTACTTAAGTAGCGCTTTTGCGTTGCTTTTGATTAGAATTAAGAAGCAGCATTTATTATTTGCTATTTATTTTATCTTTGGATTTCTTAGGCCGTTCAAGACAGACTGCATCATTCAGACAAAATCACAGCTTTTGAAATATCTGCAGAACAAACTCCCTTTGACCACTGATAGGCTGTGGACTATTATTAACTTGAAATTTCCGTTGCAACCGGTAATCAGTAATTTCGAAGTTCCAGCTATAGCCTAATTTCTTACAAATTAAAAAGATGGTTAAAGTACCCCTCAAGTTTTGTTCACATTTGTATAAATATAATTTTCGGGACCAAAGCTAAAACTTGAACTCTAACAATCAATTCTACTTTTAGGTCAAAATTTGGATAACTTTGAACGAACCCTGGGTTTGTTGCATATCAGGGCTATGGGACCGGAGAAAAAGCACCGGGGATAGTTGGAAACGGTACAGGGACCTATTTGGCTGGTCATAACCTCTTGAGGGCCCATGCTATGGTTTACCATCTTTATAATGATAACTACCGAGCAAGCCAAGGAGGTACTTCTCGTGCACATTTTCTCTTTGAATGCCTTAAGTCATGCTTCTATTGTAGTACTAATCTATTTCAAAGCTCCATTTATTTGGAAGCTTCAAACGGCTTTTTATGGAGCTTTGACTCACAAGGAATTCATTTCCAATCCTTTAGGCTATATTTGAGTCTAATTACTCCTGTAAGAATTCAAACTTAAATCGAACAGAAATTACTATAAATACAAAAATGAAGCCTAAATGGAACCAGACGGTAATAGACAAATGGAACAGAAAATATAACGAAAACCCTTGGTGTCTCCACTCTCTCACACACTTTCTTAAGTCTAGATTTTTTTTTCGATAAATATTTATGCCAAATTAGACTGAAGAAACTAGTAGCAATTTTTGCAAAAAACATACCGAAATCAAAAGATAAGGAAATTGCACGATGTTTGAGTGATTTTTTATATGCTAGAATGATTTTAGATATAAAAACTATAATTGATTTTAATCATTTCTTTTGTCAGTTTTGTAAATTTCGATGTTACAAATGCTTTGCACCTGTTTACATATTACATGTAACATGTGCAGTAAACATCTTTATTTTCACTACTCAGCAGCTACCTTTCTTTTAGATAATTGCAATTCTTAATATATAATAATTTTTAAATCATATAACAAACAAGAAAAATTGTTCAAAATATGTTAAATTTTCTTGTGCTAATGATGCTTTGACAATTAATGAGGCCGTTAATTGTTTTACTATATTTAAGAAATAGATTTTTTTATTGAAACAGTTAATTGTCTTGATCAATCCTTCCAGTCATCGGATCTCTGAATTTTGATAATTTGAATTCGCTAAACGCCTGAATTTTTCCGGGTATTTTCACTTTTCAGCATCTATCTTTCTTTCGGATTACTACTTTTCTAATATTGCTATAATACTCATTAACCATTCCTCTGTCCTAGAAGTGTCTAAGACAGACAAACTGAAGTGCATGAAGGTTTTTCTTTGAGCCCTAAGGCTAAGAATATGTTTAATCCCAAAATTATCCTGATTCTAGAAAAATTGAACATAGAAAAAAAGTTTCCTTCCTAATGACAATAAAGAGTGACACCAGAACTTACAACAAACGGAAATTATCCTGTATATGAGAGGAGCTAATCCCCCCTTTCCCCTGCTCTTTACGCTAAATGCTGATTTTATCCCACAAAATTTTTAAAAAAAAAAAAATGCTTTAATAGATTAAACCATATTAAGTTGGGAAATTGCATCAAAGTAATTTATTTGTATGGTATACACATATTATTCAACACGTGATTGGTTCTTTTATATGAAATGTTAAGTCAGTAAAAAACGAAAAGCTTTTTAAGTCACCAAATCTCTTAAAAGAAAAACTATATGTTTCTCTATGACTTCACTTTGAATGTCTGAGGGCAAATTCACAAATTACTTTCTTTCATATTTCATTAAAAAGGAAACTTAGCTTACTTTGTTTTTTTTTTTTTTTCAAGTGGATATTGCCTGAACATTAGATGGCTGTTTGTCGTCTTCCAAAAAAAAGTTTTCTAAGCAATTTTTTTATAAGCATAAAACAGAACTCACCCTATTATATGTTAGGTCGGGTTGGTATTACCTTGAACGTTGGGTGGCAAATTCCCAAGGATGAAACTCAAGAATCAAAAGATGCTGCAATGCGAGGTTTTGAGTTTGACATGGGATGGTTTGCAAATCCAGTATTTGTCAATGGAGATTATCCGGCAATAATGCGGTCGCAAATTGATAGGAAAAGTGATGAAATGGGTCTAGAGACATCAAGACTTCCTAAATTTACGGAAGAGGAAAAAAATCTTTTGAACGGATCGGCCGACTTCTTCGGTATGAATTTTTATACTTCTCATGTTGCTGAAGATTTCAAATTTACTGAGGCAAAGGATGATTTTAATGAAGATAAAGATATAAAAACATATCCAGATCCAACATGGTATCAGTAAGTCACTTTTATCATCTATTAGGATTTATTAGTAATCATTATAATTGCAAAAAAAAGACAAAGAAACAAAGAGAGAGAGAGAATGTCGTGAGAGAGACAGAAGGAGAGAGAGAAAGAGAGGAAGAGAGAGAAATAGAGGAAGAAAAGAAAGAGAAATACATTGAGAGAAAAAGAGAGGGAAGAGAGAGAGAGAGAGAGAGAGAGGGAGGGAGGGAAAGAGAGAAAGAAAGAGAAACGCATACACATGTAGACGCATATAGATCGTTTCTGCGGCTAGAAATGTCAATACGACAGTTTTAAGAAAAAGACTATGTAGCCGATTTCGAGGTCGGGCCCCGGCACACCGCAGACTTTTATATATTGTTTCTTGCTGTTGCTTGTATTTAAACTATAGATACTATGCAAGGCCGTATCCAGTGGGGGGGTTTTACCGGTTTGAACCCCCCCCCCCCGAAATTTTTGACCGAGTCGAAAATAAGTCGAAAATTAGTAAAAACCTAGGTAAAAATTAGTAAAATTAGTCGAAAACTGAGTCAAAAATTAGTAAACCCCCTCCCCCCTCCCCCGAAAAAGTCAAAAATTAGTACCCCCCCCCCCCCCAAAAAAAAAAAAAATCCTGGATCCGCCCTTGATACTATGAATTTTTTCTCGATGACATAGCTTCAGGTTAGGTTCGATTCAAACACACTGGAAAAAATACTAAAAAAAAGTAATAATAATCTATTAATATCCCCTATACTTACATGAATGTACACAAAGGAGAATAAGAAATAAACGAAAAGAGAACCGAAAACTACAAAATAATACTTCTGCCGACAAGAAAGACAGTAAGTAGCTCATAATACGCATAATATTTCATTATATAGGACAAGTTAAATAAAAAAAAAACAAGTTTTTTTTTAACTGAAAGTAAGGAGCGACATTAAGACTTAAAAGGAACAGAAATTATTCTGTATATGAAAGGGGCTGTCCCCTCCTATACGCTAAAAATTTTTATTGTTTTAAAAAAGAAAGTCGTGAGACAGAGTCAAACTTTAGCATAAAGAGCGAGGCGTTGAGGAGGGGACAGCCCCTTTCATATATGGAATAATTTCTGTTCGCTTTAAGTTTTATTTCGCTCCTTACTTTCAGTTAAAAAACATGTTGTTTTTAATTTAATTTCTGAACGTTTTTGAATTAATGCAGCTTTGATTTTGGCTCACCGTACATGAATAATTAAAACGGAATTCGCATATTAATTTTCCTTTTTTTGGCTAAATGGCTTTTTCGAAATTTTGTTCTGACGTAACTTACGAATTAACTTACGTAAACGAATTTCTATATTCGTATGTTTTTATTACGTATATTAGGGAGTTCGCCCTCTATTCAATACCTCGCTCTTTACGCTCGCTCTTTACGAATTTTGTTCGAATCACAAACTCCTGAATCACAAATGCCGGTTAATTAGAATAGATAGCTCTTTTGAAAGTACTAAAAAAACTTTAGCGTAAAGAGCCAGATATTGACTAGGGGGCAAATCCCCTCATATACGTAATCATTTCTGTCTGTCGTTTTAAGTCTTAATGTTGCTCCTTACTTTCAGTTGAAAAAACTTGGTTTTTTATTCAATTTCTGATCGTTTTTTTTTTTTTAAATAATACTCTGAAATCTCTTCCCCCAAGGAAACATCCTTCATGACACATTCTCCCCCCGTAACCCCTACTCCTCCCCCCATCAGAAAATAATTCCTCCTGAAAACGCCTGTATACTTCCTAATAACCAATACTATATGTAAATAATGGGCAAAGTTCATAACTTACAACCCTTCCCCTGGGACCTGTGGGGGATTAAGTCATCCTTAAAGACATATTAATTAGATTTTCGACTATGCTGAACAAAATGACTATCCCAAAATTTTGATTGGCTACTAGATCGATACGATCGCCCCTGGAAAAAAAAAGAAAATTAACACGCATCCGTGATTTTTCTTCTGGCAAAAAATACAAAATTCCACTTTTTTGTAGATAAGAGCTTGAAACTTCTATAGTAGGTTCTCTGATACGCTGAATCTGAATGTGTATTTTTCCTTAAGGTTCCATGACTTTTAGGGTTGTTTCAGTCTTTTTTCGAAAATTAAGCAAATTTTCTCAGGCACGTAACTTTTGATAGGTAAGATTAAACTTAATGAAACTTATATATTTGAAATAAGCAGAAAAATCTGATTCTGTTGATATATCTATTGGTATCAAAATTCCGTTTTCAAAAAACTTTTCCAATGCAAACGATAATACCTACTCGCGCGTAGCTTTAATTGTCGGGCCACAAGGCAACCTAAGATATTTAATGGATTTTGTATCAAAAATTTTTTGTGATCCCACTCTAATTGAATAACGCTGGAAATCATTATTTTGTTTGCACTAGGAATCCTGTTTTTAAAGGTTAAGTGTCCTGCCTCTCTTAGATGTGATTGTAATATCAGTTGCATTCTGCATTGATACTAAATTATTCGAAAACAACAAAATATTATAAGCACACGAAATATATAATTCTAACAGGTATATAGTTCTAAAGAAAGATGTGTTTTAAATAAATACACAGTTGCTCGTTAAAGGGTGTATATATTTATTTGTTATTCTTTTGTTTTAAGTCATGCGGTGTCAAATAAGCAATAGCAATTGAGCTAAAGAAAATTTGGCGTGAATTCAATTTTTCTTTCATGTTCATGCATAAAAAAATCCCAATTTTATAGGATTTGTTTTCTTCTGGAGCACGTTGTGATGTTCACTGTTCCTTATCTTCGAACTGCAAATTTCATATGCGATTCGATGTATTTAATGTGATAATGGTTATCAAATGTCATCTATCCGCAGATCTCACATGCGCTTCATCTTCGTGCATCATTAAGACTTTTTGTTCGGACTTTTTTTAAGCTTTAGTTGTTCAGATTCATTCAAAATCATGTGTTCCAATGCCTATCGGGAGACCGGCATAGCGGGCTACGTAGCGGGCGTGCATATATTGATTCTCATTGTCGCTTGTCTTATAGGTTCACAGACATTGTGAACCTCTAATTGATATCATATATATATATATATATTTATATATATATATATATATATATATATATATATATATATATATATATATATATATATATATATATATATATATATATATATATATATATATATATATATATATATATATATATATATATATATATATATATATATATATATATATATATATATATATATTTATATATATATATATATATATATAATATGTTAATATTTTATAATATGTTGATATTTTAAAAATATGTGCGATGCAATGGTTTTGTTGTGTAGTTACAATCGAAAAGTAAACTTCGTCCTATTTCATTTTTGAAAATACTCATATTGGATGGTTATGAATTCAAGTTCAATCATGAAGCCTATAGGCCACCTTTATGTGTTGTTGGAAATTATCTGTGATAAATATAATGTGTATTCAAATTTGCAGGGCAGGCTCAAGTTGGCTTTATATAACACCATTTGGCATCAGGGAGATGCTAAAATATATAAAACAAAAGTATGGTAGCAATACTGAAATTTACATAACAGAGAATGGCTGCAGTGACACCGCTGGCAACTTGGATGATTTTGCACGTGTTTACTACTACAAGAGGTACATAAATAACGTCCTCAAAGGTAATATCTCGTCTGATTTTACGATTAGTTTTTTTAAACGCTGAAAAAAGGGCCTTCAAGCTCTTAAGACGTTTGCTTATCCAAAAAAAACTCCACATTTTCTGTGAAATATTTGAATCTGGGTTCACAAATTCTGCCATAATAGTGTAAACACCACTCTGTTTCTCTATGATAGTTTTTACTGATTAGAGAAGATTTTACCAGTGTTCCTGATCCTATTGTAAGGGTTCTCACTTGTAAACTACATGTACTGCTTCAACGTCAACATGATAACTAAGCAGGTCACATTTTTCAATCGGCACCCCTATTTCACAAATGAATAGTCACATTATAATTATGAACAGATAATAAAACCCCCCCTCCCCTCCCCACAGAAAAAAATAAAGAAAGAAACAAAGTAAAAAAACGTGCTTCCTAAAGAATTTCTGAATTACTTTCTTAAAGGAAGAAATAATATTATTATCATTTTACGTTTGTAACCGATATGGTATCAACTTGTGATCTTCCTACTGAGGACAGAGAAGAGCAACTGCATAGAAACGACTAATGGGACTTGATTGCTTAGGAAATCGAATGCTACAATCATGGAAATAGAGAGAGAGAGAGAGAGAAAGAGAGAGAGATAGAGAAAAAAAAACCGAAGGCAAAAAGGTGGGTTTTTCCAAATTTTTCTTCAAAAAACTTCAATATTCTTGGAAAGCTACAGTAGGGAAGAAGCTAACTATAAATGTCCACTGCTAGAACAAAGTATATTCTAGTTTCGGTGAGAAAATGAGTAAGTGAATTAATATTTCTGCAATTTTATTACGTTAATTTTGGGTTAGGAAGCAAAAAAAAGTCGAAACACAGCACTATTCCTGGTTATAGGCTGTGGCTTTATTGTTCTTTATATTTTCGTATATTGTTCCAAATATTGTGCCAATATTTTTGTGCTTATTATGTATTTTGCTTGTATTGTGTGCTTATATTTTCATCAATTTAGATTTTACTTATTTTCTCCATTTTTTTTGTGAAATTGTGTATTTACTCTATTGTTTTTCAAAGATGGTGATTGGCATAAATTTTATTGTTAAGTATTTATTTCCAAGAAGAGTTAATTACAACATCCATTTTAGCTTTGACTGAATTGATCTTAGTCATAAATATCTAAGAACTCAAGGAAATATTGTCGGAAATGGCAAAAATGAATAATATAAGCACAACATGAATGGGTTTAAACCTAAAATAAAATTAGTAGTAAGCTCCAGTTATGTTGATTTTGGCTGATTTATTACTCTAACAAAATTTTTTTTTTTTAGCAATAAAAGAAGACCAAGTTAATGTTAAAGGATATGCTGCATGGTCTATGATGGACAACTTTGAATGGTCTGTGGGTTATACGTAAGTAAATCATACTAGACATAAAAGACTTCTTGTAAAAACACTTCACTGCCCGACAATAGTGTCTACATTGGTAAAGCATCTAATGCTTAAGATTTAGCTACCCTCTGTTTTGTTCTACAAATATGTGTGTCAGAATAAATGGAACAAAAAAATAATTCAGGCAGTTCAGATGAAATAGTTACTAAAATCTAACAAAAGGAACAGTTGTCTGTTCTGTTTTATACCTCCACTCCTGCGTACAGTTTTGTTTTTGTAAGTAGCGTTAATACTGGAAAATAAATCTTAGAATGAAGATTAAGCTACTAGGAGACATGAAAATGCCTGGTTTAAGCATGGGCCTAAAGCCTGGGCAATTCAAAACGTTGATAAAAAAACATGGCATATCAAACAGTTCGTGGTAACGAACTGTAAGTAAGGAGCGACCCGGCTCAATGGTAACCAACACTCTAGAAAACGGTATTTTGATACCAATAGATACATCAAAAGAATCAGACTTTAAATACTGATTTCAAATATACAAGTTTCAACAAGTTTAGTCCTACCCATCAAAAGTTACGTGCCTGAGAAAATTTGGCTGATTTTCAAAAAAGGGGGAAAGACCTCCTAAAAGTTATAGAACCTTAATGAAAATCACACCATCATATTCAACGTATCAGAGAACCCTACTGTAGAGGTTTTTCAAGCTCCTATCTACAAAAATGTGGAATTTTTCCATGAAGTAGAAGGATCTTTCATGAAGGAATTTTTCATGGGGAAAGGGACATTGCTATGAAGGGGACGCCGGATTTCCCAGCATTATTTAAAAAAAAATCAGATACTAAACATAAAAAAAAAAGTTTTTCAGCTGCAACAGCAGCAACTTCAAAACTTAAAACGAATAGAAAATATTACATATATGATTGGGTTCACCCCCTAGTCAATACCTCGCTCTTTAAGCTAATATTTGTTTAGCACTTTCATAAGAGCTATTTATTTTAATTAATGGCCTTTGTGATTAAGCGGTCATTTTTAAAGAATTGGAACAAAATTCGAAATTTAGCTTAAAGAGCAAGGTATTGACTAGGGGGCAAACTCCCTAATAGACGTATTAAAAATACATGAATATAGAAGTTCGTTACGTAAGTTAATTCGTAAGTTACGTATATTTTACAGTAATAAAGACGTTCGTAAATAAAATTAAACAAGTTTCGAGAAAGCCATTTAACCAAATAAAAGTAAATTAACGTGCAAATTTTGTTTTAATTGTTCATGTACGGTGAGCCAAGATCAAAACCTGCATTAATTCAAAACGTTGAAAAAATTAAATTAAAAAAACAAGTTTTTTTTTAACTGAAAGTAAGGAACGACGTTAAAACTTAAAACGAACAGAAATTATTCCGTATATGAAAGGGGCTGTCCCCTCCTCAACGCCTCGCTCTTTACGCTATAGTTTTTTTGTTATTTTAAAAAATAAAGTTGTGAGACAGAATCAAAATTTAGCGTAAAGAGTGAGGCATTGAGGAGGGGACAGCCCCTTTCATATACGGAATAATTTCTGTTCGTTTTAAGTTTTAACGTCGTTTTCTTTACTTTCAGTTAAAAAAAAAAACTTGTTTTTTTTATTTAATGTTTCCAAAGAGTTGTCTAAGGATGGAATAACAATAAGCAGTTCGAAAATGTCTCATTTTGGATCCCGCGTTTTACCCCCACTTTGTCGCCCTAAAAGGAAATAAAGGTTAACATTGATAAGCAGCTGATGAGGTAACAGGGAGATTTGCCAGAAATAGTTATTTGCAGTAATCCAGCTGGGGAAATCCTCGAACGAGATTCCAAGCAGCCATTAGAAAAGTTTTAAGGAAACAAGAACTTCATGAGAGAAAGCGAAGTGAAGTGAGAGTGAGTGAAGTGTGAAGCCCCAAAAAGAGTGAGGTGAAAAAAAGCGAATATATTTTTCAAGACAAACAAATATGTTTGCTTTGGGTTTTGTATTGTGACAGGATGGGCAACGTTGACCTAGTCAATAATTCTTTACTGGTGCGTCTAACGTAGCGAGGAAAAAAGAGAATGATTCTTCTTTGGTCAGAATCTTCTTTGCACGCTCAGGGTTTGCAGCTTGACGGAATCTACAGTCAATTCCATGATGGTGACGTAGCTCAAATGGATCTCGCAGCTTGGATTACTCCGTAAAATGGAACAAAATGAATTTACACTAAAGAGGAACTTGCTCTGCTAGCAAGTTCTCATCATCCCAAATAAAGATTGGATAGGCAAGGGATGGGATGAGAGGGAGGGCAAGGGATGATTACCTATTAAACGACGAGAGCCTTAAATAAAAACGACTAGATTAAAGATAGAGATTAAGCTACATCAACTAGGGACTAAAACCTCCTGAGAACTAGATTAAGCTACATTGGAATGATTCCTAAAAGAAAACAAACATATAGAAATATCAGATTTTTGTCTTGAGCAAAATCAACCTTAGTTAACTTCTAATCGTAAAAAAGCATGGTTAACCAAGGACAATAAAAAAGAAACGGTATCTTAATATGATACAAAACTGAAATCTACAAGTTAGAACCCTTAGATTAGCTCAACTTAAGCCAAAATTAAAGTATGCTGTTGATTAACCGTATTTGGTAGTCAAGTCTTCTTTAAGGCATTCTAAGATTCTTAATATTTGTTCAAAGTGATTTTGTTTAAATACAGCTAGTGCTAATATGAATAAAAATTGGGCTGGTACTATTAACTCTTACGTTTAACATGTAAAAAGTACTCTATAAATACTGGTCGTTTGAATAAACATTGGAGTGGTATACTTAGCTCTTGTATTATAAATTCAAAGCAAACAAATTTAACTTATTATAATAATAAAAAATCCAAAATTATATATCATTATAACTTTATTTTGCAAAAAACACAAAAAATTACAAAAATTACAAAACATTGAGGAAAGGTATAGTAATTCCACCAGTCATGAACATGTCCCTTTCGCATATATCCCTACGTCTCCCTCTCTCTCTCTCTCTATTTCTCTCTCTCTCTCTCTTTCCTTTTCTCCCTCTTTTTCTTATAAAAAACAAATTAAAATGAACATCTTTAGGCTAGTATATTATAAAGAGGTTGAGATTCAGGGATCTATGTCCATATGTTTGGCTGAATAAGACAGCGAGAGCTTAAAATGAGAAATTTGGCATAAATAAGTATTAAGTATATTTATTTAATTATTCCTGTCTTATCTTAGCAGCCTGAAATATTTATGCATGCACTTTCACTTGCCTGCAAATACAAATAACTATTCTTATGCATATAATGTTTCATATGATTCGTTAACATCAATGTGCAATATATAATGCAATTACAACTAATATTTTTTTTTTTTTAATTTAGAGAAAAATTTGGTATTCATGCAGTTGACTTCAACAACCCAGAAAGACCCCGAACTATGAAGGAATCAGCCAAGCTTTACCAGAGAATTGTCAACGATAACGGCTTCGTAGAAGAACAGCCTTGTGTGACTGGTGGAAGCAAAGCAGTTGTTGTTTCATTTCTTCTATTGCCGCTATGTTTCTTCTTTGTATTTCAATGAAACACTAAAACTAATTTTCATTACAAGATATCTGTTGATTAAAATTAAAGTTTACACTAAAAAAAGTCTTGTCTTTTTCTTACTTTTGCGATTTATTTCTAGTCCAGAGCTTTACCAGAGAATTGTCAACGATAATGGTTTCATAGAAGATCAGCCATGTGTGACCGTTGGAAGTGAAACAAAAACAATACATTTTCTTCTCTTGCCTTTAATGACATTGTTATGCATTTTGATGAAAAGCTAAAATTTATTTTGGCTTTTTGGTATACTTATTTTTGCCCTAACAAAAGTATCTATTTTGGTTTCTTTATCAAAATGCGTTCTTTTTTGTCTTGTTTCAGGGCTGTCCTGTTTATGTGCTCTTTCTGTGTTTGTTTTCGTGTCATTAATTTTTATGGGGTACCTCACCAAACTGACTGATTCTCAGGCAATAAGGGCTTAGTGCCTTTATTTCGGAATATGGTTTGACATAATAGAAAGCATTCAGGGTGATTTAGCCTGGGAAAATACAAATTTATGAAAACAAAAGATTTATGTGACAACGAATTTGAATAGTAAAAACAAGTGCATCTTTATGTATCTGCCCACAATTCTCTATGGCTGGGAATGCAGGAAGAAAAGAGAAAAAACAGAAAAACAAAAACACACATAAAATTAAAGTGACGAACAGCCGCCAAAACAAAAAACGAACAGCCAAACAAACAGCCAAACGAACAGATAAAACGAACAGCCAAACACAAACCGGATATGACGAACAGCCAAAAACAAACCGGATAAAATTGCCATACGCAATAAACAATGCTAACATAATTTTTAGCTTTGCCCAGAGACGCCCAACCGCACAGACATGAAAAAAAACAAAACAAATATCCAAAATTAAAAAATTGCAATATTTCGAAGGCATCAAACAAAATTAAAAAATGGCACTTTTTTTTGCTGACTAAATTATTATTATTATAATGTTTTAGAGGTAATTACTTGGCAAGAAAAAAAGAGAGAGAGAGAGAAGAAAAAAGACTGTCATCCTAATCCAGCAATTGAGACAAATGTGCACTTGAACGAGGTTTTGACCTTACTCATCTATCCAACTACCTAGGACCAAACAGTATAACCGAACCATCAACCAAATAGAAATGTCCAAATCCATGCAAAGTCATCATCAATAAACGTAAGTCTTTGTAAAATTACAAGCAAAAGCACCTTAAATCTAGCGAAATATTTCCAAGTAGTACCTTCCATTAGGGTTCATCAGAAGAAATACCACCTGCCTTAACGGATTTCGAGGCTTTACTTTCTTTACCCGGCACAGCGGAGCCTCTACCATGAGATCTTTATGGTATCCCTATGTTTAGGTAAAACTTGTGAAATACATGCACACTAGTTAAGCTATTCAAAATTACATACAAAAAAATAAAGGGTGATATTTAATATGAACATATTTAATATGAATGTGTTTTTTTTAGTCTTATAAAAATAATTAATTTTTTTTTTCTATTTTTCTCTTAAAAGGCGGGGAGGAGGGTTTACTGGTTTGAAATTCAAAATTTTTATCCTACTTGAAAAATGTAAGGAGATAATCTGAGCCACTGAAACCCTTGCGGGAGAGGGACGCCTCGGAACAACAAAGCTTTCTGTTAAGAGTTTTGTTACATATAAGAGTAATTTGGCTCAAACAATTTATACAGATGAAATTGTAAAGATTATGTGCAAGCATTAGCTTTATCCATAGCTCCTTATGTGCCAACACGGGTACCCAGAACATTCAAAGATTGCCAATAATAAGATTGCCAGTCTTACCACTGGGGTTGGACTCTAATGTGGTTTTATTTCAATTCCCATCGATAGGTAGAATACGGTATCTTCTATTCGTCTTCTACATCTTCCGGTTTCATCTGTTTAGAGAGTCTATCTTCCGCCATACCGATAAAATGTTCCAGGTACCATCATCACCATCATTATGTGACATCCATTACTTGGGGCTGTCGCAATAAAGGTGAAGTGATTGGCTGGTGACTTGATCTCTCCAGTTAATATTTATTCCAATGTAATAAAGTTATTCTCAAAAGTAAGCATCCACTTTCCCTGGTGCTGATCTAAATTACGGTATTCACAGCTATAAAGGAGGGCGTTACTACTGAATAGCCTTATTTTAATTTTGGAAGAATTCTCTTTTGAACGCCAAACTATTTAGAGTGGATTACAAACACTAATGGCTTGTCCCACCCTAGACTGCGCCATCTGTTCGCTGAATATTGATCGTTGTACTTTACTTTTTAGGTATCTACACTCCAGTATCTATTACTTCTTCCTATCTATTATAATTACTTCTATCTATTACTTTATTCCTTCTCTATACGTCCAGTGGTAAGTCACTCGATATCTTGCATTTTTCTGAGTATATTTTCAGTCGCAAAATACTCAGTCTTTCTCTGATTACATTTAGAAGACCTCAAAGCCTAAATTTTTTTTTTTTCAGAATTCAAATTAAACTATAGACATGAAACTTCCTAGAGAAAAACTATATAAATATAAGACATTCTACAATGGGTTTTCTCAGAATTCTTCATTATCCTAGCATATGAAGATTCATACCAGTTGCAATACCTCTGATTTTTCTAAAAAAGCTTCTATAGACTTACACTTACTCGGAAAATGAGTATTTTAACTAGATCCTGTAAGAGCGAACAGATATTTAATTTTTCATGACGACGTTACAATATATCTTTCATTTTTCATATATTTTATTTTTTATTATTTTAAATATATTTTTTCATTTTTTTACATCATTTGTCTTATATCTTTAATATAGTTCGCTTACCATTTTTCATTTAGAGTACGAGACGTGATTCTAAAGAAAAATCATCAATACCCGTCATTTACATGACGGGTATTGAAACGTACATTGAAACGGGTATTGAAACATGACGGGTATTGAAGAGTACGAGACGTGATTCTAAAGAAAAATCATCAATACCCGTCATTTACATGACGGGTTTTGAACCCATTTTCAATATCCGTCATTTACAATTCGATATATGAAACATTTTGTTTTTGGTTTATGGTAATCTAAAGTTGTAAGTTTTTCGTCACGATCTGCTAACCTGTATTTTAAACTATTTTGTTGCATCCTTGGAACTGTTTAGTTTATAATATCTTTTGAGATATTAGACGTATATTTTCAGTTTGGGATATTACCCTTTACTTTCGATTGAATGATTAAAATTGAAAAAATGTAGGAATTTAATTCAATGTTCACCGCATTAACAATCTTAGAAAGTTTCATCTCGATAAGCACATTCAAAGAAGATGTATCAATTATGTAAAGTTTTTAAATGTTATATCTTTGTTATCAATTATGATAACAGTATCAATTATGAGGTATCAATATAAGTATCAATTATGAGTATCAAATAAGAAGTGTCAATTATGTAAAATTCTTAAATGTTATATCCTTGTTTGGTTCATGGTAATCTAAATTTGGAAGTTTCTCACCAAAATCTGCTAACCTGTATATTGAACTATCTTATTGTTCCATTAGAAATTTTTGGGTTATAACATCTTCTGAGTTACTATAATACAAATTTTAAGTTTTTATATCGTCCTTTACTTTTCACGGAATGTCTAAACTCGAAATAATCTATACATTAAATTTAGTATTCTCCCTCTTAACAATCTCATAAAGTTCCATCTCTAAAAGCACATTCAAATTTCTTGTATCAATTAGGTTCTTAATGGATATTAAATTTTAAAAAAAAAACTTATTTTAACTGAAAGTAAGGAACGACGTTAAAACTTAAAACGAATTATTCCGTATATGAAAGGGGCTGTCCCCTCCTCAACGCCTCAATCTTTACGCTAAAGTTTTTCATTGTTTAAAAAAAATAGAGTTGTGAGAGAAAGTCAAACTTTAGCGTAAAGAGCGAGGCGTTGAGGAGGGGACAATTCCTTTCATATACGGAATGATTTCTGTTCGTTTTAATTTTTAACGTCGTTCCTTACTTTCAGTTAAAAAAACTTGTTTTTTTTTTATTTAATTTTTGAACGTTTTTGAATTAATGCAGGTTTTGATTTTGGCTCACCGTACATGAATTCTTAAAACAAAATTTGAATATTAATTTTTCTTTTATTTGGTTGAATGGCTTTCTTGAAACTTGCTTAATTTTATTTACAAACATTTTTATTAGTAATAAATATACGTAACTTACGAATTAACTTACGTAACGAGCTTCTATATTCATATATTTTAATACGTATATTAGGAGGTTTGCCCCCCTAGTCAATACCTTGCTCTTTAAGCTAAGGTTTTAATTTTGTCCCAATTCTTTAAAAATGACCCCTTAATCACAAATGCCACTAATTAGAATAAATAAATCTTATGAAAGTACTAAAAAATCTATGGCTTAAAGAGCGAGGTATTGACTAGGGGGAGAACCCAATCATATACATAATGTTTTCTGTCGTTTTAAGTTTTGATGTTGCTCCTTACTTTCAGTTGAAAAACTTTTTTTTATATATAATTCTTATATTTTTTTAAATAATGCTGGGAAATCCGGCGCCCCCTTCATAGCAATGTCCCTTCCCCCATGAAAACTTCCTTCATGGAAAGATCCTCCCACATAACAAGGGTACTAGAAATTTTAATTTCCGTTCCAATGAGCCCTCCCACTATATTCTAGGACCCTGGGTCGACACGATCACCCCTGAAAAAAAAAAAAAAAATAATAAATAAACACGCATCCTTGATCTTTCTTTTGGCAAAAAATGCAAAATTCCCCTTTTTGTAGATAGGAGCTTGAAACCTCTGCAGTAAGGTTCTCTGATACGCTGAATATGATGGTGTGATTTTCATTAAGGTTCTATAACTTTTAGGGGTTCTTTCCCCTTTTTTTCAAAAATCAGCCAAATTTTCTCAGGCGCGTAACTTTTTATGTATAGGACTAAACTTGATGAAACTTATATATTTGAAATCAGCATTAAAATCTGATTCTTTTGATGTATCTATTGGTATCAAAATCCTGTTTTCTAGAGTTCGGTTACCATTGAGCCGGGTCGCTCCTTACTTACAGTTCGTTAGCACGAACTGTTTGATATCCTTGTTTGGGTCGTGCTAATTCAAATTCAGAAGTTTTTCGTCAAAATCTGCTAACCCGAATATTGGACCATTTTATTGTATCACTAGAAATGTTAGGTTTATAACATGTTTTAAGATATTAAAACATATATTTTAAGGTTTGATATTGCTCTTTACTTTCCAGTGAACATCAAAACCTAAGAGTTTAAGGATTAAAGTCCTGAAGTGGAGAAAGTGAGTCCATAAAATCTACAGTTTTATTTACAAATTAAGAAGTTTTAGTTTAAAAATTATATTGTAGAAAACGTATTTTCAGGGGGGGGGATTTTGAGGGGAAAACTGAAAATGTTCAGAATTGAAAACAACTGAGATTTACCTCAAGGAGTTAGCTTTGGAAACCACTCGAATACTTCAATTATGAACTATTTAGGCTTAAATATTGCTCTTTGCCTTCTCCTAAAGGTCCAAGTTAAAAATAGTCTATGAATTTCATTCAATTTTGATGTTACTGTTTACTTTCAACTCAAGGTCCGAACTAAAAAAAATCTAAGAATTAAATTCAACATTCACTCTCTTAACCGTATCAGAAAGTTTCATCTCGACAACTCCAATCAATGCTTTGATATTAACTATCGAATTTTTATAGCATTTACAATCCATTTGACCTAGAGGGCTATAAATATCCAAAACTTTTTTCAATGTGCTTGCCTTTCAGGACGGGGAATCCCCATTGGAAAAGCCAGCGCTCATGAAATCTGTTATATCACGGTTCAGAATATGCATATTAAACACATGTGTAATGACTGTTAGTAATATAATTCAGCCCAACATGTTACTCAAGTAAGAGTTCTTTGTCTCTTGTTGGCTCTGGATGGCTAGCAAAGCAACCTGTTAGGCCATGATGTGCCAGGTAAGAGTGCATTTCTTCTTGCTGAAAGATTTCTGAAAAAAATCAAAATATCCTAATTTCCACCTGAATATCGTTATCTAATTTACAAACTTCATTTTACGGTATGAAACGTTCTGAAAAGTGATTAGGGGATACTGTGCCTGCCTAATTCATTAAGTCATATGCTACTCCTTCCCTCCCCCAATTGAGGCCACCGATGAAACTGAGGATGACATGGACAGGGAGGCGTAAATATTTCAAAGAAAGTATGAAAATTGTTTTCAATCAAATAGCCTCTCTGGTAAAAATAAAAGAAAGGGAGCAAAGACACAGTTGGTACGCTTCGGAATTAAGTCAAAAATCAAAATAATTTGAAGACCACCAAGGATTGATCCTGGAGATAAGGACGAATATTCAGATGGATTGAACAATCATAAAACTGAAACAAGGGGAGTAAAAAGAACCTCTTGGAGGACTTTCCTTGAAATTATAGAGTCAGGAGAATCTATCATTAAGCCAATAAAGACTCTAAGAAATTACATTGGGGCCCCTTGTGGACTATATCAAAGACAAATGGGACAAACGGAAACAAAATTAACCGGATGCTTCAAGCACATATAAGGACCCAGAAAAAATTGTCCTAATCCAGTTCACAATAACCGCCCCAATTTAAGGGATAGGTTATTATCCCCATTAAAAGAGAGGACTTGGTCGAGAAAGCTGTAAATGAATTTCGACCTCCTCAAAAAAGCATTCGACCATCCTCAAAATTCTGATAGATGATTTAACCTAGTTCTTTTTGTACCAAAAATATTTGTTTTCTGAAAGAACGTCAATGCAAGTGACCTTAAATTCGAACAAGGTTAATCAGCTCTGTTTATATAACTTATCGCCAGTAAACAAATAATGATACCGAATCTATTGTGTGCACATTAGATACAAACAGCAAGCATTCTGGATCAGTTTGTAGAGGTCCTTCAACATGTTAATAGCATTTCTGGTTTTACTGGTGGGGCCTAAGGTCATCGTAGGATACACTGATGATGAGATGCTATATGATTTTTTTCCAGCTGACTTCAAATGGGCTTGTGCTACCTCTGCCTATCAAATAGAAGGAGGCTGGAATGAAGACGGTAAGACGAATTGAATTTTTTAAAGTATGCTTTAAATTATCTATATAGTAAGAGAATCTAGTATAAGTGAACCCTAAAGAATTTACGGCCTTGTCCTTAAATAATTGAACTGGATCGAAATTTTCTTCCCCGTTTTTATCAAACAACCTTCTCTATCAGCTGCGAAAAACCTCAGCTATCAAGTTACAAGATAGTTGTTTACAACATCAAGCTCCAACCACTCTTAGAATGATCAGGGCCAGATATGCAACCAACCCTACTGACCCTCCCTCTTGGAAACCCAAAGTGATAAGAAAACCAGATTAATTAGTGAGAGTCTCCATTAATTGCTTGCTCCACTTTTGGCCAATTAGATAATACTACTTAGTAGGAAGTAGGTGAAAATTAAAGTGATCATTAATCAATTTCTGAAACCGCTCTTAATGTAGTTTTATTTTTTACTTTCAGTCGGTTTCATGCAGGAGTGATAGGACTTGCTGTAATAGTTATATTTTAAAGAAACTGCGATTTTAAATTGTTTTTTTTACTCCTTAAAACGGAAAAGTGTGAAATTCCAAAACTTTTTTTTTTTGTAAAACACTGGTCGGATCGAGAAACAGAAAAACAATTCTTCATCTTCCACAGTAATACCAAACCACTTTCATCTTCTATGTAATATGTCTATGTTCAACAATGTCAAGAAACATAATTTTTTCCAAATCATCAAAAGAAAATGTAAGAAAAGTGAAAACAGTGTTTATTTTTTTTTTTTTTTTTATTCAGAAATTATCAGAAAAAATCAAACACTAACTTCCTTAAATCAGGACTCTTGTTTTCAATTTTTGGTATAAGAAGAATAATCCAGGATAGAAATTACGTTTATTAGCCCTAAGCACCAGCTTTCAATTTTGTTACGGAGCAGCACTACTGCCTTAGCAGTTTTCTTTTCTCATGATCAGTGGCTTGTCACTCCAAAATAGTAAGTGATACAAGGTCAAATTTTCCTGGATATGGGAATCGTGAAAAAGAGCAGGAAAGTTTCAGGGAAGCTTGTAAAATTTCCGTTGTTTTTTCAAGAAAAAAAAAAGGCTGCCCTCCTTTTGTCAAATAAAAAGTATTCTCATCGGGAAAGTAAAGTTTTCCAGAACCATCTTATGTCCCACTCCTGTTAATACTACTGCTAACAGCTACTGTAGCACCATACCCAAAACTAATCGTGAACTATTCCTCTGAAAAAAATCTAACAAACCCCCTCCCTCTTCCGAAACATCCAGGTTCCAGAGCCGACTCGACCACTGTCGTCACAGTATCTTCCAATATTCTAATCTTGGTTCGCACACATACTTTCCAATTCTTCCAAACTTTTTTCAATTTTGAAAAACACCGTAGGCCTTGGTTGTTACATTTTTAACGTCTTTACTCATCCATTATCTTTAATAATAACACTACCCACGTAAATAAAGATGTCCTCTTGATCGATCTTATTGTTATCGAACATCAGCTCTTCATCTTCATTTGTTCCTAATTTAAACCACTTAGTGTTTTTAATTAAAAATTCTAAACCTTTTTTTGCACCCTTTAACTTTCAAATATTACAAAAAAATTATTCATTTTGCCTATATTTAACACACCGTCTGCTTCCTGTAGAATATATTACATGGAGATATAAAAGGAAAATATTTTTAAATATTGTCTTTGATAGGAAAGGGTGTAAATATCTGGGACACTTTTGCTGCAGTCCCAGGTAATATTTTGGATGGAAGTGATGGCAAAATTGCATGTGACAGCTACCACAAATACCAAGAAGATGTAGCCCTATTAAAAAGTTTGGGTGTTCATCAGTACAGATTCAGGTAAGCCATATTTTTCCGAAGTTGCTGAAACTAGAGATGTAGACTGGGGCCCTGAATATGGAAAAGATGTATGTTTTTTTTGTATAGGGCATAGTTTTGGCTGTTTTTTCTTACAGAATTTTGAGTTGTGTGTGATTCTGGCTCAGACAATACCTTTTAGCAAAAATATGGTGATGAGATGGGGGTGGAAGAAATTGGAGGGGTCACTAGCTTCTTTTGGCTAACAAATGGTGAAGATTAAAAATCTTTTATTTTGGTTCAATCAAGGTGCCACATATCTACCTTATTGACAAGCATCTGACAGAGGAAGGTGTTCGAAAGGCTATGAAATTCCTTTGCATCTTCAATCATACTGCTTGGAAATCCTTCAATTATTTAAGTTCAAATGAGGTATAATATGCTAAAAAAGCTGCTTAAACGCTGCTTCTGCTAAAAAGTTGGCTGTAGAATGAGGGGTACTGTAGGGGCAAATGGCCTGCTTTGGTCTTCCAGATAGGGAAATTATCATGATTCCAGTTCAAAAAAGGTGCACTACACCAAAATTTTGTTACGCATTAAGTCAGTCTGTAGACTCCACTTCCTATTGTTAAACCATTTTCGTATCGCGTTACCAAAATTTTGCAGCCTGGACTGAATTTGTTTTTTAAAGTCTGTTTTTTTTTACAATATCCCTTCATGTGTCTTTGGAACTTCTGCAATGAAATTTATTCAAATTGTTAAATATGAGACAGTAAGTTTATTTATGATCACGCATCTGTTATCTCAGCTCATAGAAGATTTTGCTTACTGTTAAATTTTATAAATTTTCAGTTGCAAGTTTTTGTTTAAATTCATTTTTCAATAAAATTCCTCAGTTTCTAAAAATAAATATAAGAAATTACTATTTTTTAATTGAAAAAAAGTGCGAATTTGAAACTTGGAACGAACAGACAATTTTAGCGTGACTTAGTGGTACTACTACTACTGTTACTGCTAAGCTATAACAGCTTTAGCGTAGTGTGTGGGTTTGGGTGGCATAGGGAAGTGGAAAATCAATCTCACTCCCATAGGTAAGATAATATGTTTTATTTAAAGTCTTAACATAATTCATTTCAAGTCTTTAATTTAATTTTCACCTGTATGTACTATACACCGAGACGTAACAGTTCAGCCTCTGACACTAGAATTTCTGGAATAGCTTTTTAGTGATTTCAGACCGATTGGCTATCGCAGAATTTTCACTCGATAGTATTTCGTCCTAAGTTAGGCCAAAAAGGTTGTTTTGTGGTCTACGAGCAGTTTTTTTCAATGCGGTCATCCCAGGTGAGGAAGCAGAACACACTCATGTGACCATACCTCTTAGGAAAAATGTATATTTTATATTTTTCGCATAAAGATGGTTAAAACCTACAGCACAAGGCTCGCGGAAAAGTTGAATTCAATGGTGTATTTGATGCTGTTTATACCGCTTTCCTCCTTTTTCTCAAATCATCAAATTATCATATGGTAATAATTTTTTCGAAGCTTTAAATATACTACAAAATATTTTAGCCAAGACCATACCCAGAAAGGTTGAGAATTTGTTATGGCCGATTATTTACTCGGAAATGTTGAAAGTTACACAGAGATGTCCATTTTGGGTGTTTAATGAACGTAAGAACACGTAAATAAAAACCTTTCCTGTATTTAAACCTTAGTCTAGAATGGTTTAATGCAACCCCTTCCTTACCAATTTGGGTATGATCCTGACACTAATTGCACTTAATTATACCTGTTAGCGTTTGTGCAGCCTAATTTTTCCTTTAATCTGTGTTTTTCTAAAAAAAAGAAAAGTATTTGATTCTTTAAGAAGGCTCAAAATGTAATGAAGAAAATATAGCTAAATAAGAAGCCACCGCTTATATTCAAGTTTTTGTATACAATTATAATATTCATTTTTTATTATTTTTTTTCATAGTGATAATTTTTGAACTTTACAAAACGTCTGCCAGCTAAAAAGACGCTCATGTCACAATGAGTGTTATTTCAAGAATTAACTTTTATTAGCATCTGTTCTTCAATATTTGATTTCTACAATATTAATCAACAAAGCAAACATCTCATGTCAAAGTTTATTTACAGAAGTCTGCAGTTCGTAATTAATATTTTAAGAATGTTTATTTCTAACATAGGCTAATGTCCAAATAGATTAAGGACTTTTTGAAAAAAAAACTGAAACTTTTAATTAATGTGACCTTTTTTTATTGCTTGCTTTTTGTTTAAGATTGCAAATTTTGTTCAATTGGGTACTGCCAAAACTATAATTATAGCTAACAGCCCAAGTCGCTGCAGATTTCTACTTAGCTACAGCAACCGTGTAATTATTCTTCTTAGACAGATTGACTTGATCCCGTCGAGTTTCTTGCGTCACGCACAAAACGGGGAATTCTTGGAAGGCTGCTAAAAATAATAATAATACAAAAAATTACTGAGCTGGTCCTTAGGCTACTCAAAACTTTTTTCGGGTCACACAAACATTACATTTGTGGCTCAATGAGGGTGGTTCCTTAATCTACACTTGACTGTAACATTTAAGATCCCCAAGAACCCTCTAACAGAGATCTCAAACTCATAACAACAAAATTACAATGTTTTTTGCAACGAATGCTTGTCTATTTGCTATTTTCTTAACCTCTGGAACTGCACATTAACCCACGGGCCAAGGCCGTATCCAGAGGGGGTTAGGGAGTTCAACCCACCTTCCCCCCGAAAAGTTTGTATGACTCGTAAAAGTTTGTATGACTCGTAAAAACGTAACAAAAATGAATATAAGCAATTTTTTACAAGTTTTTTGAGTTTTTTTTATCCCCCCCCCCCGCAGAAAAAAATTCTTGTGTAAAACACCCTCTGAAAAAAAAATCCTGGATACGGCCCTGCCATGGGCTATAGAATTTGGGGTGGAACCTCATTTGAACATAAAATGTGTGTTCTGACGTTACATTCTACAGCTAATAGGGCTTGGAAGGGAACTAGGCCTTCCTCCCGTGCTATTTCTACCCAGGGCCCACGGTGGTGAAATATGGCGTACCGTCAAACTTGAAGAAAACCGTTTTAAAAATACAGGTTCAAAAGCAAGAAATAAAATGCTGCTGAAGAAACTCAAGGGAAATTTTAGAATTGAGAATGGACGTTTGCCCGTCATAAATAGCATAATTCCTGTTGTTGTTGTTTTTTTTTTTAGTTTCACTGGCAACGCTTTATTATCAGCGGTTCAAGTAGTTTTTAATTCGTATTAAACCGTATTCTTCTAATTTCTGTCAAAGCATATTAATACGTAGGTCCTGCTTCAATTTACAGCTTTACTATTTCAATATCAAGTACAGTCTAGATACACATAGTTTATTGTCATTTAGTTTTATATCCCCCTCAATTTTGGCGAAAGTTTTAACTTAATATCCTATTCAATTCCACTATGGATAGGCGCCGTTTTGACAATATGTATGCACTTAAAATCTTTTGATTTAGCTTTACAGTATTAGTAGTCGTAGTAGTAGCAGTAGTAGTAGTTTTAGTAGTAGTAGTAGTAGTAGTAGTTAGTAATAGTAGTATCAGTAGTAGTAGTAGTAGTAGTAGTAGTAGTAGTAGTATAGTTGTAGTAGTAGTAGTAGTAGTAGTAGTAGTAGTTGTAGTAGTAGTAGTAGTAGTAGTAGTGTAGTAATAGTAGTAGTTTTTAGTAGTATCAGTAGTAGTAGTAGTAGTAGTAGTAGTTGTAGTAGTAGTAGTAGTGTAGTAGTATAGTAGGTAGTAGTAGTGTTGTAGTAGTAGTAGTAGTAGTAGTAGTAGTAAATGATAGTAGTACCCCCCCCACTTATTTCAACTTATACCCCGGCATTCCTAAGAGTTTCATTTTAATACTTTTAACCATTCCAAAGATTTTGTAGACACGCCCTTTTAACATCCATATTTAGTTAAACGTCCCCATCCACATGCCCTGAAAAATTCAGCTTAATACCTTTAGCTGTTTCTTAGATATGGTAAATACGTCTTTTGACAATTTTAGGTGGACATAGGGTATTTTGATTTTTTACAATATCCCCAATAGCATGGTCTAAAAGTTCAAACGCAGCGCCTCTAGCTGTTCTTAGGAACAAACCCTCAGAGCCTGGGGACAAGGACTGTAAGTCATGCCCCGGGACATTTAAGGTTTCTATGGAAGGGATGGCTGTATAAGCATTAGGGAAGGCTCATTTGGTTGAAAATTGGAAATTCTAGGTCCCTTTAAACAGTCAAAAGTGATAGAGGTCAAGTATCCCCCCTTTAGTGGCGGATCCAGGGGCGAGTGGGGTGCGCACCCCTTAGCGAAGCCTAAAGACCACTAGCACTTTTACCACTGCTACTTTTACTAATACTACTAATACTACTAATAATAGGAGGCACGCAGCCGGCCAAAAAAAAAAAAAAAAAAAAAAAAAAAAAAAAAAAAAAAAACCCTTTAACTCAAGGACTGTCAATTTTATTTATATTTTAGTTATAGTTTAATTAGTACCGGTAACTGAGAAGGGGTACCTAAGATTTTTTATTGGTAAAAAGGGGTACAGTGTCTAAATAAGTTTGAGAACCACTGGTTTAGAGTACTAGGTGGAAGCTTTCAGTGTATGTTGAAGGGAATGTTGAAACAACCAAAAAATGCTATAGTATGCTACTACTGCTACTTCTACCTCTACTGTTAATACAACTGCTAAGGATAAAGGTATTAAGGAGAAATTTTCAGGAGAATTCATCAAATTAAGGAGAAATCATCATACTCTGCAGCTTAAAGACTTAACAAATGTGATTTTAAAGTTTAATTTCATGTTTTACATTTATAAGAAATACAAAGTAAAAAAACTTGATTTTGTAATTAGCATATATTAGCCTTCATTCTGCAAAGGATCTATAATTTTAAGCCAATATGCTGCATAGCTAGCTTAAATTAAGATAGATTTCCTAATACTCCCTTTGATTTTTTTTTTTTTTTTTTTTTTTTTTTTTTTTTTTTTTTTTTTTTTTTTTTTGGCTTGTTCTGCATGGTTTTGACTGACTACCTATATTTTAGCTGATTATATAATTCTAGCATTTCCTGGTCTCGAATTTTGCCACAGGGTACTGGTCCTGTAAATGAGAAAGGAATAGAATACTACAGGAACCTTACACAAGCTCTATTAGACAATGGTATTGAGCCAATGGTTACCCTTTATCACTGGGACTTGCCACAAGCCCTTGAAGATTTGGGAGGTTGGCACAACAGTTCGTCAGCTGAGTGGTTTAGAGAGTTCGCCGGCGTGATGTTTTCAAGACTTGGTGATAAAGTAAGAAGTTTTTTAATGGCAATTAAACTGCAGCAAAAACTGGTTATGATTTTCAAATTGGCAATGGTTTTAGGTTCTTGAGCCTTTGATTGAGTCAGGTCAATCCAGTCAAGTCAGCATTTTTACATTTTTAGAGGTTGTAGTGTCTAAATAAAAACACAACCAAAAATAAACTTGTTATACTAAGATATTATTTTATAGGAGCCGCAAGGTCAGTTCACGAAAATTTAGGGGGGGGGGCAATAATTTTTTCAAAATTGAAGTTTTAAAAAAAAAGAATACCAAAACAGGCATATTTAAATGGAAATACCCTTCAAAAAATGTGTTTTTTAAACGTGAATTTAGCCCTGAGCTTGAGATCTCGGAAAAGCATAATAATAAACCCGTCTAAAATATCTTAATAAGGTATTTATTTCTTTTCATATTTTTGGATCTACATTTGATTTTTTCTGATAGATTATTGTTGCAGTTTGTCTCTTTTCTCTATTTTTCTAAAGTTTTTGTTGCGTCTTGTTGCGTGTTGATTTTAGGGTTTTCCACTAAATATTAGTAACAATAATAATATTTGGTTATATATATATATATATATATATATATATATATATATATATATATATATATATATATATATATATATATATATATATATATATATATATATATATATATATATATATATATATTAGTAACAACTCACCGCAACACCAAGCCACCACAGGCCAACACAGATACGCACGCTCCTCCTCCATCTCAATCTATTCAAAGCCTCCCTTTTTACACCCTCCCACAAAGTTCCCATTTCCTTTAAATCTTTCTTTATGACGTCCTCCCACCCCAGACGAGGACGACCTGCTTTCCGTTTAGACCTAGACGGTTGGTCGAAAAGAACAATCTTCGGCAATCTGTCATCCTTCTTCGCACAACGTGCCCTAGCCATCTCAACCTCTCTTTCATTATAGCCCCAGAGAGCGGGTATTGAACCACATTTTTCGTACATCCTATTGTTTGAAAATACGGTCAGTCATCTGGGTACCCTGAACAATCCTTAAGCAATTTCTCTAGAATACATCTAGCAAATCTTCATCCGCTTTTCGAAGCGCCCAAGCCATATTTGACTACTGTCATCACTGTAGCTTCTAACATTCTAATATTGGTTTGCAGACTTATCTTCCTATTGTTCCAAACTTTTTTTAATTGTGAAAAACACCCTGAGCTTTGACTATTCTACTTTTAACATCTTCACTGCTCCGACCATCTTTACTAATAATACTACCAAGGTAGGTGAAGCTGCCCGCTTGATCAATCTTTTCATCACCCAACGTCACCTTTTCATCTTCACTTATTTCTAGCTTTAGTCACTTAGTCTTCTTAACATTAATTTTCAAACCTATTCTAGCACCCTGAACTCGCTAAACCTTTAAAAGTTCATTCATTTTGCTCACACTTTCCTCTAGGATGCTTAGATAATCAGCATAATCTGAGTCCATGAGACTTTTTTTCCCTCTCCATTTGATTCCGTGGTCTCCCATTGCCTTTCCTGAGCTCCTTTGTACAAAATCCATCAAAATAATCCATATAAAGGGAGATAGAACATAGCCATGCTTAACTCCTGATTTAATAAAAAAACCAGCTGCTAACCTCATTTCCTACCTTAACTGCAGCCTTGTTACTCTCGTACATAGTACTAATCACTTTAATGTATTTGTCGGTATACCATACAAGAATAAAACCTTTGCTATTAGTCTTCTATCAACAGAATCGAACGCTTGCTCATAATCTATAAAACTAAGGACCAAAGGTGTTTGACAACTCAGTCACTTCTCAATTTTTAACCTAAGAGTGAAAATTTGGTCGACGCATCCTCTACCTTTTCTAAAAAACTGCACTGTTCTTCTCTTAAAACTTTGTCTACGGCATCTCTCAGTCTAAAAAGTATCATATTACTAAGTAATTTGCTACCTAAATATAGATTCTCACTGTTGCTTCTCTTCTAAACGCAGGCAATTTGAGCCTTTTTTTTTTTGTTTTCATGACGTCCAAATGGACCTTAAGTTAGAAGTGGTGCCTTTGTAAAGTTATTTTTTTTTATTGAATCTTTAACTTTTGCTTCGGCTTGTCTTTTGTCATTATATAAGATATATCGCCGAACCTTTGTTTCTTTCAAATGTTCAGGTGGTGGAACAAACACTTCTTTTCTTCCAACGATTTATCTAGTCCAGGTTTTTGATTTTCAAAGATATGAAAACCACCAAGATATGGAGGCATTGAAAACCACCTTTGTTTCTTATAATTGTTCAGGTGGTGGGACAAAAGCTTCTTCTTTTGCCTTGACTTATCTTTTGTCATTATGAAAGACGTATCGCCGTACCTTTTGTTTCTTTTAATTGTTCAGGTGTTGGGACAAAAACTTTTTTTTCTTCCAACGATTTATTCAGTCAATATTTTTGATTTTCAAAAGTATGTTAGGTATTGATGATCTTATCCATGTCAAAATTCAAAACCCAATCATCATCGCTATAATTTTCAATTTGTATGGTTCGTTACACACCGGCTTATCTTTTGTCATTATGAAAGACGTATCGCCGTACCTTTTGTTTCTTTTGATTGTTCAGGTGTTGGGACAAAAACTTTTTTTTCTTCCAACGATTTATTCAGTCAATATTTTTGATTTTCAAAAGTATGTTAGGTATTGATGATCTTATCCATGTCAAAATCCAAAACCCAATCATCATCGCTATAATTTTTCAATTTGTATGGTTCGTTACACCCCGGCTTATCTTTCGTCATTATGAAATACGTATTGCCGAACCTTTGTTTTTTTTTTAACAAAGGTAGGGGACACGCGGTAGGCTTCTACATATTATCACTGTCGCTTGTTTTCTAAACGCATACAATTTGAGCATTTTCTTGATGTCATGACGTCCAAATGGACTTTAATTAGAAGCGGTGCTTTTGTAAAACGGCTTTTTTTTTTATTAGACCTTTACCTTTTCCCTCGGCTTGTCTTTTGCCATTATGAAAGACATATCGCCGAACCTTTGCTTCTTTTAATTGTTGAGCTGGTTGGACAAAAAATTCTTTTTCTTCTAACGACTTATCTAGTCCATGTTTTTGATTTTACAAGATGTGGAAGGCATTGACGACAACCTTTATTTCTTTGAATTGTTAAGGTGGAGGAAAAAAGCTTCTTCTTTGGCCTTGGCTTGTCTTTTGTCATTATGAAAACATATCGCCGAATCTTTGTTTATTTAATTGTTCAGGTGGTGGGACAGTAACTTCTTTTTCTTCCAACGATTTATCCAGTCCATATTTTGATTTTTAAAGTATGGTAGGCAAGGCCGTATCCAGGGGGGGGGGGGTTACCCGGTTTGAACCCCCCCCCCCCTCCCCGAAATTTTTGACCGACTCGAAAATAAGTCGAAAATTAGTAAAACTTAGGTAAAAATCAGTAAAAATTAGTCGAAAACTGAGTCAAAAATTAGTAAACCCCCCCCCCCCCCAAAAAAAAGTCAAAAATTAGTAAAAAACCCCCTGAACAAAAATCCTGGATACGGCCCTGATGGTAGGCATGGATAACCTTATCCATGTCAAAATCCAAAACCCAAGCATCATCGCTATCATTTTCAATTTGTTTGCTTTATTTTAGCTGATCGTACTGGTGTTGTCACAACAAGGGGCCCTTTCAAGGTGATCTGCAGAGTCTATCAGAAAAGTTCAAAATCTAAACTCAAAAACATCCCATAAAAGTAGAACCAAAATAGGAATTTAAAAGTTAGCCTAAAATCGAAAGCAAAGTAGGAGTTGCTAAAGCGGACCAAAGAAAGTAGGAAGCTTAAAAGAAGCACTTCCTTGGCGCTTCAATAATGGTCCAGTGTAAATAAAAACCACAACTGTTATCTGGTAGAACAAGAAAAACTCAAACCAGGTTTAAATTTTGTTTAACTTTAATTTGTAAATTTGAGCTTTTATTGACAGGACTTGGGTTCTTTGGATACCACCTGAAATGAAATTATAATTCCACTAGTGTGAAATTATAAACATGTATTAGTTTATATATCAATTATGTATATACTAGGTAAATGTATACGGAATTACAAATATATTATAATACTAGTGCTTTACTTAGAAATTTTTAAAATAGGCCATAACAAATATAAAAATGGCCACACCGTTAGTTAGTGACTGCAAGAATTTTGGCTATTCAGTATTTTTTGGGACCTTTAAACTGAAGACTTTTCGTTTAAAAAAATTAAGCTAAAACAGCCCTGCCAGAAAAGGGGAAGGTTTAGCTTAAAAAGTACGGGAGTGTAGGAAGCCTTCTCCCTGATGCGTAAGTACATATCTATGTTCCATTTTGCTTAGACATATAGGAACCATTGAAGCGTATAAAGTTGAAATGCAACCAGTGCAGTTTAACCGGTACATTGACTTAAGTGATCAAACACGTTATATTTGGAACCAGGGACGAGATTATTCCTTAGAATTATACAAGAATATACGGTAACTTGAATAGTAATTGAATTCAAATCTAAGGAGTGATTTTCAGTGTATTCAAAGGTTTATTAGACTTTTCTGTAAAATGGTTAACAGCCAAGCTTTCAGCTATTAGCATTCGACGGTGGGTTTAATGATAGCATATGTGATTAATTGCTATCAACTATACAAGGAATATGCTCAGGTAAGTAATAGTTTTGACGCATACAAGAGACATTGGTATAAAAGTATTTAAAGGTTTATTGGACTTTTCTGGAAAATGGTCAACAGCCAAGCTTTCGGCTATTAGCATTCGACGGTAGGTTTAATGATAGCAAATGGGATAAATAACTATTTTTGCGAAAAAGATATTATACTGGCATAACTCTGCAAATGAATGATCTTGATCGGTGATTGAATAATAGGAGTGAAAAGTATCTTAATTGGTGATTGGATTGTATGAAGGTGGTAAAATGGGTTAAAGTAATTACCAGTTAAGATAAGCTCGAAGGGGTTGTTAACTCATAGGCTATTTATTATAAATTTGGAAGAGCATCAATCTATGGAAATGGTTAACGATGATAAAATGACCTTGTGAGTTGACCTAGCTTTACTTCTCCGATGTGTTCTGCATAATACACAAGTACCATTTGAACAGTGTTGTCATTATAAAATATGCTATAACATTCTAGTATACTAAAAAGTTGATACTAATAGAGATGTAGATGGCAAGAAAATAATCTTAATAAAGAAATTCAGAACAATCCTTAGAAATCCTTGGAAATCAAGTAGTGAGGTTATTATGAGTATGAACCATCAAGGACCGTAATCACCATTGACCCTAATCACCAAGAACTTCAACCTCAGAAGCCTCACCATACCTCTCACCTCCAAGGGTTTCCCTCTACCAACTTTTTGCCCCCCCACCACCATTTTTTTATAATTTTTTTATTTTTTTTTAACATGGTATTTTTTTCAACTTTTTTTACATCTCTTAGAATGACATGAAACATACTTAAAACATAAAAAACCACATTTAAAATTTTCCAAATTCAAAATGAGAATGATATAGAACTGTTAGTCGCAACTTTTACTATTAGAAAAAAATATTTGAAGTAGCACTTTTTTTACATTTTTTTTTTACCGAAATTATTTAACTTTTTTTTCGTATCTTAAAATGACATAAAATTTGCTTACTACTCTACCAATCGTACACTATGCTTGCTCAGAGACACGATGCGGCTTTCACACTAGTACTCTATGACCAGTTATCGACATTACCTAGATTGCATGTGTTAAATCAGTATTTTTACGCAGTAGATGGATAAAAATAACTCATATCTTTAAAAAGGAATATGAAGCATTTTAAGAAAGTGTGTTTCACATGATAGTGTTAGCGTAGCATTGAATGCTGACAAGGAGAAGTATTTATACTATGAAATAAGTACAAGTGGTAGCACTATCGGAAACGTATGCGTGCATTGTCATGACAGTAAGGAATTAAATTTCTTTGGAGTATCAAAAAATTCAACACTTATGATGGTGGATATGCGAGATTGAGATCCCCGGAGATGAATGCACTCAAAGACAATGCCAACATAAAATAATAGTTGATGAAGAGGGGGTATCTTCTTGCTAGAGCTTGTGGTAACATGCTACCCAGTGTTAAACCATATCGTCAGCTTTCGGCTATTAGCATTCAAATGAAAGCAAAGAGGAAAAGAAAGGATTACTCTTCTACTAATATCATAAACCATATCTTGTCTACGTGCCGAAACTGCTACCTGTGTAAAATGAAGTTGTAATAGACAGTGAAATTGCCGGAAAAATAAAAACGGCATTGGTAGAAAATATCACTAAGGAATATAAAGATGAATCGATAAAAAACAAATAGTCAGCAAACGTTACTACCATTGATCAAACAGTCAATGAACCAAATAATACCAAAGACGAAACGCATATTGAACCAGTCGGTGACACACCAGTAAAAATTGTGTATGACTCGAAATGGAATAATGATTATTCTACTGATTACGAGCTGAGAGAAGACAATAGCTACAATATCAAGAGAGAACATGGTGAACTCTTTTATGGAAATTTCACTCAAGAAATTATGAAAAAAATTGTAAGTAAGTAACAAACTCTTTCTTGAATTCTCCTCCTGGATACACAATACAGACATTTCATTCAAGAAATTATAAAAAAATGGAAGTAAGTAACAAACTCTTTATTGATTTCACCTCTTGGATACACAATACAGATATTCATTCAATAAATTATGAAAAATTCGCAAGTAAGTAACAAACTCTTTATTTTTTTCACCTCTTGGATACACAATAGGGAAATTTCATTCAAGAAGTAATGAAAAATTGTAAGTAAGTAACAAACTCTTTTTTGAAGTCACCTCTCGGATACACAATGCAGAAACTTCATTCAAGAAATTATGAAAAAATTGTAAGTAAGTAACAAATTCTTTCTTGAATTCGCCTCCTGAATACACAATACAGACATTTAATTCAAGAAATTATGACAAAATTCTAAGTAAGTAACAAATTCTTTCTTGAATGCAAAATACAGAAATTTAATTCAGGAAATTATGAAAAAAATTCTAAAGAAAAATTTGAACTCACCTCTTCGATACACAATATGGAAATTTCACTCAAGAAATTATGAAAGAAATTGCAAGTAAATAACAAACTCTTTCTTGAATTCTCCTCCTGGATACACAATACAGACATTTCATTCAAGAAATTATAAAAAAAATGGTAAGTAAGTAACAAACTCTTTATTGATTTCACCTCTTTGATACACAATACGGACTCGATGACCGTTACGGACAAACCCGATGACCCCTTCGTCGTGTTCATGACCAGGAGGGAAAAGTTCCTGAAATCTTTAGACCCAACGCATAGTATGATTGAAGCTATAGTCAGTAATGTGTAATGGTTGTCTTTTATATAAATAGTTTCACCATTTTTTTTTAGTTATTGAAGTATTAATTTAAGTTGTTCTTTTGTTCGATTTGTTTTGTTGTTTTCTTTCCATTTTCTCTCTACTCCATTTTTACATTTTTGTACTGCTAAAGATGGGTGATAAAAATCATTCATTCAATACAGATATTTCATTAAAGAAATTATGAAAAAAATCGCAAGTAAGTAACAAACTCTTTATTGTTTTCACCTCTTGGAAACACAATAGGCAAATTTCATTCAAGAAATTATATGAAATTGTAAGTAAGTAACAAAATCTTTCTTGAAGTAACCTCTTGGACACACAATGCAGAAATTTCGTTCGAGAAATTATGAAAAAATTGTAAGTAAGTAACAAGTTCCTTCTTGAACTCGCCTCCTGGATACACAATACAGACATTTCATTCAAGAAATTATGACAAAATTCTAAGTAAGTAACAAACTATTTCTTGAATTCGCCGTTTGAATGCACAATACAGAAATTCAATTCAGGAAATATCAAAAAATTGTAAACAAATTCTTTCTTGAATTCGCTTCCTGGATATACAATAAGACAATTTCATTCAATAAATTATGAAAAAAATTGTAACAAGCTCTTTCTTGATTTCTCCTCAAGGATACATAATACGGGAATTTCATTCAAGAAATGATGAAAAATTGTAAGTAAGTAACAAACTCTTTCTTGAATTTGCCTCATGGATACACAATACATAATTTTCATTCAAGAAATTATGAAAAAATTGTAAGTAAGTAACAAACTCTTTCTTGAATTCGCCTCTTGGATTCGCCTCTTCAGAGACATGCAAAAAGTTAGGTTAATTTAGGTTCACTTAGGGTGGCGCACCACTCTAAGTGAAGCTAAATTAACCTAACTTTTTGCATGTCTCTCTCTCACTATGACTGTGTGTCTGCGCAAGTGTGCTGCCATCTATAACCCGTCTAGCCTAAATTCAACACAACTTGTGTCTGAGCAGGTGTGTTGCCATCTATAGCAACATGAAATATGCTTGCAGCTGTACCAATCGTACTCTATGCGTCACGATAAGTGAAACTATATGAACCTAGCTTTTTGCTTGTCTCTCTCACTAGGCCCCTGAGGCGAATTCAAGAAAGAGTTTGTTACTTACTTACTTACTTACAATTTTTTTTTCATAGTTTCTTGAATGAAATTTCTGTATTGTGTATTCAAGAGGTGAATTCAAAAAGAGCTTGTTACTTACAATTTTTTTCATAATTTCATGATTGAAATTTCTGTATTGTGTATCCACGAGGTGAATTCAAGAATGAGTTTGTGTACTTACTTTTACGATTTTTTCATGATTTCATGATTGAAATTTCTGTATTGTGTATCCATGAGGTGGATTTGAGAAAGAGTTTGTTACCTACTTACAAATTTTTTTCATAATTTCCTGAATGAGATGTCTGTATTGTGTATCCAAGAGGTGAATTCAAGAAAGAGTTGTTACTTACTTACATTTTTTTCCTAATTTCTTGAATCAAATGTCTGTAATGTGAGGTATTTCAAGAAAGAGTTTGTTACTTACTTACAATTTTTTCATAATTTCTTGAATGAAATTTCTGTATTGTGTATCCAAGAGGCGAATTCAAGACGGAGTTTGTTACTTACTTACAATTTTTTTCATAATTTCTTGAATGAAATTTCCGTATTGTGTATCCTTCAGGAGAAATCAAGAAAGAGTTTGCTACTTACTTACAATTTTTTTTTATAATTTCTTAAATGAAATGTCTGTATTTGTATCCTTGAGGAGAAATCAGGAAAAAAGTCTGTTACAATTTTTTTAATAATTTCTTGAATAAAATTGTCATATTGCATGTCCAGGAAGCTAATTCAAGAAAGAGTTTTGTTTACAATTTTTTTTTCATAATTTCCCGAATTAAATTTTTGTATTGTGCATTCAAATGGCGAATTCAGAAAGAGTTTGTTACTCACTTAAAATTTTGTCATAATTTCTCGAATGAAATGTCTGTATTGTGTATCCAGGAGTCGAATTCAAGAAAGAATTGGTTACTTACTTACAATTTTTTCATAATTTTTTGAATAAAATTTCTGAATTGTGTATCCAAGAGGTGACTTCAAGAAAGAGTTTGTTTACTTACTTACAATTTCTCGTAATTTCTGGAATGAAATTTCCCTATTGTGTATCCAAGAGGTGAAAACAATAAAGAGTCTGTTACTGACTTGCGATTTTTTTTTTTTTTATTGTTTTTTGTTCATAATTTCTTGAGTGAAATATCTGTATTGTGCATCCAAGAGGTGAAATCAATAAAGAGTTTTTTACTTAATTACTCTTTTTTATAATTTCTTGAATGAAATGTCTGTATTATGTATCCAGGAGGAGAATTCAAGAAAGATTTTGTTACTTACTTACAATTTTTTTCATAATTTCTTGAGTGAAATTTCCATATTGTGTATCCAATAGGTGAATTCAAAAAACAGTTTGTTTACATTTTTTTTTTTCATAATTTCCTGAATTAAATTTCTGTGTTTTGCATTCAAACGGCGAATTCAAGAAAGATTTTGTTACTTACTTAGAATTTTGTCATAATTTCTTGAATGAAATGTCTGTATTGTGTATCCAGGAGGTGAGTTCAAGAAAGAATTTGTTACTTACTTACAATTTTTTCATAATTTTTTGAATGAAATTTCTGCATTGTGTATCCGAGAGGTACAAACAATAAAAAGTTTGTTACTTACTTGCGATTTTTTCATAATTTCTTGAACGCAATATCTGTATTGTGTCCAGGAAGCAAAATTAAGAAAGATTCTGTTTACATTTTTTTTTTTATTTCTTGAATGAAATGTCTGTATTCTGTATCCAGGAGGAGAAGTCAAGAAAGAGTTTGTTACTTACTTACAATTTTTTCATAATTTCTTGAGTGAAATTGCTTTATTGTGTGTCCAGGAAGCGAATTCAATAAAGAGTTTGTTTACAATTTTTTCATAATTTTCTGAATTAAATTTCTGTATTCTGCATCCAAACGGCGAATTCAAGAAAGAGTTTGTTACTTACTTACAATTTTTTCATAATTTCTCGAATGAAATTTCCGTATTGTGTATCCAAGAGGTGAAAACAATAAAGAGTTTATTACTTACTTGCAATTTTTTTCATAATTTCTTGAATGAAATTTCCATATTGTGTATCCAAGAGGTGAATTCAAGAAAGAGTTTGTTACTTACTTACAATTTCTTCATAATTTAATGAATGAATAGAAATATTCTAAAGTATACAGACGGGTTAAGCTTAAAGATATTTATTGCTTAAACATATTAATAGATTAAAAAACACATATTTACATAAAAATAGTACTTAAAGTTCACTCTTAAAAATCCAGAAACGAGGATCCCATGATGTAGAATAGTTTTTTAAACCGTGTCTTATGCATTTATCGCGATCAGGTATGTCCTTAGGTATCCACTGCGAAAATAACATAACCTCGTCTTCAGAACGGTGATAAGCCCCTTCAAATTTTAGGACACTTAAATTCTTCTAGATTGAAATGTGGAATCCTAGGGTCACACTTTTGAATTAAAAGTTTATCTGTTGGGTACATTACCCTTTACGTAGAGGGCTTCAACCCTGTACCGTGAGTAAAATGCGATATATTTAAAATACAAAAATAAGTTCCTTCTTTTCTAAAGATAATTCCGACTTCCTCCAATTAAGTTAAATCTAGTTTCAAAAAAGATAAGTCCTTAATCAGCAAAGAGAAAAATTGTAGATAGCCTCAGACAAAGAACGGCGCTATCCAAGTTTTGGATTTCGCTAAAACAGCGGGCAATAAAAAGATGCTACGCACAATATTTCTAAGGAAGTTTAAATGATAAGAACCGTGTGAACGTTTGAATCATCAGAAATATTTAAAAAAATTTATTGGACGAAGGGTTTGTATCCTTGGGCCACTTGAGCCAATTGTGAGCCAGTTCTTAGAGCGCAGGACAAAAAAACTACGTTTGATAGTGGGGTAAAAGTGCTTTTTGAAGTATTCGTTAAATGAAATTCAGGATCATTTAGAACAGAAATATATTGGTATTCAGACATTGCGATTCAAGTTATTATGCAGTCGTTGTAGAGACTTGGTTACTATTTGCTGTCATTTGAAGTGACCCATACTGTACACCTAAACATGTAAGTCTCAATAAATCTATTGCTTTTTACCTGTGTTTATTTCATTTTATGTGTCTGTATTTAGTCTAACGACAGGTAATTAGTTCGCATATCTCCAAGGCACGTTCCCAAGGAATCTGATCTCCAGATAGCTCGAGGAGAAGAGGTCAGATTTATATGGCTACACATTTTATTTACTCTCATTAATTAAGGGTGGCGTAGGCCTTGTTGGCACGATCTTTAGCGCTATAAGCGGCGCTATCGGAGAGAACTTATAAGGTGTAAGTTCACAGCTTCAATGTACGATATTAGATTTGACGCGGTCAATATTTATGACCACAATTAAGCCCAATCCTTTCTTTATAGCTACAAAAATCTTTTATCGCTACAACCCCGAAACAGCTGCAAATTTCACTGACTTCCTCCTGAACATTTCTCAGTTCCTGACTACTTTTATTAAGTGGCGTAATCACTCTATAGTAAAATCCCAGTCTGTTTATACGACCGTAATGTAGTAATCCACATGCTTTTATCATACTCACACATATTATAGTTCACTATCCAATGATAACAGTCAATTTCTTCCAGTTCCATAGACAATAATAAAAATGCACATTCAAATATAACACCACAAGATGATTTTTTTCAAACCGATAAATTCTGTGTCATACAGTCCTATCATCTTAGAAGCTATTAATGTAGTATTTTAGTAGAGAAGTACTTCATCAAATTTTATACCTTTGTTAAAGGTTGAATTGAGTTATGGCTAGGGGGATGAGTCCCAAAACCATTTGAATTCATTGTGTGGGAGGAGTCATAAAACCCATAGATTCATTGCGGAGAGGAGTCATCAATTTTTTCATAATTTTTTGAATGAAATTTCTGTATTGTGTTTCCAAGAGGTGAATTCAAGAAAGAGGTTGTTTCTTACTTACTTACAATTTTTCATAATGACATATCCGACAACGGATGATGATAAAGAATTTATTCATTCTAATACATAGATTTTGTCAATGTTACCGACGTATCCGACAAATGATACCGATAAAGAATGTTAATAAAGAATTTGTTCTATTCGATACTTAAATTATGTCAGTGTTATCAAACGTATGTGTCAAAAGACATTGATAAAGAATTTATTCGCTCTGATACTAAGATTTACTCAATTTTATCAAGCATATCTGACAAACCATGTTGATAAAGAATATATTCACTCTCGTACTTAGATTTTGTGAATGTTATCTGATATATCCGACAAAAGAAGTTGATGTAGAATTTATTCACTATGATACTTAGATTTGGTCAGTGTTATCAAACGTATCTGTCAAAAGACATTGATAGAGAATTTATTCGCTCTGATGCTTAGATTTTCTCAATTTTATCAATCATATCCGACAAAAGACAATGATAAAGAATTTATTCACTCTCATACTATGAAATGTATCTGTCCAATGATATTTATAAAGAATTTATTTATTCTGATGCTTAGATTTTCTAAATTTTATCCGTTGTATCCGATAAGGATTCTGATAGAACAAATTTATTCACTCTGATACTTATATTTTGTCGATGCTATCCCATGTGTCTGTCAATAGATGTTAATAGAGAATTTATTCATTCTTATACTTAGATTTTCTCTATGTTAACCTATTTATCCGACATATGATGTATGCAAATTCCTTTTCTTACATCTCCAATGTATTAATAGACATTCTAAACGTTTGATATGCTAGCATACTCTAAAACTAATGAACACAGAACAATGTAATACATAATATATTTTTAATGAAATAATGTCATGTAGAATATCAATACAAAAAATATATTTTGATACATTATTAATATCAATGATTAACTTTGGACATTTTGAATCTGTTCCATAAAATAGTTCACCCATGTTCTCTCTTGATATTGTAGCTATTGTCTTCTCTTAGCTCGTAATCAGTAGAATAATCATATTCCATTTCGAGTCATACACAATTTTTTACTGGTGTGTCACCAACAGGTTCAATATGCGTTTCGTCTTTGGTATTATTTGGTTCATTGACTGTTTGATCAATGGTAGTAACGTTTGCTGACACTTTGTTTTTTATCGATTCTTCTTTGTATTCCTTAGTGATATTTTTTTCTACCAATGCCCTTTTTATTTTTCTGGCAATTTAACTGTCTATTACAGCAGTATTTTTACACAGGTAAAAGTTTCGGCACGCAGACCAGATATGGTTTATGATATTACTAGAAGATTAAGCCTTTCGTTTCCTCTTTTCTTCATTTGAATGCTAATACCCGAAAGCTGACGATATGGTTTAACATTATGTAACATGTTACTACAAGTGCTAGCAAGAAGATGCCCCCCTTCATCAACTATTATTTTATGTTGGCATTCTCTTTGAGTGCAATCATCTCCGGGGATCTCATTCTCGCATATCCACCGTCATAAGAGTTGAATTTATTTGGTACTCCATAGAAACTTAATTCCTTACTGTCATGACAATGCACGCATACGTTTCCGATAGTGCTACCACTTGTACTTGTTTCATAGTTTAAATACTTCTCCTTGTCAGCATTCAATGCTACAATAACACTATCATGTGAAAACACTTTCTTAAAATGATATTCCCTTTTTAGAGATATGAGTTGTGTTTATCCATCCACTGCGTAAAAAAATACTGATTTAATACATGCAATAAACTAGGTAATGTCGATAATCGGTCATAGAGTACCAGTGGGAAAGCTGCATCGTGTCTCTGAGCAAGCATAGGGTACGTTTGGTAGAGCCGTAAGCAAATTTCATGTCATTTTAAGATACGTAAAAAAAAAGTTGAATAATTTCGAAGTCCAAAAAAAAATTTAGTAAAAAAAAGTGCTACTTCAAACATTATTTTTCTAATAGTAAAAGTCACGACTAACATTTCTATATCATTCTCATTTTGAATTTGGAAAATATTAAATGTGATTTTTTTATGTTTTTAAGTATGTTTCATGTCATTCTAACAGATGTAAAAAAAGTTAATAAAATACCATTTAAAAAAAATTATAAAAAATGGGGGGGGGGGCCAAAAAGTTGGTGGAGGGGGCCCCTTGAGGTTGGGGGTACGGTGAGACTTCTGAGGGTGAGGTCCTTGGTGATTAGGGTCAATGGTGCTTGCGGTCCTTGATGGTTCATACTCATAATCATCTCGCCTACTTGATTTCCAAGGATTTCTAAGGATTTGTTCTGAATTTCTTTATTAAAATTCTTTTCGTGCCTTCTACATCTCTATTAGTATCAAATTTTTAATATACTAGGATTTTATAGCATATTGTATAATGACAACAGTGTTCAAATGGTACTTGTGTATTATGCAGAACACATCGGAGAAGTAAATCTAGGTCAACTCACAAGGTCATTTTATCATCGTTAACCATTTCCATAGATTGATGCTCTTCCAAATTTATAATAAATAGCCTATGAGTTAACAACCCCTTCGAGCTTTTCTTAACTGGTAATTAGTTTTAACCGTTTTCTACCACCTTCTTACAATCCAATCACCAATTAAGATCATTTTCACTCCTATTATTCGATCACTAATCAAGATCATTCATTTGCAGACTTATGCCAGTATAACATCTTTTTTCGCCAATATAGTTATTTATCCCATATGCTATCATTAAACCTACCGTCGAATGCTAATAGCCGAAAGCTTGGCTGTTGACCATTTTACAGAAAAGTCGAATAAACCTTTAAATACTTTATACCCAATGTCTCTTGTATGCGTCAAATCTATTACTTATCTGAGCATATTCCTTGTATAGTTGATAGCAATTAATCACATATGCTATCATTAAACCCACCGTCGAATGCTAATAGCCGAAAGCTTTGCTGTTAACCATTTTACCGAAAAGTCCAATAAACCTTTGAATACACTGAAAATCACTCCTTATATTTGAATTCAATTACTATTCAAGTCACCGTATATTCTTGTATAATTCCTTATACATCCCTGCTTTGATCAGAAAATGCGTGATGCCTCAGAAACCCGTCTGGTTTGCATTATACAATCTCGTCCCTGATTCCAAATATAATGTGTTTGATCACTTAAGTCAATGTACCGGTTAAACTGCACTGGTTGCATTTCAACTTGATACGCTTCAATGGTTCCTATATGTCTAAGCAAAATGGAACATAGATATTTACTTGCGTAGTGTGATTTATATTTGTTTTAAATTTAAATAAATATTGCCCTTTTTTTCGTTGAAAAATAATTGTTTTTGAAAATTAATTCTTTTGTGTGCAATAGCAGGTTCAGTAATTATCCTACATATGATAAATCACCAGCCCATCGGCTCCTTGTTCTTGAGACGTAGATTTTACTTTCCTCTCGTGATTCTATAACTTTTTCAAACTTCTATTTTCATTTAAAAGATATTGTTTCTAAAATTAGAAGGGAGCACTCATTGTGTACGTTTTAGTTCAAATATATTCCAACAAGTAATTGGATGTCTTTGTAGAAAATTCCCTTCCCCAGAAAAGGACCTTTGTGGAAAGTTCAAAATTATGGGCCTAAAATGCACATATTGAAGCTTCAGTTCCCTCTTCACTGAAAATCATTCACTGACCCCCCCCCCCTCTAATACTTACCTAATGTAGGTAACACTGTGTAGTCCGTTAATATTGCTGTATAAATGATCAATGCTGCCATTCATTTTGTATTTTTATATACATGTTTAAGAGCCCTAGGTAAGTAGGCTACATTAAAGTAATAGCTGTAGAAGGATCCAAGTGTTCAAACTATCGAATACTTTTTCCTAGGATTAAAAAAAAAATCCAGACAAATTTAGGGTTCATAACTTAATACACAACTTCTTATGAAAATTCCTAAGTTGACATATATAGAATCAACTCTTTCATTTGCATACTTTAGTCCGACTCCTGACGGATCCTTTACCAGCTGATCTAATTCTATATTGTGGATGTGGAAAATGACTTTAGTTTTGTTTTGGTACATTGTTGCTATTATTTTGTATTTTCTGTTGATGTCCTTCGGCATTGCTGGTTTCACATTGTTTTTTAACCGTTTGTATCACGACACTTACTAGAGGTTCCCACTAAGGTGTAGTATTAACCTCCAGCTTTGTTTTTTTTGGTTTTATGTTTAAGGCAAATTTTGCTTAAGGGTGCTTCAGTTTTTTTTTTTTTATTAAAACTCGATGCCTTCGACAGTTGTTAACCGTTCACTTTCAATTTTAGAAAAATAAAAAACAATTTAAATAGTAATTTTTATTGAATTTAGTAGATTTATCAAATATTTTGTTGATATTATGTATTATTATTTCTACTGGCTATTTTACTAATATTTTGTTGTATGTTCTGCTGATAAGAAATCTCAACCCTTTTACGGTACCATTTTAAAGTTAACAAGAAAAAAAAGACTGTATTCTAATTTTAGGTTAAATTCTGGATAACTCTGAACGAACCATGGGTTGTTGCTTTTCATGGCTATGGAACTGGGGGTGAAAAGGCTCCTGGAGTAGTCGGCAATGGCACAGGGGCTTATTTGGCTGGTCACAATCTCTTGAGGGCCCATGCAATGGCATATCATCTCTACAATGATAACTACAAGGCAACCCAAGGAGGTACTTTACACACACCTGCTTGTCTATTAGAAGTAATATGTATACGGTGTCCATAAATTCTGTATTTGCATCTGCGACACATCCTATCATTCATCAAACAATATCAAAACCCCATCTCTCCTCTTCCCAAATATTCTGAACATACAAGGATGTCAGTCTTTAGCGAATCTATACACTCTGGTTGAGGCTTTGGCCTTATATGCCATTTAACTAAACCTCTCCCCTAAAAAAATTAAAATGAATATTGGCTGGAGATCTGGTGGTAGGTTTTGCTCCGAACCCTCTGTAGTTTGTTTTTATCATATTCTTCTTTTCCCCACTATGTTCTCTAGCTTAACATTAAAACCTAAAAAAAAATCTCCAGTCGGTATGTAATCTTTGCTGGAGATTCTTCTAACAAATGTCTTCGTGCTTCCACAGTCATCTTACAACATTAATATTTGCAAAAAGAGCTAAAATAAGTATTAACATTTTCTGTCATTTTTTTCTTTGCCAGATAAGTGGAACAAAATGAAAATAGTGATTGTTAGAACAGCTGTACTTCGATAAAAAAAAAGTTGCCTTACTAATTAATAGAAAGATAAGCAATAATAAACTTATTTTCATTCATATTCAAACACAAACTGATACTGATGCAGCTTAATCCTCCTCCTTTTTTTTCGATTTTACTAGAATTATTACAAAAAAAAATCCGAAAAAAGAAGTTTTTCAAAGAAAAACTTCCATATTAAACTTCAGATCATCAGAAAATAAACTATAATAATTCAAGCTGAAAATGACCGGAAATGAATGTGAAAAAATTAATGAAACCAAAAACGAACAGAAATTCAAAAACATTTCTGACATTCGAACCTTCGAAACATTTCTGTTTTTTTTTAAGCAAACCAACATACAATAGGTACTAGCATAAATGAACAAATAAATCTTAAAACGAGTAAAACTTAAATTGAATATAAAAATCTTCTCGATCCAGCTTAAAAATGAACAAAAATCACTACAAACAAGAGTTCGGCTACTGCCCTCTCCGCTAATTGTAAAAGTCTAAAGCCTACTGGAAATTAATGAAACCAAAAACGAACAGAAATTCAAAAAAAGAATTCAAAGATAAGAACATTTCTGACATTCGAACCTTAGAACATTTCTGTTTTTTTTTTAAGCAAATCAACATGCAATAGGTACTAGCATAAATGAACAAATAAATCTTAAAACGAGTAAAACTTAAATTGAATATAAAAATAAAGCTTAAAACGAACAAAGATCACTACAAACAATAGTTTTTGCTACTGCTTTCTTCCCTCTGTAACAGTCTAAGGCCCTCTGCGTGATTGGCGCTTTACTGAAAACGAATTATATTACAAATATTTTCTGTTGCACTTACTACAACATTGAAAATAAAATGAAAAATTGCTGTGAAATATAATCTTGAAACTGATAATCTTTTAGCAATTAATACAATAATATATCAACTATTCAGTTTAATTTTATTAGTTCTTTCCAAGACTGTTCAAGACGAATATCAAACAGTTCGTGGTAACGAACTGTAAGTAAGGAGCGACCCGGCTCAATAGTAGCTGAAACTCTAAATAACGGAATTTTGATACCAATAGATACATCAGAAGAATCAGATTTTTATGCCGATCTCAAATATATCTGTTTCATCAAGTTTAGTTTTTACCCATAAAAAGTTACGCGCCTGAGAAACTTTGCCTTATTTTTTTGAAAAAAAAGGAGGAAACAACCCCTAAAAGTTATAGAACTTTAATGAAAATTACACCATCATATTCAGCGTATCAGAGAATCCTACTATAGAGGTCTCTCAAGCTCCTATCTGCAAAAATGTGGAATTTTGTATTTTTTGCCAGAAGAAAGATACGGATGCGTGTTTATTGTTTTTTTTTTTATTTATTTTTTCTTATTTTTTTTTATTTTCCCAGGGGTTATCGTATCGATCCATTAGCCCGAGAATATCACGAGAGGGCTCATTCGAACGGAAATTAAAAGTTCTAGTGCCCTTTTTTTTTAAGTGACCAAAAAATTGGAGGGCAACTTGGCCCCCTCCCACGCTCAGGAGGGATTATTCCCGAAGTCACCCAACCAAAATTTTGAGATAGCCATTTTGTTCAACATAGTCGAAAATATAATTAATATGTCTTTGAGGATGACTTAATCCCCGCTATTCCCGGGGGATGGAGGGCTGCAAGTTATAAACTTTGCCCATTCTTTACATATAGTATTGGTTATTGGGAAGTATACAGGCGTTTTTCAGGAGTAATTTTTTTCTAGTGGGGGGGTGGGTCAGAGTAGGAGTTACGGGGGAGAGGATCTATCCATGGAGGATATCTCCTTGAGGGAAGGGACATTTCTATGAAGGGGGCGCCAGATTTCCCAGCATTATTTAAAAAACGATTAGAAATTAAATAAAAAAACAAGGTTTTTTCAACTGAAAGTAAGAAGCAACATTAAAAGTTAAAACGAACAGCTATTCTAATTAACCAGCCTTTGTGATTCATGGGTTTGTGATTCGACTAAAATTCGAAGTTACGTCAGAACAAAATTTTGACGCTAAAGTATGACTTTCTCACAACTCTATTTTTTTAAACAATAAAAAACTTTAGCGTAAAGAACGAGGCGTTGAGGAGGGGACAGCCTTTTTCATATACGAAATAATTTCTGTTCGTTTTAAGTTTTAACGTCATTCCTTACTTTCAGTTAAGCACCAATGGCGCAGTAGGCTTTAGACTTTTACAGTTAGCGGAGAGGCAAGTTTTACTGGCTTTAAGGTATATTTATTCATTTATATTAGTACCTGTTGCATTATTGTTTGCTATGAAAAAAAAAATGAAAAAAACAAACAGAAATCTTCAATGAAAAAAAAAATTAAGATTGGTCAATTAATTTCTGTTCGTTTTTGGGTTTCATTTATTCTTTAATAGTCGTTTCTGGTCGTTTTGTGTTTGAATTATTATATGTATTTATTTCTGCTGATCCGAAGTTTAATATAGCCTTTACTTTTCCTTGAAAAATATCTTTTTTGGATCTCTATTTTAAATTAATATTTGTTCGATTTAGGTTTCCAAAGTTCAACATTTTTTCCAAATTTAAAATTTCAATCGGATTCATTTGGGAAAAAAGGTTGCGCCGGGAGGGGGTGTTTTGCCCCCTCTGATCGCTTATGACTCTTAAAAGGGGACTAGAACTTTCAGTTTCCAATCAAATGAACCTCCTGCAAAGTTTGTACAGCTACCTTTTCTTTAAAAACCTGGTATGTTAACAATGGACAACTATTATAACTTATAGTCTTTGCCCGGGGACTAGGGGATAGTCAACTCTTGAGGTATAGTTATTTTGCCTTTGGAGTATTTTGAACAAAACAGCTATCAAAAAAGTTTGATAGGAAACTCAAATGAACGAATGAAGCTCAAATCCAACTAGCCTTCTTTTAAGTTTGTATGACCACCCCTTCCATAAAAACGTTGCTTGCTCCTGGGTTACAAGTTACAACCCATAATCGGATTAATCTTGGGGAAAAAGGGGGGGGGGTGGCTAGTTGCCCTCTGATCACTTTTTACTCTTAAAAAGGGAACTATACTTTCCAATTTGAAGTCAAATCAGCCTCCTCTAGATTTTATACGACCACCCCTTCCATGAAAACCTTATATTCAGCTAGGTTATAGCTTGCGACCCATGCCCCAGAGATCAGAAAGGTTGTGTAAGCCCCATAGGCATTACTGTATGATCTTTGGACAATTTTGCGCAAAATGACCATCTCAAAATTTTGGGATTTTGTTGCTTAGATGCATCTGGGGAAAAGAGGGCGTGGGGAGGCTACTAGTACTGTGATCTATTTTGGCTCTAAAAAAGAGAACTAGAACTTTAAATTTCCAATCAACTGAGCCTCCTGCAAACTTCGTGCAACCACCCTTCCATAAAACCATATATTCCCTCAGGGCATGACCTATACCTCTTGCCTTTGGCTTAGGGGGAAGGGGGTCTGTGTCAACCCTAGAGGTCTGGTTATATTATCCTTGGACTATTTGAACAAAATGACTACCTCAAAAGTTTAATCAAATGCATTTGAGGAAAAGAGGGCTGACGGGGGAGGGTAGTTTACGTTTCGATCACTTTTGAATCTTGAAAAGGGAGCTAGAGCTTTCAACTTCCAGTCAAATCAGCCTCCTCTAAACTTCTTAAGACTATCCCTTTCCATAAAAAACCTTAAACGCCCTTAGGGCATAACTTACAAACCCTTTCCCCCGGGCTTTGGGGGAGTGTATCAGCCAAAATTTCATTGTTATATAATATTTGACTATTCTAAACAAAATGGCTGTCTTAAAACTTAGATCGAATTTATTTAGGGGGTTTCTTAGAAAGAGGGTGTGAGGGGGGTAGTCGCCCTCTCATAACTTTTGACTGTAACTTATTTATTTTTCATTGAGAAAATTCTGAAGAGAACTTGAACTTTTCTTCACTTCATTGAGAAAATTTAGAATTAAAGTGAAATTTTTTATTTTCATGGAAATTATGCACAATCATAGTGTAACTTTTCCTATCTTCTATTGGAAAAATTTAGAACAGAACTTTAAATTTTTTTATGCCTTTTGAGAAATTATGAACTGAAGTGGAAGCTTTTTTTTCATTTTCTTCGGTAAATTTTAGAATTGAGTTTAACTTTTTTCTCTTCTTTAAGAAAATTAAGAAGAGAATTTGAACATTTTGCGCTTCTTCGAGAAAACTCAGAATTAAAGTGTAGCTTCTTATCGTCATGGCGTATATTCACGATCAAAGTATAACTTTTTTCTATCTTATAAGAAAAATTTGGAAGAGAACTTTAAATTTTTCATCTCTTTGAGAAAATCGGAATTGAAATTAAGAAAATTTAGAATTAAAATGAAACTTTTTTCTTCATGGAAAATATTCACAATCATAGTATAACTTTTCCTATCTTCTATGGAAAAATTTGGAACAGAACTTAAAATTTTTTATGTCTTTGAGAAATTAAGGACTGAAATGGAAGCTTTTTTCATTTTCTTTGGTAAATTTCAGAATTGAGCTAACTTTTTCTCTTCTTTAAGAAAATTCATAAGAAAACTTGAACATTTTTGCCCTTCTTCGAGAAAACTCAGAATTAAAGTGTAGCTCCTTATCGTCATGGAGAATATTCACGATCAAAGTATAACTTTTTTCTATTTTCTACAAAAAAAATGGAATAGAACTTGAATTTTTCTTCACTTCTTTGAGAAAATATGTAATTAAAGCTGAAATTTTTCTCTTCTTGTAGGAAAAATTAATCAGAATCGATGTATCTAGGGTAGAATTTAGAACCGAACTTTAAATTTTTTCATCTCTTTGAGAAAAATCTGAAGTGAAATTATAAAAATTTAGAATTAGAGTGAAACTTTTTATCTTCATGGATAATATAGACAATCATAGTATAACTTTTCCTATCTTCCACGGAAAATTTAGAACAGAACTTTAAATTTTTATGTCATTTGAGAAATTAAGAACTAAAGTGGAACCTTTTTATTTCTTGAAAAATAGAATTGATCTGTAAGTTCTTTGGCAATTCCAAATTGATCTAACTTTTCACAATCAATGTATAACTTTTTCTATCTTCTATTGAAAAATTTGGAACAATACTTTAAATTTTTTTCATCTCTTTGATAAAAATCAGAACTGCTGAACTTTTTTACATTCTTTGGAAAAAATAGAATTGATCTGTAACTAATTTCTTTTTCATTGAGAAAGTTCAGAAGAGAACTTGAACTTTCCCCCACTTCGTCGAGAAAATTTAGAATAAAAGTGGAAATTTCTATCTTCATGGTAAATATTCACAACTATGGTATAACTTTTTCTATCTTCTACTGGAAAATATGGAATAGAACTTTAATTTTTTTATATCTTTGGGGAATTAAGAACTGAAATGGAAGCTTTTTATTTTCTCTGCAGGAATTAGAATTGAAGTGTAAGTTCTTTGGTAAAATTCAGAATTGAGCTAACTTTTTCACGATCAGAGTATAACTTTTTCTATCTTCTATGAAAAAATTTGGAACAGTACTTTAAATTTTTTCATCTCTTTGAGAAAAATCTGAACTAAAGTGGAAAATTTTTATTTTCTCTGGAAAAAATAGAATTGATCTGTAAATTATTTCTTCTCATAGATAAAATTAGAATTAAAGTGGAACTTTTTATCTTCATGGAAAATATTCACAATCATAGTATAGCTTTTCCTATCTTCAACGCTAAAATTTAGAACAGAGCTTTAAAATTTTTTATGACTTTGGGAAAAATATCAGAATTAAAGTGGAGCTCCTTATCGTCCTTGTGAAATATTCACCATCAATGTATAACTTTTTTTATCTTCTAAAAAAAATTTGGAGGAGAACTTTAAATTAATGTCTTTAGGGAAAAAATCTGAACTGAAGTGGAACCTTGCTTGATGTTGTGGTGTGCAAAAAAGTTGTAAAGTAAAGTTGTGTGGGAAAAAGATGAGTACTTCAAGTTGTGAAATTGGTTTAGGAGGGACATTACGTAAAGAAATTGTTCTGAAAAGATATAATAAAGCCTTTGAAAAGTATTGCTTGGTGTTGGGGTATGCAAAAAGTCGTAAAGCAAAGTTGTGTGTGAAAAAAGATGAGTACTTCAAGTTGTAAAATTGGTTTAGGAGGGACTTTACGTAAAGAACTTGTTCTGAAAAGATATAAAAAAAAGGCGTTGAAAAGTATCGCTTGGTGTTGGGGTATGTAAAAAGCCGTAAAGTAAAATTGTGGGTGAAAAAATGAGTACTTCAACTTGTAAAATAGGTTTAGGAGGGATATTAAGAAAGGACCTTGTTCTAAAATAATATAATATAGCCTTTTGAAAAGTATTGCTTGGTGTTGGGGTATGTAAAAGGTCGTAAAATACTGTTGGGAGTGAAAAAGATGAGTACTTCAACTTGTAAAATGGGATTATCGTTGATTTCGACTATGAAATTACTTTATTTGAAAATTAAATATTATTAATATAATCAAATATATTTTTAACGCGGATGTTCCTATTTTCGAAAACTAAAACCGAAGCTTTATTAAAAAAATTATTATTAAAATTAAATGTATTTCAAACGTGGATGTTCTTATTTCTGAAAACTAAAACCCAACTTTATTAAAAATCAAATATTAGTAATAGAAACAGATGTATTTTAAAGGTGGTTGTTCCTGTTTCTGAAAACTAAAATTCTCTCTGCTGCTGTGTGAGGATGAGTGTTTGCTTGTCTGTGGAGATTTTGAGAAAAAATTCTGCTCATCTCTCTCAGACATTGGTAAAAGTTCTGTTAAAGTGTTTTCATTTTCTAATATATCCACTATGAGCCTGCTAGTCGTATCTTTATCCCTAAAAATTCCTTTTCTTACATCTCTGAACTTTTTAATAGATATTCTGAACGTTTGACGTTCTAGCATACCCTAAAAATAATGAACACTTAACAAACTAATACATAAGATATTTTTAATGAAATAACGACATGTAGAATATTAATATAAAAATATTTTAAATACATTATTATACATTATTAGTATCATTGAACAACTTTGAACATTTTGAATCTGTTCCATAAAATAATTCATCATGTTCTCTCTTGATACTAAAGTTACTCTCTTCTCTTAGTTCATAACCAGTAGAATAATCATTAATCCATTTTGAGTCATACAAAAGTTTTACTGAGGTGTCATCTACTGGTTCAATATGTACATCGTCTTTGGTATTATTGAGTTCATTGACTATATGGTCAATAGTAGTATTAACGTTCACTTACGCTTCACTTTCCGTCAATTCATCTTTATATTCATTGATGACATTGTCTGCTAATGTCCTTTTTATTCTGCCTACGATTTCGCTGTCTATTGTCACATTGTTTTTACATATATAACAGTTTTTGGCAAATTGACAAGATATGATTAATGACATTAATGCAGGAGCATGCTTGTCTTCTTCTTGTATTTCTTTAAAATGTTAATACCGGAAAGATGACGATAGAATGTATCAACAGGTAATGTGTTACCCAGCAACAGTAGTAAGGAGTTGTCCCCGATCATCGACAATTATTTTTATGTTTGCATTCTCTTTGAGCACTAATTTCTCTGGTAATGGTACTCTCGCATATCCACCGTTTACACGATTGAAATTCTTGGGTACTCCAAAGAAATCTAACTTCTCGCTGTCATGACAACGCACGCATACATTTCCAATAGTGTTACCACTTGTACTCGTTTCATAGTTCAGGTACTTCTCCTTGTCAGCATTCAACGCGACGATAATTTTATCATGTGCACATACTTTCGTCGAATAATTCATCTTCACTTTTTTACAGATATGAATTATATTTTTATCCTTCCACTGCGTAAAAAATACTGATTTAATACATGCAATAAACTAGGTAGTGTCGATAACCTGCCATAGAGTACCAGTGAGAAAGCCACATCGTGTCTATGAACAAACACAGAGTATGATTGGTAGAGCCGTAAGCATATTTCATGTCATTTTAAGATACGTAAAAAAATTTGAAAAAAAAATACCATGTTAAAAAAATTCAAAAATTTATTAAAGAAATGGGGGGAGGGGGAGGGGAGGGGGGCTCTTTGGGGCCCGGGGGGGTCCTTTGGGGTTGAGGTAGGAGACCCTATAACACTATTCAATGGTAGTTGTGCATTATACCGAACAGAGTCGAGAACCGCTCTAATAAAAAATAATATGTATCTCTTAATAGGAGTTAGCATTCCCTCAGATCGTTTACCATTTTCGTTTCTATTTTCAAATTTATCTTGTCTCATGGAGAAATTGTGTCAATCAGTTTCCTTTTTCCTGTCTGTATTTTCAACTCTCGGATAAGAATATTCCAATATTGAAATTTCCTTATCTGATGATGTCACCTTGTTATCATAGTATTCCAACCGGATGTTGACATCCAAGAAACATCCAGCAATTGTTGTTGTTGATGTGAACTTATGATGAAATCCCAGAAAAATCCAGCAAGCAATGAGAAAAATCCTGAAAAAAACATCCTCAGCGAGAAAAACCATCAAACAATCATCCAATAACCAGATGTCTACATTCAGCAATGTTGTTGAACTTCCAAGAGACATCCATCAACAATGATAAAAACCATGAAAAAAACATCAAAGTGAGAAAAACCATGAAAAAACATCCTCAGTGAGAAAAACCATGAAAAAACATCCTCAGTGAGAAAAACCATGAAAAAAACATCCTCAGTGAGAAAAACCATGAAAAAACGTCTTCACTGAGAAAAACCATAAAAACCTATTATAGATAGCAGCAGTTGTGTTCGTTCCGTATCTATTGGGGCCTCCCTGATTATTTTATTAGGATTAACCTAATTTCACTTTTTGAGCTACAGGAAGTATATTATACAAGTACCGTCCAATCGGCTACACCATTTCCTCCTTACTCCCTCCTTTGCAGTTTCAATTTCCTTTAAATTCTTTAGTATGACCTCTTTTCGCCAGATATGGGAAGAGCCTGATTTTCGTCCGGTCCCATATGATTTGCTCGAGCAGAGGAAAAAAAGATCATGGCCACCAAAAAAAAAACATTTTAGACAAAACAGGATTTTCGTTTGTTTGGAATGAAGGTAGAGGACCAATGTATATAAATGCAATTTGGGAGAATGAGATTAAGATAGTATTAGAGAATCAAATCATCCAAAAAATGGAGTGAGAAGATAAAAGAAATCAGAAATATTAAAGTTTTATAAGTAGGTTAAGGTGGTTTATGAGCAGGAGTTCCATCTTAAGCTGAATTTAGCAGCTAACTGCCTACCAATTAACGCAAGATTTAAAAGATATGCTAAAGAAAAGATGTCCCAACGAAGTCAGATATACTTTCCCGCTTTGCAATGTTAAAGAGGATTATTTGATGCATTGCTTGAGCCGGTGCCAGGGGCTCTCTGCGATAAGGGAAGGAATATTTGGAAAAAAGAGCTGATACTTCCAGGTGTCTTAAATAGTATGTCGACTCAGTTTTTTTTTGTAAAATGCCAAGGTATCTGGATTTTTTGTTAAATAAAACGAGTAAAGCTTAACTTATTTTTCAATTTATATCAAGTTTAACAAATTGCATTGCATTTCTCTTTTGCTACTAAAGTGTTAAGTTTAAATGAAATTAAAAAACAAGAAAGCAAATTAAGTGTAGGTTTCTAAGTGTATGTTGTTAAAACAACGTGTTTTTAAGTGTATGTCTCATTTAAGTGTTTGTGGATGTTGGCTGATACAATTTCATTATATTTGTGCTTTTTATGATGATCGCCGATGTAAGTTTAGTATATTTGTGCTCTTTTTGTGTTCATGGCCGTATTTTTTGGCTTTAATACACTTATCTATCTATCTATCTATAGGTGGCCAAAAAGCAAAACTTTGGCAATCTATTATCCTTTATCTGATTTTAGGTGCATGGTCAGTCAAATGAGTACCTATAAGAATCCTAAGACGATTCTTCTGGGAAAAGTCTGATATATTTTTTCTCAGCCTTTCGAGGGGTTCACCTTTCAAAGTCCTGCTTGACCACTATCATTAAGGTGGCTTCTAATATTCTAATCTTAGTTCAAAAACTTACTTGTTATTCTTCCAAGATTTTTTTCAACAGCGGAAAAAAACTTGTTACTTTATTATTCTAACTTTCATGTCTTCACTGCATCCTCCGTTTTTACTAATTCTACTAACCAGGTAAATATTGTTTTTCCATTTATTTATGTTCTTAGTGCCAAACATATTCTCTTCAGTTTTATTAGTTCTTAGTCTAAGCGACTTAGTCTCCGTAACATTAATTTTCAAACCTATTTTTACGCCCAAAATTCTCAAAACTTTCTAAAAGTTATTTATTATTTGCTAGTATTTTCATCAAAGACCCTTCAATCATCTGCATAACCGACGTCTAGGAGAGTTGTACCTCCTTATTTGATAAGAATTATCTCATTATCTAATAATATTAATTATATCATTTGATATCAAGTTCTCCCATAGTCTTTTTGGCGTTTCTTAGAACAAAGTAAATCAAATTAATCTAAAAAGGGGGGATAGAACACAATCATGAGCTTAACTCATGACTCTGGACTGATCCAACTACTAACCTCACTTCTTACCTTTAGCGCAGACATACTATTTTCGTATATAACACTTATTTTTGTAATGTGCTTATCTAATATCCCACACAAGCTATCTAAGCTATTGTACAAACTCCACATCTAAAGCTTTTGAGTCTAACCAAGTTGCAAAATTATGAACAAGTTCTTCACAACATCTCTACAGATGGACGTAGTTCGGTTTTCACAGTTATTTAAATGGAAACTTAAAGGGATTCGACACCTCAAATGATCCTTATATGCCATCAATTGTAAACTTTGTTAGTTTTTTGTGTGACCAAACTATTTAGAACTGATTGGGCGATCTTGCCATACTTATAGAGCTTGGATAAGAGATCGAAATGAACGATAGATAACTAAAATCCGACATCTACCTTCTCTGAAATCTTAGAAAAAGTATTTAAATTTTCCCTTCTGTGCTGGAAATATTCAGCACTGATGAAACTTACATCAATAATCTAGTTTTTTTAATTTGAATAAATCAGAACTTTCTTCTTAAAGTTCAAGAAACGGCAGAACTTAAACTTATTCTAGCAGACCACCTTAGAAAACCTTAAAAATAAGCTCAAAGGAAGTATCATTTAAGTAATATGGCAGGTTTGGAAATTTCCTGTTCTACTGCAGGACTTGACTACCTATATTAACAATGCTGTATATACACCGAATAGACAAAAGTTTTCTTAACAAATTAGAAGAGATTATGCGTTTTCGTTATTTTGAACTAATTTCTCGTTAACTTTTCCAACTGTTTACAAAGTTAAGATCCATTATTAATTTTTATCAAAATTGTTTTGAGAGTTCCGTTTGGTGCTGGAAAATTGACTAATTGACCCTTGGTCTTTGAGACAGTAAGCCCACCCTAAGACTTGTAAAATAGTTTTTAAAGTATTGAATCCCCATAATTTAGTTGAGTATACTTTAGGTCGAATTGGCATTACCTGAATATTGCATGGCATGTTCCCAAAGATGAAACCCAGCAATCAAAAGATGCTGCTGTTCGAGGGCTTGAATTTGACTTAGGATGGTTCGCAAATCCTGTTTTTGTTAATGGAGACTATCCAGCAATAATGCGGCAGCAAATAGACAGAAAAGACGAAGAAATGGGTCTGACCACAAAAAGACTTCCCGAGTTTACACCAGAGGAAAAGAGACTCCTGAACGGATCAGCTGATTTCTTCGGCATGAATTTTTACACTTCTTCTGTGGCGGAGGATTTTAAATTTACCCCAGTAAAGGATGATTTCAACGAAGATAAAGATATTAAAACGTATCCAGATCCGACGTGGTATCAGTAAGTGACCTTTTCTACGCTTTTTCTCCTTACTAATGTGAGTTTTCTAGTGTGTTAGATACTGCCTTCTTTCTTAGCGCAATCAAGGATCAAACTTCACCGACATATATTTATATAATCTTTTTATCATGTTGAAAATCTCAAACAAAATGAAACATGCTTTGCGGAAATATTTAACATGAGATGACATAGAGAACTATGTTGTTTATTTTATTTTGGTAACATCGTAGAGTTACGGCTCTTCTGAAGAAAACATTTCCCAATTGGCACCGTTCCAAATGCAATATACACTAATCAGACAATTAATGGAAATACGTTGTATATTCTAAAGTAAGAATTTCACTACTGGTGTTTGAAACATTCCCGTTTACTCTAAACCAGGTTTTCTTCCAGTTTTGAAAATTCCGTTTTCTTGCATGCTTGAGCCAGTGAAGAAAGTTTCGCTTGAGTTTTTTGATTGGAATATTGGATAAAACATTTTTTTGAAATAACCTTAAAAATTTGGGAAACCATGGAAGGCAACATAATAATCTGATTAAAAGGAATGTAATGAATATTACTAAGTAAGAATGTCTCTGTTTTTTTTTTTTTTTTTTTGTTTTTTTGTACATACTCCGTGATTATATCTCAGACAATAAGGGAGGGGGATACACTGTCAGAGTGGTGCATATTATCAGAGAAATTGCTCTAGCTTTGCTTGTACTGAAGAGTCATAAACCTTAAATGCATTATTCATTTTCTTCTACAATTAGCAACCTTATATGCAAGAGGTGGTCATACTAACTTTGGAGGGAGCAAATTCGATTGGAAATTGAAAGTTCAATTGCCCTTTTCAAGAGTCAAAAGCTGTTGGAAGGCAGTCAGCCCTCCTCCCTTTCCTTTTTTTTGCTACACGACCCCCTTACAACCTCCAAAGACGTTCAATCAAGATTTTGAGATAGCCATTTTGTTCCAAATATCCCATCGGGGATGACATGACCCCAGGGGCAATAATTTGGAGAAAAACTATTATATGGTCCATGCCCCTTGACTATCTGGATATAGACCCTTTTTGCCCCCACCCAATAAAAATACTAAAGCTACGCCCCTGCATGACCCCATAGGCCCTGGAGGTGGTGTGTAAATAATACAAATTAGAAATTGCTTAAACGTATGTTTTATAATGGAAAGGGGGGGGGGCTTGTGCTAAGCTTCAGGAATGGCTAAGGGTACAATTTGGATTTTCAGGGAATTTTGAACAAAAGCAAAGGAAATTGCGTGTATCCAGGTTTCAGAAGTGAGTATCTGCAATATCTCAGGAAGGGCTAACGGTATTAAGCTGAAACTTTAAGGGAGTCTTGAGCAGGACATTGAATTAAAACAAAAAATATTATATATATATCCTGGTTGTCAAAAAGGCGTATCTGCAATATCTTCAGGAACGGGTAAGGGCATTAAGTTGAAATATTCAGGGAATGTAAAGGCGCATATTTGACAATTAGACAATGCTATGTACAATCAGGTAGTCAACTTGCCATACCTGCAATATCTCAGGAGCGCCAAGGGTAAGTAGGAGAAACTTGCAGGAAACATTGAGAGGGATAATAAAACTTAATCAAAAGACGCTATTTGAATCTAAGTTTTCAAAATGTTTGATAGGCAATAGCTCAGGAATGGCTAAGGATATTAAGTTGAAACTTCTTAAGAACGGCTAAGGGTATTAAGCTGAAATTTTCAAGGGATGTTGAGGGAGATGCTGAAATAAAATTTAAAGACATTATGTGAATCCAGAATGTTAAAAGGGCACATTTGGAATATTTTAGTAGTGGAAAGGATAGCCTACTGAATTGAAAAATTCAGGGAATGTTGAAACTCGGTCAAAAGGCATTATGTGTACCTTAGTTGGCAAAAGGCCTTTTTTTTTCCACGGTATACCCCGCATCTGCTCACAGAAAAGTCCAAATTCAGAAACAAAAGAGTTTAAAGAGCAAGAATTAAAAAAGAGTTGAGCAATGCCTCTAATTTCTATTTACTCTCTTATGCTATTTTTATTGATGCATAATATTTGGATATTCTCCCAAAGAGCACCTAATCAAGAGATTGCTACTTGATCAAAAGCTTATTCCAAGAACCATTTTAAGCCTTGATTTCAAATTGAACGAGATTCATGCAATAAATGTATTGAAAACAATCAAAATCAGCGCTTAGATCACCTTTTACAACTTTACATTTTAAATTAGAATCTAATATTTTAATCCTTAAGCAGATAACCTGAAGAAATGAGAAAATATCCTTGATATTAACAAAAAAAAAACGTTGGTAATCGAAAACGGACAGCAATCGATTAAAAAGAAGTTTTTCAAAGAATAGTAAAGAGCCACATTAAAAACTAAAACCATCAGAAATTAGGTCCTATTTTAATTAAAACTTAAAACGACTAGAAATTACTATACACGAGCAAAAGAAACCCAAACAATCAGATAATCAGCTAAGAAATAATCAGCTAAACAAAAAGGTAACAGATGCTGAGATGGATGAATAATTAAATTATATTTAATAATTAAATAAACAAGTAGAAATAAAAATAAATAAGCAATTAAAATTAAAACCATCTGAAACTACTACGGGCAGGAGCAGGGCTACTCCCCGCCCCCCGTCCCCAGTCGTCTAATATTTTACTGGAAACCATATATGTTTTAAAATTTTTATATTTTATACTTTTAACATCAACAGATCAAAATTTACTGCTAAATAACATATTAAATCTTAAACTGTTGAGATTTTCAGGAATTATGGTTACATAATACGCATTCGGTTTATTATATAGCCGTTCTTTCCGGTCATCTTGATTATTATGATGATTTTACTTTATGTTTTTTGTCGATGTTTTAAAAAATTAAACGGTAGTTATGGTACTTTTTCAAAGTACTTGAGGTTTTTAATAAACTACAATTGAAACATAGCCCTTGGAAGGTGAAATGAAACAATAGCCTTTAGAAGGTTTAGAGGCAGGGGGGCAGTAGACCTACTCCTGCTTGTAATAATTCCTCTTTGGTTTAAGTTTGGAATGATTATTCATCCCTTTTAAACTTTTGTAAGATTTATTTGTTCATCAAATTGTTCGTAGTAACGAACTGTAAGTAAGGAGTAACGCGGCTCAATAGTAACCGGACCTCTAAGAAAATGGAACTTTGATGTCAATAAATATATCAAAAGAATTTATTTATTATGCTGATTTCAAATATGTCACATTCACTAAGTTTAGTGCTACTATCAAAGGCTAAGAGAATGAGAAATCTTGCCGAATTTTTGGAAAGAGGGGAAAAAATCTTAAGGAAACCGAATTTTTGAAAAGCCAGAGAATCTTAATGAAAACCACAACATCCAATTTACAATATCTGAGAACTTTACTGTAGAGAGGTTCGAAGCTCCTATGTGCAGATGTATGGAATTTTGTATTTTTTGCCAGGAGAAAGATCACGGATGCTTGTTTATGTATCGTTTCTTTTTTTTTTTTTTCCAGGGGTGATCGTATCGAACCAATGGACCTAGAATATCGCGAGGGGGGGCTCATTCTAACGGAAATTAAAAGTACTAGTGCCCTTTTTTAAGTGATCGACAAAAATAGAGGACAATTAGCCCCCCCCCCCCGCCTTTTTTCCCAAAAGTCCTCTGATCAAAATTTTGAGATAGCCATTTTGTTCAGTATAGTTGAAAGGTACAATAACTATGTTTTTGGGGATGATATTACCCCTTCTAGCCACCGGAGGAAGGGCCACAAGTGATGACATTTGCCACTGTTTACATATAGTATTTGTTATAGGGAAGTGTACCGACATTTTTCAGCGGAGGGAGATTTTCTGAGTATGGATTGTCTACGGAAAAAAATTCCCATATGGATGGAAGTTTCCAGGAGTGAACTTTCAAGAGGAAATTTTACACGGGGGAAATGTGCCAGAATTTGTATATGAAATTCGTTTTATTTGTCTTACTTTCTCATTGAAAGTAAGACATTCAAATTCCATGGAGAAATTACTTTTTTCCATGGAAAATGGAGACCCCATTTTTCCATGGCGAGGGATGGATTTCATGGGATTATTTGATTAACGATTAAATAAAAATTAGATTAAATTTTAAATTAAATTAAAAATTAAATATTAAACATTAAAACAATTAAATAAAAATTAAATTAAATTTAAAATTATCGTTAAATTAAATACAAAAACATGTTTTTTCTACTGAAAGTAAGGAGCAACATTAAAACTTAATACGAACAGAAATTATTCCGCATATGAGGGGGCTGCCCCCTCCTCAATACCCGGGTCTTTACGTTAATTTCGACCTTTTGTCTAAATTCTTTAAGAACGGTTTATGAAACACAGGGGCCGTCTTATTAGAATCAGACTCGTTTTTAAAAGTTCTTTAAAAACTTTAGCGTAAAGAGAGGGTTACCAAAGAGGGGGCAGCGCCCCTCGTGTACGGAATAATTTCTGTTCGTTTTAAGTTTTAAGGCTGCTCCATACTCGCAGTAATAAAAACTTGTTTTTTATTATTTAATCTACGTCAGTGTCTGTTATCTTCAGGTTTGATGTTGGTCGTTTTGGGTTTGAATTGCCATATGACTTCATTTCTGCTCATCCTAGGGGTTCTTAGGTTTCTGTGAAATACTTTCTTTTCGGAGAAGGTCTGTTTTGAAAATTAGTATCTGTAAAGAATGATAATTGGTGAATCTAAGGGCACTTTTTTTTATTTTATGCTTGTGTTTCCTTCTGAGGAGCTACAGCTCTAAGATGTTACCTTTATTTTCAGTAAGGATTCAAATCTCATCTTAGTTTCTTTAATTGCTAAATTAAGTAAGACCAAGCCTAAAACAATGCTCTTATGTAACAACTTAACCTAAAGCTGTGCTATGTTCCTGATAATCAACAGAGAACATACTTCTTTTCTTTTTCTTTTCATCATTGAAGCCAAGATAATTTTTTTCAGTTTACAGATGAGATGGTATGCGTCTAGCTCAGCCTCCGTTTAGATCAGCCCGGTTCAACTCAACCCATTTAAGGGAACCCTCATTCATCTCAACCACCACACCACTCAACCACTATTCAACTCAATAACTCAATCATTCAAATCAACCATATTCAACTCAAACCCCTGTAACTCAACCTCAGTCGAACTCGACCCCATTTAACACAACCCCCACTCAACTCAACCCCAATTCAATTCAATTTCATGCAACTCAACACCTGTTTAACTCAGTGGCAAAGCAACTCTACCCTATTCGCGAACTTATTGTGGTTGTCTACATCTAAAGGAAACTTATTAATAAAATAAAAGTAGTTCCATTAAATTCCTCATTTTATGCGTCTTCCAAATATCATGGTCACCTTTCTGATAATGCTCCTTGACTTACCCCCAGCTGCTGCAAGGGCGGATCTAGAACCAAATCTTGGGGGGGAGAGGGCAATGTGTCAAGGACGCCAATTTTTGACTAAATTGACAAGTCTATTAAAAAAAGTGAAAAAAAAAAAAAGAAAAAAAAAAACATGGAATGAGAGTGCCAGAAAAATCATGGGGGCTGGGGTCCCCTTCCCTGGATCCGCCAGTGCCCTGATGGTCCTAACTATACTCTTTCGTTATTTTTCATGTCGCGATACGCCGTGTCTTTTTTGTTAACCGGTTTTTTCACATGCTTGACCCCATAAAAATCTTTTCGCCAAATTAATTCAATATCATTGTTGTATAGAAATATTATTCAAAAGGATTTTAAATGTTGAAAATAACGGAAGAAAAAATGATAACTATATTAATATAAACATGCTGCAATTATAAAGTAGGAATCTCATTGTTTTAATGTTTTATTTCTTATAGTACTGTTGTATTTTATACATCCTAGGAGGCAGGGTCGTTACTAGCCAAAATTTTTTTTTTGGGGGGGCAAGAGATTTTACCAACTGGGTGGCCATTTTTACCGACTGTTGTCTTTTTTGTCAATATAATTAGCATAATTTCTGTTTCGAATACAATACGTAGAATCACTGCACGAGCGGTGAACCCACTGCATTTACCAACCGAGATTCAGATTTTGGTAATATCATGTTACTAGTTTAATGCTGATTATTTAACTAAATAGAAAGTTGTGGCGCCATCTGTAAAATACGATAGGAGTCGGTAAAACTCCTGTGTTTACCGATCAATTTTAAAATTTCTGTAGATGACATGTCAGTATTGTCGTGGGCTTTATTGAACCGAACAAAGAATTTTAGTGGTGGGGGAGGATGCATGGTCAAAGGGTACCATGATTTTGTAAGACAAATTGGCACTACTTTTGTTTCATTAGCATGGTTCCCATAGATGTTGTCAACCACAACAAATTTAACCCCCCCCCCCCACTCAACACAAATTAAACTAACATGTTGAAGAGAACTGAATTGTGGTTGAGTCGAATGGGGTTGAATTGCATTGGGTTTCAGTTAAAAAGGGCTTGAATTAAAGGGTGATTGAGGTGCATGAGTGTTGATTCAAAAGGTATTGAGCTAAATAAAGGTTGAATTATAAGAGGGTTGGCCTGAATGAAGATTGAGTTGATCGGTGTTGAGTTAAATGTGAGTTAAGTTGAATGGTGGTTGAGTTTATTTGGGGTTGAGTTGAATTGGAAGGGGGTTGAGCTACACGGGAACCAGATGGCTTAGAGCCAGGCTTCTTTTAGATGTAATGCATTTAATATTTTGGTATGTCAACCCTGCTTGTCTTACGGCTGGGGGATCAAGTTGATACTTTCAGGAGATTTTTTTAGGGGGATGGAGGGTTCGAAGGGTTAAAGTGGCATAGAATTTTTGTGTATGTGGAGGGGGAAGAATATTCGTTCTGTGTTCGTCACAGAAGAGTATGTGCTACGGATTTCTTTGTCTATTTTATATCTGTCCTAGCCACGGCTAGTTGGTTAGTTGTGTCACAATGTTGATGACGTTTTGGGAATGTTAAACAAGCTATTTCCTGGAAACCAGATCTCCTAGCATTTTGTATTTTAGACCTTTAAAAAATTGGTGTTTTGGAAGCATCAAGTTTGTTCTACATTGTTCTTTTTTTGTGTTTTTTTTTTTAACAATATATCGTGTCAAGCACAATATGTTGCTTCATTTTTCAACAAATGAAAGATTGTTGTGTCAAGACAGGAGCCTAAGATGCGTAGAGTTTTCTAGTTGCTAGTACCGTTCCTCTAGTATTGCTATTCGTCTATAATCGCTATTATCGCTAAAAATAGCTCATCTTTATTCCCCCTAGCTTGAGTTGAGCTTTTGTAAAACCAGGCAGCAATTAGTAGACTTCTATACTATGAATAGGGAAATTTCTATACTATGCGATAGGCATAATAGTTGATTATATGCGATAGGCAATTTGGAGTGGCCCAAATTCTGCGTAGTTTATCTGCCACGTAGGAGAAGAGCTTTCCCTAAGGTTTTTCCCGAGATTTTTTTCATGAGCTGCTTCTATTACTTTTTTTCTCTAGCGGCAGGCGCAAGAGGATTGTTTACCTGCGCAAAGATTGCAATCACTTTTAGATATTATTTTGAAATTATTCATGTAACACATCTAAGGGTTAACTCTTCCAGAGTTGAGGCAGGGCCGCTCAAACAAGGGGGGTTTGGCCAAGCTGTCCTAGATAGTTGGGCTGGGGACGCCAGGAAACATTTCAAAGACGACCGTGTTAGCTATTTACTAGTTCAATTAACATCTTTTGGGGGGGAACAGGAGCAATGTTTATCGTATTTTGGGTGCCACCAGCCCTAAGAAGAGTCAATGTTAGTTAGTCGTTAGCAACCCCATACAGTGTGATTTTGATCACTAATATTGAATACCTTATTGATTAAAATATTAGAAAGAAAATTGACCAAGACGTTTCATCCGAGGTTGTTTAGAAAAACACAGTTTCAGCAAGCTAGTTCTTAAACATTTTAGGGGAATTTTTACGGTTTATAGGGGATTTTGACCGTTTCTTTCGATGATTCAGTGGATTTTTGGCCGTATTGTTGACGGTATTGATGGTAATTCTCAAGAATAGTTGCATATATTCGTTATCGATTCTTTCATTATCCCTTCGAAACATAAAAAAACATGAGAATTTGCATCTTACTACTTTAAGTCTTTAACAAGAGTACGCTTTCCAACTTGTTTAAGGAGCAGACAGGATGCGACATTTAATATATTGAAGAATAGTGGAAAAATTGAAAAACGTTGTCAGGTTTTTCTCTTAATGGAGGATCTAATGCTCGTGCAAATAATATATTCTAAGGATCAAAGAAACGGAACAAGTGACTTAGATGTCTAAGGCTCAATTTGCCATTCATGTAAGTGATGGATGAGAATAGTGGACTTAACATATTTTAGAAAAACAATGAAGCTATTAAATAAGTTGATATCCAAATTTGATTGGAAAAAGTTTTAGGGATTGGGATTTAAAATCCTTTAAATAACTTTTTCACCTAACATGAAATTATCTTGTCGTGAATTAGGCCTATACTTGGTTTAATTAAGTATGATTATGTTTGACGCTGTTAATTTTTATTTTTTTCTGCTTTATTTACTTTTTTAACTTTTTTTCTTTATTTGCTTTTGTTTTTTCTTTTGTCCGTGCTCTGTCTTTTTTTTTCCCTTTTTTTTTGTTATGACATGTTTTATTAAACAAACAAAAAATATAGATAAATGAAAGTTTCAGAAATCCATAAATCAACGCATTTTCAATAATCATAACTACCGCAGCTTGGCTATCAAACAGTTACGAATTGTAAGAAAGGAGCGACTCGGCTCAATAGTAACTGAAATCCTAAAGAATAGAATTTTTACATCAATAGATACATCAAAAGAATTGGCTGAATATGCTGATTCCAAATATATAAAATATATTATATAACATATATATATATATATATATATCATCAAGTTTAGTGTTACTCACCGAAAGCTAAAATCCTGAGAAAATTTGCCTGATTTTCGAAAGACGATGGAGATGTTAAGGATAGTTGTCCGGGGTTATTATTCAACAGGATTGAATTATCTAGAGGATTTTTCCACAAGAGGGGGATTTTTTCTTGAAGGGGGAGACGGTTTTCCTAGTATTATTTAAAAAAGATCAGAAATTATACAAGAACAACAATTTTTTTCAACTAAAAGTAAGGAGCAGCATTAAAACTTAAAACGAACAGAAATTCTTACGCATATGAGGGAGTTTGCCCCTTCCTCAATACCTTACTCCCTACACTAAAGTTTGAGTATTTGTCCCAATTATTTAAGAACGACTAATGAAACACAAGGGTCCTTTAATTAGAGCAATAAAAAGCTTCTTTAAAAGTAGTAAAAAACTTGTGCGTAGTGAGCAAGGTATTAAGGAGGGGGTATCCCTCCTCATATACGTTATAATTTCTGTTTGTTATAAGTTTTACTGTTGCTCCTCACTTTCAGTTGAAAAAAACTTGCTTTTTTGTTTAATAACAGGGGGAAATGGAAAGTTACTTGTAAATAATTATGTGGTGCGAAAGCTTTTTGTTCTTTCATGGTTTCAAATACAATAAAAAGAGCCAATCAGATTTTATTTTATTTTCTTTGTTCAGAAGTTAAAACAGTAAAAAAAAACGGGTAAATACTGCAAGTAATAAAAAAAACAGTATTTTTTGGCTTCCTTTTCTTACATACGCCTAAGCAATAATGTGATTGGGCTTTTTAAATACGTAAAAAAAAAATCAGCGTAATTAAAGTGTACTTTTTGACAGTGAAGTATCAGATAGTGATCTCTCTCTTTCTCTAATGTTAATTATGTATTTGCATTTCCAGAGCAGGCTCTAGCTGGCTGTACATAACACCATTTGGTATTAGGGAGCAGCTAAAATACATCAAAGAAAATTATGGTGGCAATACCGAAATTTATATAACTGAAAATGGATGCAGTGACACGGCCGGTAACTTGGATGATTTTGCACGTGTTTACTACTACAAGAGGTACATAAATAACGTCCTCAAAGGTAATATCCCATCTAATTTTATAGAAGGTTTCAACACACTAAGAAAAGGGCCTCCTAGATCGTGACACATTTCCTTAGCCTGAAAAAAATCCATTCATAATGTTTTTGAATTTATGCAAATTATTTTGCTCTTGAAAACAACTTATAAAAATGGATGTAAAAAAACCTAGAGGTAACTTATTGTTTCTGTACTATTGAATTTGATTATGAGTCGTGGATTTAATGAACATGAAGGGCCAATGGTCCCTCCACTTTCCTAATAACTTGAAAAAATATGGGTCCAAAAACCTCCTATATGAAACTTCAAGCCCCCCCCCCCATTAATTATGTTTAATTCTTGTGACTTTATATTTTTCACTCTTGGGAAAGGGGTTTTGTTGCTATAAAACTCAACCCCCAAAAACATGAGAAAGAAATTAAAAAAATGCAAAAAAAAAAATACTTTAGGATATTCTTCTTTATATATTCTTCTGTATTGTGGAATATAGGAAAAATGCTCAATTTTTCATTTGCAGAGCATTTTCTTGGGTGTAATTGTCAGCATAGGAGAATTTTTGGAATGTGAATTTTCCCTGTGGGACGACTTTCGGAGGGAGAAAGTTCTGCGAAGCTGGTATTTTCTGGGATGGAGGGAATTTTCCAGGGGCAGGATTTTCAAAGTGGGAGTTTTTGGGGAGGAAGAAGATTGGCACCGCAGATAGCGGGCTCCACTTAGTTTTTATTCTTATATTTTTTCCTTGGAAAAGTTAAGAAAGACACTATTCCAAATGAGGTAAGATACGACAAAAATCAAAGAACTAAATCATAGGCAGCGCAATAGCGCTGTCAAGTGAAGAGCAATAAGGCTTCAATATATTATTTGTTTTTTTTTCATCCACACTTCACATGGAAAGAGTTGCCGCAGAAACTTTGGAGGGGGCTAATTCTCGTAGAAATTCAATGTTTCTAGTGCCCTTTTTGGGAGGCAAAAGTAATTTCGGGAAGACCAGCCTCCTCCCACGCTTCTTTAAGCTGTCTTTTCCCTAAGATATCTGAGGAAAATCTTGATATAGACATTTTGTTCAAAATAGTTGAAAGGTTCAATAACTATGTCTCCCGGAATGACAGGACACCTCACAGTCCTTGGGGCAAGGCTCCAAGTTATACAAGCTGCCCAATGTTTACGTGTAGGTATCGAAATAGGAGAAGAAGAGCATATTTGATCCGGTGTCTTCAAAACAGCTAATTGGTATTTAGATGAAACTTTCAGGGAATGTTTGGGGAATGTTAAAATAAATAAAATAGACTGTGTGCATGAATGTTGCAAGAATTAAAAAATTCAATAAATCACTTCCAGAATCTTCTAAAAAAGTATCAAAAACAAATTCATATTAAAATCGCCCCCCTCCCCCAGTCAGACCTTAATTGTGGAAGCTGAATTTAGTCAACCTACAGTATTGAAACTTCAATTACAAGCAATAAAATGAATCTCAAAGGCTCATGTAGTAAGATCTATCAAAGCCCTACTATTGTTTTCACAGAGAAGGCTAGACAACCCTTTCGAAGCATCGTTAATCTAGCTTCTCATTCAATAAAACTGTCCCAAACAGAATATGTGGTTACTTGCCCGTTGCCATTCTTACAGCAAATAGTCTTACCCTCTTTTTGCAGTCTCGCTCTCTAACTTTCACTTGAAAAAAAAAAATTGCTGCGGCTATACACAGCTTTTTTGTCCAGTTTTAGGTCACGTTTTGTGACAATGCGTTCCACTCAGTGTTTGTTATTGTCATTATTATTCTTGAAAAATTAGCTTACACAATATCAACTGAGGCATAATTTGACAAAAAAATTTGTCAAAAAAATATTTTGCCTTGGTAAAACAAGGTCTCCTCAGAGTGGAACACAGCATAAAAACTAAACAGTATCGAAAATATTTATGCTCTCGATTAAAGATTTTTGGGACACATCAGTCGTACACCTTGAAAGAGGGAAATATATTAAACTTTAGTAATTTTGAAAAGGAAAGAACTTAAGATAAAAGAGAATAAAAAGAAAAAAATAACCCGTGTTTAAAATAGCAGCTCCGCGTAAAAAACAAGGAAATGCAATATGTCTACCCTATCAGTAACACAAAAAGCAAAATAACTACTGCAACTATGTATTTGATTTTTATATTCGTCAGGTACAATTTAGAGGACAACATTTAGCTGACTTGAATATACTTTACACTAGTAAATCTGATGATGTAATCTTAACAGTAGTAAAATCTGATCTGAGTCAGTGTAAACCAATATAAAACGTTTAAAAAAGATAATATGTCGCTAATTTATTGTTTTAATATTATTTTCATTTCTAGCAATAAAATTGGACCAGGTTAATGTTAAAGGGTACGCTGCATGGTCGTTGATGGACAACTTTGAATGGTCAGTAGGTTATACGTAAGTAAATCATACGATATTTTGAAATATGTGCATACCAGAAGGTGCAATGTTAAAAAGAATAGAATAGAATATCAAAGAAGGTGCAATAGAATATCCTTGTCGACTGGAGCCTTTGGTGTACTTACGTGTTTGTGATGTGGTAGGTGTATTTGATTCTAGTGGTGTGACGGAAAACATCTCGAAAGCTAGAAGTTTTATTTCGTTTTCAGTTTTCAGTGTCTGTGTTTTCGTATTTATACATAGCTAGGGGAATTACTAAACTGTTAAATAGGCACATTTTGAGTTCCAATAGATCCCATAGGTTGTATTTGATAGCGTTTTGGTAAAAGAAAGAATTGTTTACTTTCCTGTGGCATAGCATCTTTTGCTACCTAAAAAGAACACTGTATTTTTCAGTTTTTGCTCAAGTGCATCTATACATCTTTGTGGATCTTTCAGTAATCTGTTACTGCTGGCTCGATACCGCCACCGCTGGGGAATAGCAAAAACACTAAGTGGCAATCTTTCTCTGTAAAAATAGGAGATTTTATATTTTAGAAAAAGTGAATTTAGGGTCCCAACACTCTTTCCTTCAGTCACTGATTTTAACACTCAAATCTAGTATTTTCATAATAAAATGTTTAGAATGATAATCATCCTTGAAACAGTATACCCTTTATATTATTTCTAACGAAGGGGGTGGGAGATATCTCTGGAAATTAGTTCATAAGTTCATAAGTTAGTTCATAGTTCATAAGTTTATTATTCCGCATTCACAAACAAATAAATAAATTAAACAACACTTTCACGCTGGAGAAAACCTATAAGGGTTTGCGGCTGCGCGAAAGTCCACTTAACTACTTACCTATTAACCCAACTATTTAATTAAACTATTATAAATAAACCAAAAATAAACAAAGCATAACCTATATATAAATAGACAAAACAAATAAATAACTGAATTGAAAATCATAATAGATAAATAAAAAATATAAAAGAAAAATAATAATAACAAATCAAGTATCCATCACCCTTCAATACTCAACCCCCCCTCCCCCCTCCTGCCCATCCTGCCCTCCCTACTCCGCCTTAGTCCCTGCCCATCCTTACCTTCCCAGCCTACCATTACCTCTCCAGCTCCTCTTCCTCCCCTAGAAAAATCTACCGGTCATATTAAAATTAAACAAATTCACCCAAAAAAATTATTTTTTATATTCTTTTTAAACTGAGGTACCTGTTCCACCGCCCTAGTGTTCAATTATAGCTCCTTCCATCCAGATAGGTCCAGGTGTTTCATTAAAAATGAAGACCTGGTACCGTGACGCAAATCAACAACACTGTATTATCACTTTGCATAGTCCCATAATTATGCAGGTCACTATTAATCTGGTAAAAACTCTTAGAAACATCAGGGATTAAACCATTCATACATTGAAACACACACTGCAGCTTGGTAGTCTCTTATCTGACCGACATTAAGGACCTTCAGGGACCTCAAACAAGCACAGGTGTCATGTACATCCTGGACATACCTATAGATTGTTCTAACAGCTTTATTTTGCAGAACTTGCACTCTTCTATAGTTGCATAAAAAGTTACTGCTCCATAGGAGGTAACCGTAGAAGATTTATGGATAAACCAATAGATAATATATATTTAGAAGTATTCTTTGAAAGAGAAAGTGCTGCAGACATCGAAGTATGCCTACCCCACTGGAAATTTTTAATGAAATTGCGTCACTGTGACATTTTCATACCAGACGGCAATCAAGATTAAAAACAAGGTAGCAGAGATGATTAACTTGTTGAAATGGATTACCACATAAAGTTACCTGACCAGACACATCCAGCGGTGTACCAACCCTACAGAACGTCATTAAAAATGCCAGCCGGACGTTTCAACAGAATAAACTTAATGAAGTGAAAATCTCCAGCCTTTCCAATGCGAGATTCGCTTTTCTCACCAGTTTTTTTACAGATGAGGCAAACATAGTTAAAACGGTATCATCAGCAAAGGAGATAAGAGACGCATGAGATCAACATAGATGAGGTAAAGCAGTGGACCTAACACTGAGCCTTGTGGTACTCCATACGTCACTGGAAATGCTGCTGAGCTCACATCTTTCAACACTACTTTGAGGGATCTTCCTGTGAGGTAACTTTCAAAACACTTTAAGCACTTTCGGCGGACACCTAACGACTCCATCCGACTTAGTAGCGTTTGAAAATCAACTGTATTGAATGCTTTACGAATAACTATAAATATAGACAAAGGTGTTTCATCTCTGCCCATACCACTGTTAATTCATTTCAGAAGTTGTTGCAAAGCATTCGAAATTAGGTCTCACTCAGCAACCCATTAGCCTGTAGTAAACTGTATATATAACCTGTAGGAAGGATCGAAATCGGTCTCTAATTCTCAATTTTTCTTTTTAGGGCCACCTTTATGAAGTGGTACCACTTTCGCAACTTTTAGCTGATAAGGGAAAATGCCCTTTTCAAATGACAGGTTTATAATCAAAAGCAGACATTTTAGAAAAAAAATGTATTATTGCCTTAAAAGCTCGAAGAGATGAGGCGTCCACTCTCGCAGAATTTGATTTCAGGGATTTTATTATTTTAAGCAGTTTTCATCACTTGTACACGGATCAAAGGCTAATTCAAAACTCTCACCTCTATTATCACATATAATGTGTTCTTGAACCTGTTAGACATCTTTTTTTTTACTATTTTGCACTTTAATACCAATCATAGAGAAAAAATTGCCAAGCTTATTGACAATTCCAGACTTGTCATCAGGGGCGAACTCTTCAGGTTTTACTTTATCCCCTCCAATTTCAGCATTCCCACCGGTCACTTCATTTATCAGTTTCTATGTTTCTTTCATATTTCCTTCACTATTTAAAAACTTCTTACAATAAAATTTGACCATAGCTTTGCGACGTAATCTGTTCACTAAATGTCACTTTTTTTTTAACAATTCGTAGGAACCATCACTTTTATAGTCTAGATATCTTTGATAAAGCTCAATCCTTAGCTTTCTTCTTCCAGCATTTTACTTGTTATCCATGGCTTACGGGGCTCCTGTTTCTTCACTTTCATTACCTTAATGGGACACGCACTATCATAAATGGGTAGAATAACAGACATTCAATACAATTCAAACTTTTATTTCCTCCGAATACGAAGAGTAAAAAAAAAACAACAAAAAAAAAACGGCTAATCAATGGCTATAAAATTTTTTTAAAACTATATAACAACAAGTACGCAAATGCCTTCAATCAAACTTACCACACAAATTAACACTTCATTCAATAAAAAATGTATAAATAAATAAAATAATAAAAAATAAAAAATAATAATAAAAAAAATAATTAAGCTTCATGCGCAGCTTTATATAAATTATGAGAAAAAAGAGGTAATTTGGATAAAAATTTCTTTTGCTTTTTCTCCAAAACATCAACAGGGTTTTTATTTTATATGTATTCATTAAAAAGTATTTTATTCAGATTTAGAAAAGCGGCAAAGGAACTTCGCAAAATTAAAAAATGTGGTTTTTACATGCGCAATATTACTAATTCTAAAAAACGGGAGAAGCGATGAAAAAACTAAAATCTGAGGCAAAGCGACAGTATTATATTACCCGAGCCAGTGGTTTTCCGAGAAAGAAGATCGCGAAGACAAATTACTGCCCCGAAACTAGACGCTATTCTACTTTTAACTGCTTTAGAAAAAGAAGCACGGCATAGAGCTAAAGTTTGGTCCATAAGGCACACCAAGATATAAAAAAGATTCCAAAGGTTTTAAAATACTATCATAAGTACGAACAGAAATTACTTAATTAACGAGATCATTAGCCTTAGGACCAAAAATTAAAAACTGACACTTTTCAGGGCGAAAACGAAGTCCATGCTGCCTCAAAACCTTTGCTAAAAAATCTAGATTTTGTTGAAGTGACTGAAGTGATCGACTCAAAAGTAGTAAATCATCTGCGTAAGCAATCCACGACAGAGCATAGCATAACCTTTGCCATAAATAAAAGTCAACTGAATTTGATTAAATAGCCCCGAAACAGTAATATTGAAAATCCAAGGAGAAATTAATGCTTCCTTGCCTAAAAAACCCTACATAACTTGACATTATAATCACTAAACTGATTCTTCCACTTAATACGAATATTAGAGGAGCCATACCACTTTTTTTAAAACCAAAACTACTGGTAGTGGGACATTATTCTTCAGAAGCGCAGTCATAGCCCAAGAACGGATAATTGAATCATACGCCACCGCAAAATCTAATGCAAGTGTATAAACTCTATCCCATTGCTTACAAAAGAATATTATTCTTGAAAGGAGGGTATGAGCAACATCCATGCTTAGCCCCTTACCGAACCTAATTTGGTTCAGGCCTTGGTTACAAGACTCCAGATACTTTAATAAAACTAACTCAAAAACTTTGCTAATCTGGCACTAAACAGTAATCGGCCTGTAATCAGAACATCGACTCGTATTCCCTCCTTTTTTTTGAAAGGGTGAAGTGGTAGCACGAAAAAAGCTAGTTGGAAGAACTCCAGAAGAAAGAATAGTAGTAAAAAAGAGTAACGAGAAGAAGGATTGCTTTGGGGGATGCCCATTTTATATGGTTTGAATGCATGCCATCATGATCAAAAGAATGCTTACTTTTTAGAGCTTTCATTGCTGCCGTTACATCTTCAACAGAAACATATATTTTACTATTTGGGCGGGGCTTTGAAATTTCTTCCGATAATAAAGAGTCAAGCCGTGATTCAAATGCCGCATCACCGGATGAAAAAACATGATTATAATGAGTTATCCAATCATCTAGTTTCAGAGAACTATTAGAATCTGGTGAACAATTATTATTACGACGTCTAGAATTAACCAAACTACAAAGCTCATTCTTATCACTAGTATTCCTTGAACCAATTTCATCTTTTATAATTTCATTATGCAAACGCAACTTAGCCCGAAAACACGTTTAGTTAATTTATACCATCATAAAATGGTCCAGATCGCGGTTTTCCCGCGCAATTCCAAAGGTAACAAGCTTGAGATGCATTCTTTTGGCTTTGCTTCAAAATCGGGTTAAGGTTCCATCCTAAAACGCGAGATCCACAATGGAAAGAATCAGTCGTAAATGCTTTATTAGCCCCGACTTTTAAACTATGAACAATTTTCAAGGTAAAATATATCAATATCAATTTGATCAACATCATTAGAATAATTTACAATTATTTTAGCTAAAAGAGCATCTGATTCTTTATGATATTTGTACATTTTCCCGATCCCAGATAATTTTATTTACAATTTGACTAGAACGATGGATAATCTTAAAAGATGGAATTTTGAATATTTAAATGAAAAGAAAGGTAAAAATAGTCAGTAATAGGCATATCCAATCCAGCATGAACAGGCTGTGGCAGTAACGCTGCATTTGAAACAAGCACATGGCCTAGATTAGAGCAAAAAACCAGAATTATGGACATACGTATATCCGCATCTTTTGAAACTATAGCAAAAACCGAAAACAAAGATAAAAGAGTGGAGGAGCGGACATCAGAAATAGCAAGATTGCAGTTAAAATCCCCGCAAATAAGCCACTGGAAATCTGCTGGAACTTTCGCCACAAATTGCGATAATTCTAAACATGCAAAATTGAAATCAAAATCCGAATCAATAGTATGATAATTTGTTGGTAAATAGCAAGAGAAAACGATAATCCTTGGGATTCGAACAGCAACAGAATAACGATTAACGGCAAACACTGAAACTGGAATATTCTCTCGAATAAATATGCAAACCCTTGTAAATGGGCGTCCACGTGTAGGCGTAGCTGGAGATATAAAACACTTAAAATGCTGCGACAGGCTCGAAAGAAGACACAAAATATCCAGCTCGAGCAGCATATACTGCAATACATGTTGTTTATCACCAAATCCATTCAGATTCAGAGATATAATCTTTGCAACTAATAATTTTTTTATTCTTTGCAACTTTCCGGTCAACCGTTTGCAGCGAAAGCTAGATCCACTATGCTCATGAGATCCACAATAGAAGCAACAAGGTTCATTCTGACAAGGGTTGTTCCGAGAGTGAGAGTGTCCACTACCAAGACACTTGAGACACTGTCCCACGCTAGAGAAGCCCGACGATATATGCTCTAGCGACCGCATTTATAGCATATCCGCGGTAAAAACTTATGTGAATCCCATGTTAATGTGAATCCCATGACTCAAATAATAACACTTAGCAGTCGCCGAACGGAAGTATACACGATATGATTTCGAAACACCGATGCACTGTATCTCTTCGATACCTTGGTTAGAAGCACACACACTCTTTGGATCGATCTGGAAGTCCACTCGTGATAATAAACCGACAATTCTCGATTTGCGAACTTCAGTTTTACCGACCTTTTCATTCAAACAGGCTTTCAAGTTTTCGGCGTTTTGTCTTTTCGTTATGAATGACCCATTTCGGTTGCTGGGATCCTGATTCCTTAGAAAGTGAAATCCGCACTATACCATCAGCTCCATCCAACGACTTCAGATAGGCTTCACGCTTTAAGGTATCATCACAATCTTTTGGAGGTGAATCTACTACACTGTTTCTGACTCACTATTCAGTGGAGGCCAAGATTTATCACAAAGTTTTTCTTTATTCATACAGCTCAAAACCTCGCTCTGTACTCCGGCACAACACTCTTTTCACCACAGTAGGAGTCTCCGCTACCTTACTTGAGACGTAATCAAGTTTATCAATAATGCTAAAAAGATGCTGGTCCCAGGTTTGAATGGCACGCTAAAGTGAGCATTTTGATTCGTAAATATCGCAGGTATCGCATCACTTGCAGTCATAACGAATTTCAGATTTGGCAAGCCAGGGTTGCATCCTCAGAAATAAGGATGTCTAAAATATCCTGCGACAGGCTTTGCTTAGCAGAGGGACCGCGAAGTGCAAGGAGTTTATGCCTGGGATTCACTAGAGATGTTAGGAGGCTTCTAGCTTGATCAAGATGATCAGTGGAATAGAAATTTTGCACACGCAGATATACAGGAGGTGGAAGAAAATTCTTGACTGTAGACAGTGCCGGAAAAAGATTAGAACTGATGAATAAACAAGAGTTTATTAAGTGCTCTCGAAGGGGATTCTTCTTCAGAAAAAAACGGGGATCCAATCGATAACATTAACCTCCTCCACAAACATTTGTTGGATTCCTTTTTTTTCATTAACCTTGTCTTTATTTTCTTTTTTCTTGGTCTGTGTAACTTACACTTCATAACACTCACCAATGGAAGATGGTCAGAACAAGGAAAAGCCACAATAAAAGTATGACAAAGCTTCAAATCGCACAAAAGAACGAAAATGTTATCAATTAGGGTTGCACTTTGTCCAATAATCCTCGTGGGTACACTCACAAACGGGTATAGATCATTCAACATCATAAAAATTTTAAAAATCAACATTATGATTAGATAAATCAAGCAGATTAAAATTAAAATTACCCATAAGAATATGCTTAGCTCCAGACGGTACCATCGAAATTAGCTGACTCATACCTCCCACAAAATCATCCATGTGAGCACTGGGCGGCTTATACACCATACTAATTATATTCTTTTTCCTATCAAATTCAATTTCAATTGAAAAAAACTTCAAACTTACCTTCAATCCATATACTTAGCTTATCTCTTTCAGTGTAATTCAACCCATTCTTCACAAGAAATCCAACACTACCATGACTCATCACCACTCGGTTCTTAACACAAAGATCATAACCTGGAAATGCATACAGTGAGAGAGACTGGTTTGAAATAAAAAATGTTTCACACAATCCTATAATATCAGAGAAGAAGAATATTCTTCAATTAAGTCCAAAATATCCAGGTAGCTCATAGTCACGTGGACACTCCAAGAACACAATCGCAGACTCTTTTCATTTATATCATGAATACACGGCAACCGAAAATAACCCCATTCCCTCATAGACTTTAGATCAACAATCGGTATATAATCGTCACCGGCAATACCTCTTGATAAATAATCCTGAAGACTAAATTGTTCTTGATCAGACATTATAATTTTTCACATAAAAGAACAAGAAATAGCACTTGAAAAAAACACAAATGTTGTAAAGACTGTATAAGGTCATCAATTGACCAGATTTTGCGTGCAAAAATACGACCTTGATCAGACCAAAAAAATTGTGATTCCCAACTTATCTCTTGAAGGACTTAGAAGATCGTGTTTACATTTTGTAAGGTTCTCAGCTACAAATAAGCCTGAGCCACTAAGCTGCTTCTTCGCTTTAAACATATGGCAAGCTATTTCTTTTGATCAAAACTGGATGAAAACAGGGGCAACTTTATATAGTCTTAGAGAAATATTTTTTTTTTTTTTGTTTTTTGTTTTGTTATTGATCCAACTCTAATTCGCTGAACACTAACTTTTTTCTGAATCCTTAATATTATTTAGACCCATCTTGACAAACAATATACGCTTCATGGTGTCCCCCACACTCTGCGAAGGAATTTGCTTCACACCATTAAACAACAGGGAGTCATTTCTCTCTTCCTGCTCTATGTCGTCTAGCTTGAGCTTAAAGGTGATTCACGCGGTTTTGCAACAAATCAATCATATGCATGCTTATGTTTAGATGTTTTTCAGTTGGTTTAAATTTAGGATAAAACTCAACATGTACTGCATCCTAGATTTCAAAAAACCATTGTTTCAACTAGAGATTTAGTATGAAAATTAGCTGCAATCTGAAAAGTCGATTTTTTTTATCTTTTCCTGAATTTAACTCTCAAGTTCTTTAGCTAGATTTTGCTTTGTAGACGCAAGTCATTCTCTGTAGCAACTACTAGTCTTTGGAGATCAGCAGTGGGATCTTAGAGTTGGCTATCTGTTACCAAATCTTCTCCTTTTTGAGAAACTGTCAATAAACATCAGGAAAATTTTTTAGCTCTGCAAACGCGTGATTAACTCCCTTAGTTGTCTTTGTTGATGCTTCCTTCTCATTGACATGAAAACTAAGTAGACTCGCCACTGGTCGTGTTTTTTTGCCGTTGAAAAAAAAATTGCTGTCTCCGGTATTTGTCTTCATTCCTTCTAGGATTCAAACTGGCCAAAAGGGATAGCCGCAAATTCGGTGAGGAACAAATCTACGATTTTAACGTTAGCCGGATCCCATGACGGCAACAACTAATATAAAAAATTAGAATTTGATTAGCGTCAGACAAAGACGAAAAGAAACATATCTTTATGTGGGCAGGCCCACGGATGGCAGTGGCAATCACCTTACTGATCGATGGCCCGATAGACCGTGGAGAACTGCTGATTGTTAACCATCGTACTCTGACATTCAGAACACCATCCAAGAATAATATCCAATTTTCTTCACACGCCACACTTTGCTATCGTATCCAATTTTCTCAATTAAAAACGCCAAAAATTCATGAATCTGGTTGCATGAATGACTAATTTTAGGGGCATCGTTTCTGCGTTTAAAATAAGTTCTTCGAATTATTCTTTTTGAAAGGGGTGTGTCCTAATGGCAGATTTAGGGAGAGCCAGGAAACGCTGCTTTCTTCTTTGAGAAACAGGACGACATTAAAAAATCTTCAACTTAAGAAAAGGATAGATATTTATGTTTAAATCTTTAAAAAAAAGATGCTAGCAGAGCTTATCCCCCCCCTCCCACCCCTGGGCCATTTCCTGGGGGATCTCATGATGTTCACTCTCCTTAATTCTACCCCTTTTTGAAAAATAAGCTCATGAATCTGATATTTTATAGTACATTAATTGTTTTTGCAATTAATAGAGAAGCTATCGTTTTGCAATACCCATATGATAAGGATCGGTCCAAAAATGTTTCACAGAATAATGAAAAACAAGTATTAAATATTCACCCTTCCCCATCCTTCATAATCCGAAAGGTTCACTTAAAGTAAAAAATGCAAACATAAAAATACACTTTTTGTGGCTTCAGCCCTCTGTCCACCCGCTCAAAGGTTAACAGGTCCTCCTCCGTATTGGTTCGTGTGCAATTTTAGCAGCTGTATATAATATGATGAACCCTCAAATGAATCACTTCACTTAAATGAAGATTTCAAATAATAGTCTATATTAATCGTTTAAATTGATGAGCTATGTCCATCTTGAGAAACGATTGCGGCATTATGGTCTCTAAAACAGGAAAACTCAATATATAGTTTTCGATAATTTAATACATGACCAAATCAGAATTTTCAAGGGTTAAGTTTTGATAATTTTTGGGTCAATGTAGCAACACGAAATGGCAGAAGACACCACTTCGCCGTGGCGCAATCTATTTTGCTACTTAACAAGGGTAATGGAAGCTTAACTTTAAATTTAATAGGATTTCTACTGGTACTCTAGGATCATTAGTTTGATAAAGGAAACTGAGGAGGAGCCTATTAGAGTACATCCTGCTATTGCGGCTTCGCTATCATAGCTTTTCTATTTTCTGTATGTGCCGTCACTAAAAATTGAGCTGTGGTCCATCCTTTTAGCGTTATCTTTCCGTCTAGCTTTAATTATACTGTGGATTATTACTACTATTGTCCAATGCCACCCAATGCCAATGCCAATGCCAATGCCAATGCCCAATGCCAATGCCACTTGTCTAGTAGTTGCGTTTGGTTTTGCTATGGTAATATTATTTGTTATTGGGTCCCATAAAATCTCATATTTTCTTATTGGGTCTACTCCTAAGATGCAAGAAAATGATAGATGCTTACATACTTTTGTTTTTTTACGGTGATTTCCTTATTCCCTCTACTAAATTTAAAGAGAGATTCTCCTATGTGTAGTCTTAAGACCTGATTCTGCACATTATCAGAAAACTGCCTAAGAATTTCTTCTCTATATAAGGAAGTTGTTTTCCAAGGATTCTTCAGTGGCATTCGTTTGGCTTAGGGTGGGATTTACTTTCTGATCCGTAGGTTCAAATTTGGGACTAATGCTTGGTGCCTGCGTATTATTTGGCATATGTCTTCCTAAGTTTCTTCCACCTTGTGGTCGAAACTGGTTTGTTCTATTGTATGTTAATCCTTCATTTTGTATTCATGTGGGATATTGTGCCGCATAGTGGTTTTGCCTGCCACACTAGCAGCAGCCGATTCTAGTTCAATATTGTTCGTTTTTATTTGTAGTTTGCAGTCCCCCGGGGTCTACAGTTGTTTCTTTATATTTTTGACCTGTCTCTATTGGTTCTACTATTATCTGGAGGAGGAGGTGATGGATACCCAAAGTATTTTTTAGTTCTCAGTCACTAAGAACTTAACACCATGGGATTGGTTCTCGAATAGGGATGGATCTGTCAGTGGGGATGGATCTGGCCTTCGTCCTGTCTCATCACTTTATGAGCTGCATCCCCAACTCTGACGCTATTTCCCTCTCTTCTACGGTTAACAACATCTTGATTTTCAGCGATATCTATATATACCTGATTTAAATTTGGCAATGATTTGTCAATTTGGACTTCGGTCCTACCAGGGTAATGGCTTACTTGAAATTTTCAGGTTAATAATATTAGCCTGAAAAGCTATTTTGGCAAATCTTGCGTAATGCAATTGCACTTTTTGTGTCGTTTCGTTGGCTCCACTTTTACCTAGTTGGAAGCGTACGGGCTGGCAAAGCTTATCTGCATATTCACAAATATTTCGGTTAGGGCGTTAAATGTAACTGCCTCAGATTACCGCGTATTCCGGTATGATTTATGCTATTTCTAGCACCAGTGTAAGAGACGTTGTTTCTCCCTGCGATATTGCCATTTTTTTATTTAATTTAGAACCTTATCTTATCTTCCCAGTTCGGTTTTTTTCGTTTTGTCTACCACCAGATTTGGTAAAGTAGAAAGGTTATATCCACCAGATGTGGTGAAGTTACCACGTTGGACCCACTCAGATATAGCGGGATAACCTGGTAGGGGCAAGATTAGATAGATAGATAGATAGATAATTTAATACGAAATATCACAAAACGGATAAATAGTCGCATTTACAAAAAAGTTATGAAAACTATTTGTTGTAATTTTCAGTGAAGTATTTTCGGAATGAATTTTTGTAGCGTTTCGTGGCACTTGGATTGCTTGGTTGTAGTTGGTTTGTGTGGCGGTCTTTGGTCGGTTATCTTGTCTGATATCAGGTGGGAGAAGGTCGCGGTGTTTGGGGGAAGTCAAGATGGTTTGGCCAAAGCTCATGAGGAGCTCGTGTCTTCTTTGTTCAAGTGTTGTGAGTTCTAGCTTCGCCAGACATTCCTCATAGGGCAATTGGCTGTCTCCTAGAATGATGCGCAAGGCTCTCTTTGAATTGTTTCGAGCTTATTACTCTGCTCTTTTGTGAGACCAGGATGCCAGACAGGGCAGGCATATTCTAGGATCGGTCGCATGTGGCTCCTATAGTAGGTGACCAGGGCATTTTTGCTGAGTTGAAAGCGACGTAGCTTTGTCAGTGACCTAAGCAGAGGCATAGCCTGGGACAGCAAGTGATTTAAAGTGGTCCTCCCAAGTCAGTTTATCATTGAAGATAACACCCAGGATCTTCATTTTGTGAACTGCCGGTATGCCGACGTCAGGCAAGGCCGGTACGCTGTGCTTTAAGAAGGAAATTCTCATTATTGCCGACTTGGTCCTGTTGATGCTGAGTTTTTTCTTTCTAGGTAGTCCCGTTCGAGCTTCACGACCATTTCTTCTAGGTTAAGGATTTCACACAGTCTTTGTAGCAGCATCATTGTTAGGTCGTCTGCGAACTTCGCTCTGTCTCTGTGCCATTTAGCTATCGTGTTGCAAAGCAACAGGAAAAGGGTCGGACCTATTTTTGTTCCTTGAGGAATTCCACGTGTAAGGTCTGTAGAGTCTGACAGTTCGCCTTTGTACCTTGTTTTTTGCTTCCGTTTTGAAAGGAAGCTTTCTACTATCTTTCTCAGGAATTCGTGAAAATTGGTCATGGACTGTAGAATCTCCTCGTGGCTAGACGTATCGAACGCTTTCCTGACGTCCCCTTGAAGGAGGTCGACAAATGCCTCGTCAACTTCTAGGTGACTTAGGATAGTCTCGACGATCTGGATAAGGTAGTGACTTGTACTGCACCCTCTTTGGAAGCCATACTGCCGGGAGTCTATTACTTCGCTGAGTTCCTCCAGAAGCCATCTGTTTATGAAAGTTTCGAATACTTTCGAGAGTAGCGGCGTGAGTGAGATCGGTCGGAGGTCTCCAAGTTCTTTGGGGTTTGTGACTTTGGGAAACAGGGATTACGACTGCCTCCTTGAGCGGCTCAGGAAACGTCCCTGTTATCAGTGACTGGTTGATGATGGCAGCTATAGGCTCTGATAGGTAAGGAGCGTTTTTCTTTGAACAAAATTGGCGGTGGATCCGCTGGGTGAGTGGCTTTCCGCGCAGGAATCTTTTCTAGGACCCTGCACACTTCAATAGGCAGAACGACTGGAATCTCAGATATCTTGGCGCTGAATGCACTCGTTTCGGCTGGAGGGTTGGATCTGCAGATTTTGGCAAACCACTCATTGAGATCATTTGCAGTGACCTGTTCACCTTTATCTTTTTGTATGTGAAAGGTCGTCGGGCGCTGGGGGCTTATTAAATCTCTAACTGTCTTGTGGAATGAGCGGGAGTCGGAGTTTACTGTTTAAGAGAGCTTTTCCCCATATGCTTTCTCAGCTTTCCTACATTCGTACACCACGGTGTTCCTCATTTTTTTCCAGCGCTCTCTGTTGCCTGAGGCGTGCAGTTTATTACGCTTCCTGATGAGTTTCTTGATCTCTTGTGTGACCCATGGTTTGTCCGTAGAAGAGCGTTTGACACGTTTCTCTGGGAAGCATGAGTGGTAAGCGCTGGTTATCTCGGAATTTAAGAGTCCAACCATCTGGTTAACGTCAGATAATCTGTACAGTTGGGACCAGTTTTTATTTACGCACCATTTAGAGAATTCTTCTTTTCCTGGTGTAGTCAGAGGTCGGCAGACGAATGTTTCCTTGGTAGCCGTTGGCTTGGTTCCTTTGGGGCTTCCACAGTACAGAGAAATGTGCGCTCCTTCGAGGCTGGGGCTCGATTCGGGATCGTGGTAGAATTCTCCCACATCTGTGAAGATGAGGTCGATAGTTGATTTTTCCGTAGTAAGAATTTTTACTACCTGCTTCAGATCAAGAGATTGACTGATCCAGCGCCTGTCCAGATCATTAAGTCGCCAAGCAATACTATACCGCTATTAGGATACATGCATCGAATATCGTCGATAGACTTTTGGAGGTGGTTGATTAGGTTTTGCGGTAAGCGGCTCGCGGTGGAAAATAGAGGACTCCGAAAGTTATTGACGAAAACGCTCTTGGCAGTACTTTGGGTTTGATTTTCACCCAGAGCAGCTCATAGGTATCTGTGTGTTCAGCGAATGTCAAAACTTCGTGTTCGATATCTGCATTTATGTAAACACCCACTCCACCGCCATGTGTTATAACGTTGCCATCTTTATCCTTGCGATTTTTGTGTAAAGGTCATAGCCTGGAATACTAGCAGTCGATGGGGTAGCGGACCAAGTTTCTGTGACACAGCATACCTCAACCCTCTCACATTTCAGTCGAACGCTAAGTTCTGTGATTTTGTTGCAGAGTGACTGGGCGTTAACAAGCATGACCTCTTGGGAGGTCAAAAGGGTTGCTTTGCTGAGTTTTAGGAGGTCGAGTTGGTATTCTGGTCTTTTGTTGCTATTGTTGCCCTTGACCTGAGGAGGCCTCCTCATTCCGGTTATGGGCAGAGCTTTTGGCTCTCTTGAGCCTTCTTTTCTCGGCCTGAGACTGGAGCTGGAGTGGGGTGAGATCAGGGCCTATGTAGATTTCGCGGCGGGTGAAGGCGTCATCAGAGGTTCTCAGGTTCCGAGCGTTTTTCAGGATGTTATTTCGTTTCACAAAGGTTGAAGTGTCTTCTCTGAGCTTGACGAGTAGTTTTCTTGGTCTGCCGTTGTCGCTTGGTCTTCCAAGGCGCCTAGTCTCCACTATATCCCCCGTTTCCAGGGTAGCTCCCAAATCGTTGGTTCGGCAAAGGCCAAGAGCTATCTGTGCGTCTGGAGTTTCAGACTCTGGGACCCCTGATATAACTAGATTGAATCGCTTTGCTTCTCGCAGCTGTTTTTTCTTTTCTGCTCGTAGGAGGGTTTCAACGGTAGTGTTTGCGGAAGGCGCTGGGCTGGGTGTATTTTGTCTAGAGTCTGTGGTTCCATGTTGTGCTACACGGGAGTACAGTGCTTGATCGCCTGGGAATGGATTTTGATTTCGCTGTTCAGGTATTCTGCAATCCGTTAGGAGTCTGACTTGCAGTTGCAGTTGAGCTACCTTTCGCTTGGAGCAGGACGAACACTCGTATCTGAAGAGGCTTAACTGTGGGTCATGGAGTTTTATCGCCAGGACAATATCGGAGTGGATCCCGCGGCAGGAGGCATGCTCCCACTCATTGCAGAAAAAACAGCAAAAGGATGTACTGGCTTCGGCCTGGGTATGACAATAGTTGCAAGTTTCGCTGTGTGACTCAGTTCCGTTAGGAGTAACATTTGGGGCAGAGGCCGTAGGAAGGGGTGCATTGAGAGTTCCTCGAACTTGCGTGGGCCTACTTTCCCTGATAATCAGGGGTTCGTCGTTGACTGGAGGCGGGGTTTGGTCCGAAGACGGGGCGTTGCAGTTTTCTCCTCTGGCTTTTGGATTCCTAGGTTTTGTTGTTTTTGGCTGTTCGGTGTTCCCACTGCTGCTGTTTTGGGTGTGTTGGCAGCTTCCTTGCATCGATTACATTGCCACTTTCCAGACGATTTTTCTGCTTCTTTGCTGTACGTGCCTGATACACAGGGAAAGTGAAACCATTTCGTGCAGGTACGGCATTGGAGTCCGCCCTGAGCTCGTGTTACGTTCTTTTTGCATCTGGGACAAGGGTCACCAGCCATTTACTGACAGTATTTTTGTCAGATGTACAAGGAATGAATGCTCGGAGCGTACGTCGATCACCGGGAGCAAGGGAAGCGTCGAGACCTGCTCACCTGTTCCCTGCAATTTAAGGCTAATTAACCGGCAGGTACCAATACGCGCTTCCGGCAGGTTCTCTCCCCTCTTCTGCTTGGTCCCAAGCGATCTAAGCAGTCCACAGGACTTCACTTATTCAGAAGAAACATAAAACATATACACACGCCGATTTTTACCTTTTTTCGCGCCCGAAAACCAAACTCACAAACAAGAGTGGCAACGCTGCGCGGCCAAAAATCACGCAATCAGCGCGTGCGCATCCAATAGACACACCGGATTCTTAAAAAATGGCTCTTCTTAACTGGAAAAAAAAAATGAAACTATTCACTTACTTGGAAAATCACAATTATAAAACTGGTTTCAAAAATATCCCAAAAAAATACCAAAATCTTATTCAAAACTAGTGAAATGACAAAATATATTTTCCTTATTTGTTTCACCCAGGGTTGCTATATGGTCTTAGTGACCTAAGCCAGGTCCTAAGAAATCAGGGTTCCGTCTTACTATGGATAGCATCTTAATGTCTGGGTAGCCAAATGTAAGTATTAGAAGACGTTTTCCGACTGAGCTTGGCGAGAAGGGAAGATATATAGTATTGATTGCTTTTAATTGATTCTAACACCACGATGCAGAGTGCAGTGTCCCAAAAGGTTAAAGACACAATACACAATTTTGTACACACATAATAATAACATAAATAAGTACGTACAGCTACATCAACTCAAAGAAATCAACACCCCAGAAATCACCAGAGGTCAAAGATATCTCATAGCAAAAGTGGCGCTCGTTTCTCAAAAGCGCTCGCTTTGATTCCCTAAGCCTAACTACTTATCCTGTTGTAAAATAGTTATGTGGTCATTTTTCAATTTACAATTTCAACCAAAACATCATTTAGCTTTTTTTCTATTGTGATTATTGCGAAAACTTCCTACCATAGTAAAATTGGTTATGTCAAAAGTTAGTAACTTACATCTTTGTCTTTTAATTTATTTTATTAAAATCAAATTCTGACTAGCATTTTCAGGTTACCGCAACAAAAAACTACTTCTTTTTCTTTTCTCTCTCTCTCTCAGCCGACCAAATATTCATGTGTATTTATTCCTGTTTGTAACTGTTACTATTGTACTATTTGCTCAAAAACAATTCTGAATATAGTCCATTGGAAATATTTATAGATTTTATGACTTTTTACAACACACTTTTAATTCTTTTAGAGAAAAATTTGGTATACATGCAGTTGACTTCAACAATTCAGAGAGACCCCGAACAATGAAGGAATCAGCCAAGCTTTACCAGAAAATTGTCAACGATAACGGCTTCGTAGAAGAACAGCCTTGTGTGACTGGTGGAAGCAAAGCAGTTGTTGTTTCATTTCTTCTATTGCCGTTAATGTTTTTTCTTTGTATTTCAATGAAACACTAAAATTAATGTTCAGTACAAGATATCTGTTGAAAAAATTAAACTTTACATTAAATAAAGTTTTATCTTTTTAATTACTTTTACGCATCGTTTCTAGTCAATTTAAACGAGTGTCTATGTCCTGTAATTATTTTTTCTTTATTTCAAATCTTTATTACTTTTAATGTCTTTTTTTTCGTGTAATAGAATACTAGATTTACGTCGTTCTTTTTTCATTACCAAATGAATATGACGTAAATGGTTATTTTTACAGTGAAGAAACTAACACTTTATTTCTATTTCTATTTTATTTCTATTTCTATTATTCTATTCTATTTCTAGTCTCCTTGCACCGCAGTTGTGAAATTGTGTGAAATTGTCATCAGTATTATCAGATGTGGGCTGAATTTGCTAATAGTAATGGTAAAAAAAATAATTAATAATCAATAAATAACAAAAACAGTCAATAACATTAAATGAACTATATTTTGCTTTTCTGACTTGAGAGATTTATTTTCTTTTTTCTGCACAGGGTATATTATATACCAGTATAATATAGATCCTTTATTTCCTTTAATGTCTTTTACGAATACAATGAGTTTTACTTTAATGTACGTCAAAATAAAAGACAATTTAACTTCAATGATATTCATTAAAATATATGATTTTTTTATTACAAAATTATCTTCACTGTGAAAAAACCGATAAACAGAGCAACATTTTGTTTTAGCAAAACTGTAGTAATTTAAAAACATTTTCCACGAAATAAGTTTTTTAAAGAAAAGTAAAGAGCTGTATTAAGCGAAAACTGAAATAAAGTCAAATAGTTTTCTAAGCGTGAAACTATCAAGAACTAACCATCAATAATTAAATGAAATCCAAAACGAAGAGAAATTACAATAAATAACCAATTCAATCTTAAAACAAGCAGAAATTAAGATGAGTGGGCTTGGCGTCCCCCCATGCTGTCTGAGGACCAGAACATAATTTGTGCTTTACTTAAAACAAATCCTTATTTCGAGCTGAATGTTCCTATTTCTCGTAATATCAAAAAACGAAAAAGAAAAAAACCTCATAACCAAGATAATTGAAAAAACAACAAGTGAATATGGATTTACAGCTTAATATGTATATACTGATATTTATGCCTTAAATTCTTGACTCGTTTGCTTATTGTAATTTCTGTTTGCTTTGGGTTCATTTTATTTATTGATGGTTATTTTTTGGCAGTTTTACGCTTGGAAAATCATTTGACTTTATTTCTGCTCATTTTTGGTTTAATCTTGCTTTTTACTTTTCTTTGAAAATTTGTTTATCAGAAACAGTTTTTTAATTAATTTCTGTTCGTTTTTTATTAACATAGCCTTTTTCATTGGAAAAAAAGGATATTTCAAATCTTTTCTATTTTCTCGTCGGAATTCATAGTTTGGCTTACCCTTATAGGTGAGAGAAAATCTTTCAACGATATTTATGAACATACATCCTTTCAAAAATCTGGACGCAAAAAATATGTTTAATTTAGTTTTAAACGCTATCAAGTTATCCTGAAAATAAAACTTAATACAATTCCTAGAAAATTGTATCTACGCAATTTGACGACCTGAATGCACTTATACCATTTTTGGATTCATCTCAACATCCTCCTCAACATTCCTTGAAAGTTCCACATTAATACCATGAGCCTTAGTAATCCGGGTTGCAGCGGTAGCTGGCAACCTAGTAAGAGACGATCACGTCCAATACTAGGAAATATAATAACTCATAACTCCTAAAAATAGAGACAGATAAAAACGAGAAGTACATTATTAAAGCCACCTTGTCTGAAACCCCTGTATAGAAAACTTACCGTCTATTGGCTTGAACAACAAGGGAAATGTATGGATTTGAAAATCAAGAAAAGTGGGTGCAATCACGATATTCTGCATATAGAGCATATGTTATCTTTTCCTCAGATAGTGGGGCACCGGAACATCGTAGAGAGCTGCTTAATGGATCATTTTAATGGAAATTGATGGGGTTAAAAACTATCTGTAATAAAAAAATCTAATCTTTTTAAAATATTATCAATTTTTACGTAAAACTGCAATTTTCTATAATACTGTAGTAGCTTATGTTATTAAAACATCAGGAATTTGTCATATAATAAAGACCAAACGTTAGCTCATTGTACCTGATCCAGGTTGCAGCGGTAGCTAGCATCCTAGTAAGAGGCGATCACGTCCAATACTAAGAATTATAATAACCCATAACTCCTAAAAATAGAGTCAGATCAAAACAAGAAGTACACTATTAGAACCGCCTTGTCCGAAAACCCTATATAGGAAACTAACCGTCACTTGTTATGAACACCAAGGGAAATATATTTGCTTGAATATCAAGAAAAGTCCCTGAACCTACGATATTCTGCATATACGTCGTCATTTTGTTCTTTTTGTTTTCTTTTATTCTCTTCAGACAGCATGGAAATGGAACGTAGTTGGGAGCTGCTTAATAACTCATTTCAAAGGAACTTGATGCGGTAAAATTTTTGTAATTAATGAATTAATTTTTAAAATATAATCAAAATTTACGAAAAAAGCATTTTTTATGTTATCATCAATCAATCATTTTATTTATAACCCATCACAAAAATCTGGGCAGAGCCCAGAAAAAGACGAGGAAAAAATCAAGAAAAAAAACAACAGAAATAAAAACACACACAACTACAAACAATGGATAAGCAGAAATTACCAAAAATGTGAAGACTTCTGGCATTCAGTAGAGAAATCGTCAATACGTTTCTCAGTAACCCCAGATGGGTTTACAAATTGATACTTTCTTTGGAGAAAAGAGTTACTTGTCCAAATTGGAAGTTCCATTAAATACTTTGCAAATTTAAAATAAAGGCGATGGACTTGCTTTCTCTTACCAAAATTAAAAAAAGACCAAACACGAGCAAGGGCAAGTAAGTTAGAAACTAATAGGCTATTATATAACTGAGAACGGTGAGCTCTACTTATATACGACACGTTTGAAGACAGGGTGGCATACACCGCCCGGATCTTACTAGCATGGTTTTTCATTACCAGGTTTACAGTTTCTTTTAGGTTTTCTCCAATAGGCATGCCCAGGTAAGTAAGGCTGCTAGCTAAAGGACCTCAGAGCCAGATAGACTTATTGAATTTCTATTCCCTCTATAGTTGAATGGTAGAACAACTGATTTATCAGTATTAAAGCTCAAACCAATGTATTCGTACTCATTTCAGAGAAGCTCAAAATTTGAAGAGCATCCTTGGAAAGTGCAGGAAAAAGCTCAGTAAGTCATCCTTAAAACGCAACTAACGAAAGATCAACTCCTTTGAAGATAAATGTACAGTTCAACTTATCCTGAGCACCGGTAACACTATTATTAAACACAAACGGAGAAGTCAAAGCTCCTTGGCGTACACCTTTCTGAATCGAAAATAGTTGATTACCATTTTTAATTCCACCCTTCAGATTTCTATACATGTATCTTAAACAAAAACTGTCACAGCATGAGTACCTTTTAAATGGGCCTCAAGCCAAACCTGCGAAAATATACATGAGTTTAAAGCTCTTGCAACATCGAGTGCACACAAGACTAAGAAACCCCCTCTTTCTTCAATATCCTTCAGAACGTTTATAAGCAGAAAGAAAGCGCGCTCTCTACCTAAGCCTTGCTGGAACCTAAACTGACAAGGAGGGGAGGAACAATTTTCTTCAATGTCTTTTATTAAAAATGACTCAAAGAGCTTGAAAATAGTACACGAAACGGTAATCGGGTGATAAGAACTGCAAAGAGAAACGTCTTTTTTGCCTTTCTTAAGGATGGGTGTTATTTGTCCGACACAAAATTCAAAAACTACACCCACAGACAAGGATCATCTGAAACAGTAGTGCTAAATGTTGCTCGATTAAAGAGCCTGCAAGTTACAGGTACCTAGCTGAAATCGAATCAACCCCAGAGGAAGATTTTTTTCTTTAATCTCGGAATCAAAGAGTGAACAGCACTTGGCAACACAAACAGGAAAGATGTCTTATTTGAAAAAAGAAGGTCAAGCTGTTTTTCAAAAAAACTCCTCCGTGCTTTGGTTGGGAGCAATGAACTCCCTCGCGAAATATTCAACCCATTTCTTTTCAGGCACACTAGCACTCTGGACTTTGGTAGGCCTACTATACTTCCAGACTTTGGAGGGGTCTTCAGCAATATGGATTACATTTTCCTGGATCAGCGTTAAATTATGGTTTTTCATTTCCTTGTTAAATTTCCGTTTCGTACGGAGCCTCAGATTATTTACTAAGCCATCTCTTGGACGGCCAGAGTCGTTCCAAACAGAAAGCCATAGCTTGGCCGAATTACACGCATTCACTTGATCTCTGTTTTTTGACCAATCTTCTAGCTGAGACTTTTTACGAACACGTTTAAAGAGGAACGGCACTTAATTTCAGCATATTCAAGCGCATGATTTGTTTGTGCAAAGCAGGAAGTGAGCTCAATTGAGATGTTCTTTTGTCTTTGTGGCAGCACAGCACGATCGCATAAAAGATTGAAAATTACTTTGATTAGGCTCAGCATCTCGTCACAGACTTCACTGAAGGATTTACTAACACATTTTGCCAATCTCAGACGGAAAACCAACTTGATTCTTTATTTTGAGCCATAGGCGGGGAGGAGTAAAAGCAAGTAGAGATAGTAGGGTGGTCAGAATAGAATCCTTCTTGTAAAACTTTGACCTCGTGACTGCCAAATGAGCAATAACATGGTCTAAGTTAAAAGTTGAGAATAACGGCCCAAAGTATGAAAAGTTGTCACTCTTAGGCCATACACAATAATCAGGAGGAACGCAGCCCCAAAAGACTTTTGATCGGGAAGACATTATGTTAGTTATATCCACATTAATATCTCCGCTGATGATAACAGGTTTAGAAGCAATTTTTTGAAGGAACCTGCCTAGAAGCTTGCAGGCAGAAGCAAACCGTGAATTTAACTGTTCGTTGTTGTAACTTGTAGGCAGATAAAAATTAATTACTACATTATTTTCAAGCTTAGCGGCAATAAATTAATCAGTCTCTACTAATAGCTTTGCAAGGGAATTGGGAAACGATAGCAAGATCACCGGATGGTCTGCCTCTCGGTCTCAAAATTGCACTACGAAAGAGGAGATTAAAATTAGAAAATAGTGGTAACAGGCTTTGGTGGTCTTCCAACAGAAAATGCTCTTGAATCAGAACTAGGTCATGGCACTGCAATAACTGCGAAAGAATTGGGATTTGATCGCTAACTTATCCATTAATGTTCCACGACAAAATACTGCAACTGAATCTCATTTTGAACTAGATTTAACTTTAGCAGAGACTGTGCAATAGGCCATTTGTAACTCTAGCATGGATGGTTGTCTGATCTACAAAGGGCACATTTTGCTGGTTCTTGGCAAGAAACTGTTTTAGCACTTCCGTGTCCTTTTTCTCCACAGACGGAACAACAAAATTTCGTTTATGCATGTACTTGAAATATGTCCGTATGATTAGCACTTATAGCATTGAGGGGGGTAGAAACAAAAACTCTTGAATGGGGAATTGTTCAAGACCGATCACTAACGGGAACTTTATCGCTCGTAATAAATCCTCTTTTGTTTCAAATTTCAGCCTTAAAGATCTGGTAGAGCCACTTTGCTTTGCCTCACCAAAATTTGGCACAAGAGACTTGACGTCATCAGAGGTCAGCTCGTTTGAGACACGTTTAATTTTTCCAAAGTAAGTAGGACTTTGAACCTTAGCGCTAATGCTCCTGTTAGAGCTACGAAGTGCATTCTCTATTGCGTGAGCATCATATTTGGATGCAGTGATAACTTTCCAGTCACCTCGGGTGCACTTTAGCTCAACAATTTTTTTAGCTAACGTCATCACATGCTTGCTCTAGGAAGACCTTTCTTGATTTTGGTTTGGCTAGGCTACTTGGTACATTTTTGACAGTCACGGCATAAAATGGTTTGGAGACATATTCAGAAAGGATTTCAGCAGTTACAGGTTTACTTTTCGAGAATTTTTGTTCCATTAAAATGTCTAATTTGGTACATATTTCCGTAATCTTGCGTGTAACAATCACTGAACTTTCGCCTGGGATTGAGGGGACTTCTTTTGGCTCAAAAATAAGGAAAGTAGGCAGAGCAACCTTATCGTCATCAAAAGTCTGTAACAGTTTTATCCTTTCCAAAACATTGCTACACATAGCAACTTTTGTGGTCATTCGAGCAAGACAGTTTGGGAACTTATTGGGATTTCATATGGGACGGTCTGTTGCGGGCAAAAAGGTAGGGTTCGGGGATAATAGAACGTAATCGAGGAACAGACAGGGTCTTGGTACCGAAACTAAGGCATAGGAGGTTCCTTCTCTCGGCCAACGTGGTCAGCTTGAACTTACCTAGAAGGCAATGATATGGAACCTTCCCTTCACCATTTATGATTCTAAGTGCTCGTTTTTGGACATTTTCAATCTTATAAATATGATCTGAAGAAAGACCAAAATGCCACACTGGACATGCAAACTCCAGTATTGGCCGAACAAAAGAGCAATAAATTTGGAGAAGATCCTTAGGGGGCGCAAGAGAATTTTAATAAAAGTTTTAGAATGGAAACCGAAGGGGAAGCTTGTTTTAAGATACTTTTGAACATGGGCATCCCACTTCAATTCAGTGGTTATTGTCATCCCAAGTAGTTTAATGCATGTGACAGAGATTTTGGGAGGAATGGGATTTGTGAAAGAAAGGGTTGATTTTAAATTAACTGTCATAACTGACGATTTATTAGCATTAACTTTCATCTTCGACAAAGAAGCCTCCTGGGTGACATCGTCAAGTAATGTCATAATTGAGCTTTTAATGTTTCATCGACAAACCTCAAGTGCAGACAGGTCGTCCGTATAATTCCATCGCTCTGTGTGGTCAGTCATGAGGCTATTAATCATTATGAGAAATAAAATGGGACCCATCAGAGTTCCCTGGGGCACCCCACAAAAGATAGGAAGGGGATCGGAATAAATATTTTTTTATATTTAAGCACTTGAAAACGATTTCTTTAAAAAGGAGGCAACAATTTTAACTAGAAAGGGACTCATTGGAAATTGCGTCAGAAGTTTATTTAAGAGGATATTGTGGTCAATGAGGTCGAACGCTTTCTGGAGATCAATTAATAAAAGATTGAACCAAGTATCAGGGTTTTCAAGGTTCTTAAGAATGGTGTCAAGAAGACTAATAAGATAGTGTGAAGCAGATGTGTCCTTCAGGTTTCCAAATTGTTGTAAGTCAAGAAGTTCAAGAATCTCTGCCTTTAACAATTAGCTATGAAACCCTCAAACATTTTTGAAAAAAAATTGGGGTTAAGGTGATCGGTTAAACTCAAGTAAAATCATTCATGCCTCCCTTCTTTTGGATTGGAGTAATATAGCCCAGCTTCCAACACGCCTAATAACATCCGGAATAACAAATATCATTAAAAATACTAATAAGGGGTGTTGATAGTTTTATCAGGGAATGCTTTTATTAGATCAATTGGATATCAATGGGACAAATACTAGTTTTTTTCAGTTTCTGTATTTTTTTCTATTATTTACTTCGCCGAAATTTCCGGGATTTTATCTTTTGGAGTTTCAGGGATTAGCTTATTTTCCGAGATAGGGGGAACGTTTGCACAATGCTAACTAGGTGTTTATTAAGCTCATTTGCTGTCTGTTCAGGCGGTTCATTCAGAAAAAAATCAAGGTTTTTGCACTATCGACCCCCTATTTCTTTTCACTTTCTTAAACCATTGCTGAGGTTTGCTCTGTTTTAAGTAATTTAATTTATTTTTGCTAAGCTGCAAAGCTGCGCGACGTATTTCCTTCTTAATTTGTTTTATGGAGGTTTTAGGCTTCCTCTTTCTTTCCAAGGCGAAAAAGTTTTAGTTTCAAATGGATTAGTCCTTTTATTGTTTCATTCATGTAAGGTTTATCTGAGGAACGTGCCTTCTTGGTGACCTCTGGGAAACAAATTTGGTAATTTGTTATTAATTTTTTTGAAACAAACTGATCTTTGAATTAAGATTTACACACGACAAAACATCATACCAACTCTCGGACTTAATCCAAGAACCAAAATCAAAAAGACCAAAAAAACCAAACCAAAAAAAAGTTTCTAATAGTGTACCGTCAACTGAGGTGAGTTTTACAAAGTTTTAAAATTTAAGACCCTCTTGGAGTTAACAGGGTGATAAAAGAGAATCTGAAACTAGTACGAAAAGTGCAACTTTTGCTACGAGATGGCTGCCTGAGACGCTAAATATTACATTTTTGACGCAAGTACTTCATTTTCAATGATAATTTCGATTATCAAAGTCACCCGGCTTTGGGGTTAGTTTGTAAACCAGCCTTGACCATCAGCTTTAAGACCAACAGATTTGCTGTGAAACTCGTTTATTGGTATCAAATGTATCAAAAGTGATAAAAACATCATTTATTAAAAAATAAAAAAAAAATAAAAAAAAAGCCTTCAAAGCTGACCAAATCAGTTGCTTCAATAAAAAATAACTCTAGGGGATCATGAACCCGGATAGATCCACCCCAAAATCAAACTTACTAAAGCTTTTCGAGATGCCACTGACCTCAGAAGGCATTGGCAACACCATTTCTAGCTGGCTTGTGTAGACACAGCTTGTTTCTTCTGTCAGCACAAACTTGTAGCTCAAAGAAGCCAAGCCGTTTAGAAAAGTAATTTCTAGCTCGATTTCAATTCTAGCATTTTTTTTTCATCCTCTCTCAGATCAAATTGTCTTTAAACTCTGGCTACGCATTGTAATTAGGACTTCTTTTCAGTCAAATTGAACACAATATAGTGCCCCACCGTAGCCTGACCCTGTCGGTCAGGATCTTCTGCAGGTCCCGTGCTTATATCAAGGTTTGAACCGTCGTTAGACTGATCGTTCTCTGGTAAACTACCAGAACTGACGTCATCTTTAACAAACTGTGGGTTTTTTATCTTCAAAGTCTTTGACCGTCAGGAATCGTATCATCCAAGTCAGAGCCCGTCGTTGTTTCTGGCACTATTCGTGTAATTCCCTTTCTAATTTTTGACCCTCTTGGCTGTGGCATTTAAAATGTCTACAGACAAGATACTTTTTCATGGTATAACGTTCAATCTTCAACGCCAACGCTGTGGAGCGATATCATCTTTCCTATAGCGCATAAGCGCAAGCATCTTTGTGACTGCTTGTCTGACAGTTTTTACAGTGTTGCTTGCAGTTGAGTCTCCCTGGAGTATTTTTGCAATTAAAGCTTTGTTTATAGGAAATACTGAAGAAGACTTAAATCCATTTCTTATAATCTCTGAAGGTGTTTCCCCCATCTCATCCCATATTCAAATGATTAGGGTATCATTATCATTAAGGTGTTTCCCCCATCTCATCCCATATTCAAATGATTAGCATATTAATCCCATATTCAAAGTGTCCTTTGGATATATACTCTTATATACTGTTATAGGACCTTACGCCATACGCGTTTCATCGGACCAAACAATGCAATACCTATCAGCTGAAGAAGGTGAGTTGAGTTTGGTGGAGACGAACAAATCTGATTTCTTGTTCAGTACAAAGATACAAGACCCTTATATCAATATACGATGAAAGTTTGTCATTGATCATGTCTTTTGGTTCACCTGGGCTGAACTTCTTTGCCCACGGGACAATGACTGACTCAAAGAAATCATGGAAGAAAGTTGAATCGAACCACCCAGACTGTCATCTGTTGAATCAAAAGCCCTTTAGAGCTCCTTCAATCCACGTATCCCCGAGCTTTTCCGATTTAAAGAGAATATATGGCACAAAAAGTTCTCCACTAGCAATAGCTGGTACTATTATAGATATTGCTGTTTTTTTCTGATTCATTGCCCGCTCGGGATATCTTACTTTGCGCTTAAGGACAACCTTCACTCGTGAAGGATTATCAGACAGATTGGTTTGTCATAATTGACAATGCATTCAGGCTTAACGTTGCGAAGCGTCTCCTCCGTGCAATCAATGTAAGAGCGCACTGTCTCAGAGTCAACTTTGCTGCAGCTTTAGCTAATGTTCTGGTAGATTATGTGGCTCAGTTGATCCGAGTATCTTTTAAGAAATATTCTGGCCCAGCTGTCTCCCGGGAGGTTGTTCTTGAAGCGGGGTTCATTCAGCTTATTTTTGTCAAGAAAGGACTTGACAAGGAGAAGGATATCAAACCGTGTTAGCAGAAATCGCCACTCATTCAGACAAATCAGATGGTGAGGAAGAACTGTTTCTTTGTTCATTCTAAGAACAGTCTACCCGTTGACCTTTTTTTGTGCAGGCCTTTGGTGTGGTCCCAAAGAGTGCCGTACGTGTAGTCTTTCGCTGCATTGTGGGATTTAGCCCCCTTCTTCACAGCACCACAGTAAAATAATCGTGACGCTTAACTCAGTTAGATAGATAAATAAAGGATAGATAAATTTTTTGTTCAATACAAATAAAAACAAACATAAATCATTAACGAAAGCCAAGAGGGAGCTAAGCTCGAAAAGAAGGCTATCAATTATTACATTAATTTCAAATATACCAAAAATAAAACTAAAAAGATAAACAAAAAAAACACCATAATATAGAGAAGGAGAATGACAAAGGAGGCTATCCCCATATGGCCAATTACAAAAATAACACTAAAAAAAGGCAAATTATCAAGTATAATCACCCTGTCATCAAAGGTTAATAATACATTCTACTAATTTAGTCTTTAAAAGTGATCGGCTATTAATATTTCTAAATTTAGTATTTAATTTAAGCCTATTTGCTATAGAAGGAATTTGGTATCTTATTTAAAATTTATCTCTTCTACAACTAACTGAGGGGATCCTACACGCTCCGAAAACGAGCCGACGAAGAAGCGAGTGAGCGAAAGGAGATGACAAGAATATGCAATTCATAAAAATAATTTGCTGGAGACTGAATATCATAATGCCAGAGTAATAATTGCAAATCTTTAAGTTGTCTAAGGTTTAATATATCAAGAAATAAAAATAAAGTTTTTGTTTCAGAAAGACATTGAAGTCATGCACGTCGATGAAAGAAAGTACCAAGGATTCTTATGGCTTTATTTTGCAATGTCTGGAGGGATTTAAAATTATTAGGAAATGTGTTTAGGTAAATAATGGGGCAGAATCTTAGGTATGATTCTATTAAAGAAAGATAGAAGAAGATATAAAAGAAGATATAAAAAAAAGGTTAAAAATTAAATCAGAACACGTCGAGGGTGACTTTGATAACTGTCAAAGTCACCCCCGAAAAAACCCTTTCTTCAAGGGTTGACTTTTTCCTTTCGTTTTAAGGTAAATCTTAAAACGAAATCCTTCTGATCATATTTACAAGCCTACTATGCCCCACATTAAAAAAAGTCACCTTTTCTTTCGTGGTCAGACAAATTTTTAGTACCCTTAAACAAAACGAAAAGTACTTACTTTACACAACCAGTTCAAAAACAGGCACTCATTACTCCATAAACGCCATTTCCACACTGACTGAAGAAGATAATCTATAGAGCCATCTAGAATTTTTCGTCACATCACCTGTTTTTTTGTCAAACTACCTGTCGTCAAAATTCAAAAGAAACCTTTTTCCCTGGTTTTGTCCATATCGCCCCTTACTATCAATCTCACCCCGGTTGACGGGGCTTCTTCTTTTGATCTGACTCTATTTTTAGGAGTTATGGGTTATTATATTTCGTAGCATTGGACGTGATCGTCTCTTATTAGGCTGCAAGCCATCGCTGCAACCCGGATCAGTTACTATGAACTATTATTCGTTCTTTATTATATGACAAATTCCTGATGTTATAATAGAACAAGCTACTACAGTATTGTAGAAAATTGCAGTTTTTTCGTAAAAAATCAATTTTATTTCAAAAATATATTCTTTTTATAATTACAATACATTTTTAATCCTATCAATTTTCTTTAAAATGAGCTATTAAACAGCTTTTTACGAGGCTCCAGTGCCCCATTATCTAAGGAGAAGAAAAAAAGAAAAAAAGACGCTGTACATGCAGAATATCATGGTTGCAGCCACTTTTTGATTTTAAAGCCAATATGTTTCCCTTTTTGTTCAAGCCAAGGGACGGTAAGTTTTCTATGTAAGGGTTTTGGACAAGGAGGTTTTAATAGTGTACTTGTTGTTTTGATCTCACTCTATTTTTAGGAGTTATGGGTTATTATATTTCCTAGTATTGGACGTGATCGTCTCTTACTAGGTTGCTAGCTACAGCTACAATCTGGATTAATAAGGCTTATGGCATTAATCTGGAACTATCAGAGAATGTTGAGAGGGATATTGGGCTGAATCTAAAAATAGTGTAAGTGCATTCAGGTTGTCAAATTGCATAGAAGCAATTTTCTAGGAATGGTATTAAGTTTTATTTTTCAGAATAGCTTGATAGTGTGTAAAACCAAATTAAACAATACTTTTTGTGTCCAGAATTTTTGAAACGTATATTATTAAAAAATCGTTGAAATATTTCCTCCAACATATAAATAGTAAGCCAAGCTATGGAATGCCAAAGAGAAAATAGAAAAGATTTGAAATATCCTTTTCTTTTCCAATGAAAAGGGTTATGTCAATAAAAAAAAGAACAGAAATTAATTAAAAAACTGTTTCCATGAAATAAGTTTTTCAAAGAAAAGAAAAGAGCAACATTGAACCAAAAATCAGCAGACATAAAGTCAAATAATTCAATAAATAAAATGAGCCGAAAACAAAGAGAAATTACAATAGACAACCGAGTCAAGACTTTAAGGCATAAAGATCAGTACATAAATTTATTAAACTGGCAATCCATATTCATTTGCTGTATAATTCATTTATCTTGGTTATGATGTTGTTTTGTTTTTTTTTTTGTATTACCAGAATTAGGAACATTAAGCTCGAAATAAGCATTTTATTCAGTAAAGTACAAATTATGTTCTGGTCTCCAGACGGCAAGGGGAGGCACCGACCCCCTAATCTTAGTTTCTGCTTGTTTTAAATCTGAAACGGTCATTTATGGTAATTTCTCTTCGTTTTGGGTTTCATTCATAACTCTGATAGATAGATAGATAAATAGATTTTTTGTTTCAATACAAATAAAATCAAACACAAATATTAAATAAAGCCAACAGGGAGCTAAGCTCGAAAAGAAGGCTATCATTTATTACATTAATTTCAAATACACCAAAAATACAGATAAAAAGATAAACAAAAAACCTCATAATATATATAAGGAGAGGGACAAAGGAGGCTATCCTGGTATGGCCAATTCCAAAAATAATACTAAAAAAAAGCAAATTATCAAGTAGAATCACCCAGTCATCAAAGGTTAATAATATATTCTACTAATTTAGTCTTTAAAAGGGATCGGCTATTAATATTTTTAAATTTAGTATTTAATTTAAGCCTATTTGCTACAGAAGGGATTTGGTATTTTATTTAAAATCTATCTCTTCAATTGATAACCGAGGGGATTCTATACGCTCCAAAACGAGCCGACGAAGAAGCGAGTGAGCGAAAGGAGATGACAAGAAAATGTGATTCATAAAAAAAAATCGCTGGAGACTGAATATCATAATGCCAGAGCGATAATTACAAATCCTTAAGTTGACTAAGATTTAATATATCAAGAAATGAAAATTAAGTTTTTCTTTCAGGAAGACTTTGAAATCGTGCAGGTCAATGAAAGCAAGTACCAAGGAATCTTATGAATTTATTTTGCAATGTCTGGAGGAGTTTTAAATTATTAGGAAATGTGTTTAGGTAAATATTGGGACAAAAATCTTAGGTATGATTCTATTAAAGAAAGATAGTAGAAGATATAAAAGAAGAAATAAAAAGAAAAAAGATTAAAAATTAAATCAGAACACGTCGAGGGTTACGTTGATAACTGTCAAAGTCCCCCCAAAAAAAACTCTTTCTTCAAGGGGTGACTTTTTCCATCCTTTTTAAGGTAAACTCTTAAATACTTACTGGGCGGCTTTCTGATCATATTTACAAGCCTACTATACCCCACAATAAAAAAAGAAGTCATCTTTTCTTTCGTGGTGAGACAAATTTTTAGTACCACTAAACATAACGAAAAAAAGTACTTACTTTACACAACCAGTTCACAAACAGAAACTCATTACTCGATGGACGCCATTTCCACACTGACTGAAGAAGATAATCTAAAGAGTCATCTATTATTTTTTGTCACACCATCCGTTTTTTTGTCACACCACCTGTCGTCAAAATTCAAAAGAAACATTTTCCCATGGCTGTGTCAATATTACCCCTGATTATCAATCTCATCCCGATTGACGGTGCTTCTTGTTTTGATCTGACTCTATTTTGAGGAGTTATGAGTTATAACGTGATCGTCTCTTACTAGGTTGCTAGCCACTGCTGCAACCAGGATCAGTTACTATGAGCTATTGTTCGTTCTTTATTATATGACAAATTCCTGATGTTTTAATAACACAAGCTACTACAGTAATATAGAAAATTGCAGTTTTACGTAAGAAATTGATTATATTTTAAAAAGATTTTTTTTTATTACAGGTAGTTTTTAACCTCATCAATTTCCATTAAAATGAGCCATTTAACAGCTCTCTACGATGTTTCGGTGCCCCGCTATCTGAGGAAAAGAAAAAAAATATGCTGCATATGCAGAATATCTCGGTTGCACCCACTTTTCTTGATTTTCAAGCCGCTTCAAGAGCAATCTCCCGGAAGACAACTGGGCCAGAATATTTCTTAAAAGACACTCGAATCAACTGAGCCACAGAATCTACCAGAATATTAGCTAAAGCTGCAGCAAAGTTGACCCCGGGACAGTGCGCTCTTACATTGATTACATGGAGGAGGCGCTTCGCGACGTTAAGCCTGAATGCATTGTCAATTATGACAAAACCAACCTGTCTGATAATCCTGCACGAGTGAAGGTTGTCCTTAAACGCAAAGTAAAATATCCTGAGTGGGCAATGAATCAGACAAAAGCAGCAACATCTATAATGGTAGCAGCTATTGCTAGTGGAGAACTTTTTCTGCCATATATTCTCTTTAAATCGGAAAAGCTCTGGGATACGTGGATTGAAGGAGCTCTAAAGAGCTTTTGATTCAACAGAAGACAGCCTGGGTTGCTCGTTTAAACTTGCTTCTATGATTTCTTTGAGTCAGTCATTTTCCCGTGGGCAAAGAAATTCAGCCCAGGTGAACCAAAAGACATGATCAATGACAATCTTTCATCGTATATTGATATAAGGGTCTTGTATCTTTGTACTGAACATAAAATCTGATTTGTTCGTCTCCACCAAACTCAACTCACCTTCTTCAGCTGATACACACTGCATTGTTTGGTCCAATGAAATGCGTATGCCGGAAGGTCCTAACAGTATATAAGACGTGCTATCCAAACAAATCCACAGTTTCCAAATGACCCTTTAATACCCTAATCGTTCGACTATGGGATGAGATGGGAGAAACATCTTCAGAGGCAATAAGAAACGGATTCAAGTCTTGTTCTGTATTTCCTATGAACAAAGATGCCGTAATTGCAAAAATACCCCCGAAGACTCAACTACAAGCAACACTGTCAAAACAGTTGGAAAAGCAGTTTCAGAATGCTTCCGCCTATGCGCTATAGGAAAGATGATATCGCTCCACAGCGTCGGCGTCGAAGATTGGAAGTTACACCAGGACAAAAAAACGTCCTTTATAATTAATATGTATATCTACAAAAATAACTACAAAAATTGTTGAGGGTTTTTAGGTTTGCAAAGAAATTGCAAACCTTTAAAACTCTCCATAATTTTTTTAGTTATTTTTTTCAGAGTATGCACAACACAAAATGCTAAAAATATTTAATTGTTCAAAATATAAGACTTTGAGTGGCTTTCGACCATCTTCTATTTTCTTCATTCGCATGGAACCAATCCTTCAACGAATCCATTATTTCTGATAATAGCGGAATAGAGTTCCGTTGATTTCTTTGGACTTCTAGGAAGTGTGGGATCTGTGAAGTCCACAGAATAGAGTCCAAACTTTTCACTGAAAAACATAGAACATTCAAAAACAAGGTATCATAGTTGAATAATGTTGCTGAAACCACTGTAAGAGTTTTTTATTTCAAACTTTTCCCAGAATAAGCCACGTGAAACTCAATGAAGACAAAATTTTGAATTTGTTAAATATAGATTATGTTGATATGATAACGTTAAATTTTCCACGAATTGTATTATTAGGTTCATTCTAAAACTTAGTTATCTTTAGTACTAGCATAACCCTACTAGTGTCAAACTAAACTTACACGAAGTGAACATGTTCCGTATGAATCTTTGTTTTTTTTTTTTTTTCAACTTAAAAATTTTGAATATGTTTTGTTCAGTTTGAGTTGTTCCATTCCAGATTTAAACTACTAAAGAAGTGTGTTCAGTTCGGTTCTATACTAATAAAGTAAGACTCGATTTGAAATATGAATCCCGAAAGTATTTACCAGATAACATATGATATGAATAAAATATTGTTGTGAAATCGCATAAATCATTAAAGTAGGCACATACTAGCACATGAAACCCTACAATAGCCTTGTGGCTTTTTCTTGGCTCTTTTCGGGTTTTAGTGGCTTTTTCGCTCTTGTCGAATTATTTTTTTTCTGAAACTAAAGAAAGTGTTTGCTATGCTCTGTGTTCTAATATTCCGCTAAATATGCAAAATTCATCCATTTAATCGTCTTATTAGAATAATTGTCTTTTTAGATAAGCTTCTTTTATGCTCTTCTTTCAATTCTAAGCTGTGCTCAACACATTCTAAAACATAATGCGTATGCTACATACCACTTACTGATTAAGAATTCTTAAGAAAAATACAAATATCTTTTTTGTAATTCATGTTCTTGAATAAAGTTTGTGACAGAATAATAGATAAAAACATGTACGAAAACTGTGAGAAACCTTGAGGTAAATATGATCAAGAATAAAGACTGTTATTTTTGTTATTTTTGGATTTACGGAGAAAAAAATACCTTGTAGATTGCATATAGGTTTGGATCGAATGTTTGTCCGACGCGTGACCGCGATAATGAAGCTTTTTTATTGAGCTTTTCTACTTAAAATTTAGGCATTGAGGTAAGATAGTTAAATGAAAAGTATGTGAAATTTCCTTACGGTTGGAATTTGATGTTTCACCACCTGCATTGGTATGTTAAGAATTACTTAAATAATTATTATTTGTTGGTAAGGTGCTATTTTTGAACTCTTCGCTTCATCTTTTGTAGTAGGTCTTGGCTTTTATACAAAGAATCATAATTTTACAAAATTAATAGCAACAAAGCCCTATTGGGCTCATGAAATTTTAATGCATTTTATTACATTCATCTTTTCAAACTAAAGTTGGACTTTCGTGGTTTATCATTTTATTTTTTTTTTTATCAACTTTTATTATTACTATTCCATCCAGGTAAACTGCATAACTTCAGTCAAAGTTAACCATTTTAATCAAAATCATGCATAGATGTGCATTTCAAATGATTTGCCGACAGTGTCTGAATGTGAAAACATACAATCAACTGAAAAGTTTTTAGGGCATGGTCGTTTAGAGAAACAGTATTCTTGTATGTTCTATTTCTAATTCCTTGCATATTCTTGTATGTGCGAAAATTCCAGGTTTTTACTGGATCTCAGGATCAAATGGGAGCATTTCTAAACCACGCTGATTACTTTTCTCTTTTTTTTAATTAGCAGCTATTATTGCTTACTTCGAGCAACAAAATCAAAACACATCTCAAGAGCAACATGTTTCTGACACATTTTAGTCTGAAGTTACAAGGTTATATATAAAAAGGACGAAAATATTGTTAAAAGCAAATTAATGGTAGCATAAGTATATAGAATACAAAGATCGTGTTTTGGTCACAATGTAAACAAGGTTTGATAGCAAATTCACCATCAACGTAAATTTGAAAACGATGTGTCATATCTCAAAGCAAATTGACCCCAGTTTTTTTTACCATGGATCCAACTGACTTCACCTTTCCCTTAGAGTGTTTTCTTAAGATCTAACTGCCCCACTTGTACCTTATAAATATTACTTTCTCAAGCTACTAAAACTAACAGGCTGTGTCCTCAATTTAATATACTTTAGAATTCCTTGAATACCACAGCTAGCAAGCTACATCCCTAGTTTATTTGCCTGTCATGTATAGTTTGACTGAAAAGTGGGGTTATCTAACTTTTTGTAGACATCATCAATCAATAGAGTAGGTGTGTGATTACAACAATACCCAACTAAACCTTTAGACACATAAATTGTCTTAAAATCCCAATTCCTCTAAAAATTTTTCAATTTCACTACATATTTCAAATATTCATGTATGTTGCTTATTACTTTAGAAAAAAAAAAAAAAAACAGAAAGCAAGCAAGACTGGATTTAGTGGACAGATTAGTCCAATTTAAGAAACAAAAATTTAGTTGTTTACCTAGAAATCTTATCCTAGTTGCCGTTTTTCTGTCTAAAACCAATCAAACTTGTGCACATTTGTACGGTGAAATAAAATACAATTTGACCTTGTCTCTAAAAGGCTCGGTTTTGCCAAAGTTTGAGATTCCCTAAATACAAAGTAATAACACCATCTATTCGTCAGAAAGACGGCCAACCTGGAAACTAATAATAGTAAGGCGAGTAGTCAGGGGCGATTCTCCATCATTTTTTTTTTGAGGGGGGGGGGGAGCAAGAGGGGCCATATCTGGATAATCAAAGGGCATGGGATGTACAATATATTTTCTCCACATTATTGGGGGGGGGCAACATCCCCCCTTGCCACTTGCGACCGATGCCCCTGCTACTAATCCATCCACTCTGATAGAATTTAGAATTTATTGTTTTCAACTTCCGTTTTATTTCAAATTGCCTCTTAGATACTTAGTTTACACTGGTAGTCCTAAATTCCTTCCATTCAAAGTAGACCAAACATTTCATAGACAGGAAAAATAGTTTGTTACTAATATGACAAATTGATCAAAACTAATGTTGTAACTTCTAAAATTGGTCACGGTAAAGTTGGGTATTTTACATATTTTACGGTAACTTTACGGACCCCGTAAAATACCTATTTTACATAATTTACGTATTTACGTATTTTACCTATTTTACCGGTATTTTACGTATTCTACCGGTTTTTTTACATATTTTAATGACATATTTTACGACGCCTTACAAATTTCAGAGCATAAAAGTGTGAAGAGGCTGGTAGAAAAAGGATTGGTTATGATTTTGTTTTGCGTATAGCTGTTCCCCGGTTCAATAGGCCGTCTGTCTAACTTTGGTCTCTTGTTATCAGAACGATAAAATGTATTATATTACAGACATTGATAATTTTAAAATAGTAAAATTTTAGCTGAAATAAAATTACAATGGGTCTGTGAACTGTTAAAGGCAGAAAGGGCTACAAGCAGGATTGAGATCTGACAAAAAAAAAATGGCCGAGAAAAAGGAGGGTAATATAGCCAGCGGAAAAAAAAAGTGAAAATGATAGAAGCAGATACTTCGTCAGCGACTTCCGCCCAGCTGCCCTCCGTGTTAGAAAAAAAAGAAGAAAAAACCCTAACCTTTTGGTTAGCTCTAACTGAGTAGAAGAAAAAGACTGAACACAAACCGTGAAGCCAAGCCGGAACAAATGAGAGACTATTCACTAATTGCGCTGGGCAAGAATTCTCTGTTTAGGGATTGACATCGCCTCTTCACACAAACCGCAAAGCCAAGCCGGAACAAATGAGAGATTATTAACCAATTGCGCTGGGCAAGAATTCCCCTAGTCAATTCTCTTAAATTGTGAAAGTGACTGTTTAGGGATTGACATAGCCTGTATACTATTAGGTTAGGTATTTAGTTATTTTTTTTTTTTGGGGGGGGGGGCAAAATAGATTGATTCGATAAAAAAAAAAACTTGGGGGGGGGGGGGGAGACAGAGTGCAAAATAGGTTGATCCGATAAACTTGCACTAGAAACAAGTTTAATTAACGCAAAATTGAGTTCATTAAATAAATTACACTACTTTGGACTACGCTAGGGGGGACACCACTCGATCCCCTCGATCCACCTCTGGGGGAGGGTGGCTTTGGAACAGACACGGTCACCTGAATCAGAATCTAAGCCTGAATGAGAGGAGCTAGATTTTCAAGCAAATCCTGTTGAAGACAGTCTTAATGATTGTGAAAGTGACTGAATGTTTCCACTCTTATGATCCAGTGCTTAGTTAATCAAAGTGTTACAAACCTCTTTTTTAGTTGCATTCGGTACTTTAATACATAAATGAAAAATAAAATGTATATGATATGAGGAATGTGGCTGAATACGGCTGTTTAAATAAACAAGACTGTTAGGGTAATATTTCTTAAGTTTAAACTGTAGAAAAAAAAATAACAAATATAATTTTACTCCCAAATAATCATTTTTGAAAAAATGACTAATATGATTTTACTCCCAAATAATGGTAAATTTGATTTTTTTTTTTTAAGTTCTTTTTTACATTTTTCCTTTTTTTTTTTAAATGGATGTCGGAGATCGGGCACTGTCCAACTGCTGAGGTATTACCTAGGCAAAAGATTACCAAAGGGAAAAACTAGACAGTTAGTTAAATTCATTAAGCTCTAGATAAAGGGGCATTACCTTTCTTAAGCCCAGGAAAATCGGAATCATTAAAAAATTTCACTAAAAGCTGCAAATGATCTTAAAAAAAAACTGCTCAACTGGTCTTATAGCTACAAGGTAACTCTAAAACACCGATTTTACCCTGTATTTTCTAGGGAGTACCTAATTTTTCTCACCTTATTTTACACTTGATATTTTTGATCTTGAAATCTGATTCTTTTGATATATCTATTGATTTTACCGATTTTACCGTGGTATCAAAAACGTTACCTTATTTTACCAATTTTAGATTGCCAAGTTTTTATTTTAGAGTAAGTTTACAACACTAGTCAACTAATTGGTCAAATGGTGAAAACCTATGGCAAAATTAGTCAATACCTAAAATGTATCATGACAAATCAATTCCTGAAATAAATGCATTTCCTACTTAGGTGCTTAAATCTTAAGCAGCAAAGAACTTCAAACTAAAAGACTAATTCCATATTCTGATAGAAAATAATACTGTCATGGTCAAAATAGGAAAGTATAATTGTCTTTGATCTAACATTAATAATGCAATGAGATATTTTCTTTAGTGTCAGAACCTTCTGAACTATATAAGACGAGTCATGGTTTCTTATTCTAATGCTATTTGTTTTTAAGAAAAATTAATTTATATGACTTGTATTTTCAACGTTAATCTTTCCTTATTTGCACTGCTGTCTTATTTACTATTCAAATACGATAAAGCACAAAATAAGATATTTTCCAATTGATTTGTCCAAATTCTAAGGTTCATTTATTTTTAAATGATCAAAGTGTAGATTTTAATTTGTTTTTCAACTCCATCATATCAAAACGCCTAATCTTGGGATGGAGCGAAGATTTTGACCTGTAATCTTATTTCTTGATTTGCTCTAATATTTGCTTACTTACGCAGCATTTCAATAATAGAGACACTCTTATTGTTGCTGTCGAGGCTAAAGGTCCCTGTTGATTACTGATCTTTCGGTTGGAACAGCTCGGGAAATACTTTTGGAAATTTTCTCAGAAGTGTGTGAAAATGTAATATATACCTTTGGGCGTTACATTTATAGAATGACATTATTCATCATATTTACCATGTACACAGAAATATTTTCGGGGGATCAAACAGTTTGTGGTAATGAACTGTAAGTAAGGAGAAATGCGGCTCAATAGTAACTAAAACTCAAAAATATGGAATTTTGATATAAATAGATACATCAAAAGAATCAGCTTATTACGCTGATTCCAAATATTTAATATTCATTAAGTTTAGTGTTATCCAGCAAAAGCTACGAGCCTGAAAAAATGTATGATTTTCAAAAAAGGGGGGAAATACCTCTTAAAGTAAATTAATCTTAGTGAAAATTGTCTCTGGGATACTTAGTATTTCTATTTCTATTTTGCCAGAAGAAAAATTATGGAAGCGCATCTATTTGTTTTTTATTTCCCAAGGTTGGTCGTATCTAACCAATAATCCTAGAATATCGGGAGAGGGCTTATTATTTTGTTTAGCATAGATGAAATGTCCAATAATTTTGTCTTTGGGGATAACGTGAACCCCCACAACTCCCGGGGAAAGGTCCATAAGTCATGAAATTTGCCCACTATTTACGTATAGTATTTAGACTTCTTTGGGGGGGATTTTTTGTTAGGGGGATTTTCCATTGGGAGAGAAGTTTCCAGGGTGTAGACTTTCCAAAGGAATTTTACACTGAGAAAATTTGCCAGAATGCCTAAGTGAAACTCTTTTTATTGTGTTCATTTTACTTTCTGTTTGCCGAATCCGTTTTATATGTAGAGATGTTAAGGGGAATTGTCCGTGGGAAATTTTCGTTAGGTCAGAATTGTCTAGAGGATCTTTCCGTAGGAGAGATTGTCCACAAGAGAATTTTCCGCGAAGGGGGGATTTGTGGCATCATTTGAAAAACAATCAGAAAGTGTTTTTAAAAGGAAAGAGTGCCAAGAAAAGTTTTTCCGCCGTAATAGTCCGTAAGAAATTTTCAGGGGAACATTCAGCGACCATGGAATTTTCTTGAGAATATTTCTGAAGGGGAGGGGTATTTTACGTGGGAGTAACTTTCCATAGAGGTATTTTCGTGAGGGGGGAAGGAATTTTCCAAACAGGAGGGGCCAGACTTCCCGGAATTATTCTAAAAACGATCAGAAATTAAATATAGAAAAAGCAAGTTTTTTCAACTGAAAGTCAGGAGCAATATCAAAACTTAAAACGAACAAATATTACGTATATGAGGGAGCTTAATCCCTCTTCAAAGCCTCACTCTTCACCCTATAGTTTGACTCTTTGTCGCAATTCTTTAAGAACGACTCCTGAAACACAAGGACCGTCTAAATAGAACATTAAGAATTTTTTTTTTAGTACTAAAAAACTTGCCTGAAGAGCTAGGCATTAAGGAGGAGGTAACCCTTCTCATATACTTAATAATTTCTGTTACTTACAAGTTTTGATGTTGCTCCTTACTTTCAGTTGAAAAATCTTGTTTTGTATTTAATCATTAAAAAGAATGAGTTTAATGAGCTGAATTAAAAGCACCTAAACACTTCTATAAATTTTAGAATTCGAGAGTATGGAGAAACCCGAGCGCTAAGGCCCTCTGCCTATTTGCCTTAATTATAATAATTAATTAGACGTACTTGCATCTTCCCATCTTTTTTGGGTTGAGTTGACTTTAGTTAAATTGTGTTTTTTAAACCTTACTTGAAGCTCAAATTAACTAAGATCATTAAAATTTTTTAAAGTATAACTATTATGCAACTGACAATTACTAAAACAAGAAGTTCCCCAGAAGAAAACCCTAAATAGCATCAAGACCAAGAAAAGTAGGAGTTCTGTGTCTTATGGTTCTGTTTTAAGCACCAGAAATATGTTCTTAAGCCATGATCAATTTGAACAAAACAATTTTATCCAGCTTTACTTCATCCAAAAAAGAGAATAAAAACATGGTGTTAGTTTTTGGCTTTTATATGAAATATGTTTTTAGAATATTCAGCATATTTATGTACTTTACATTGACTTACTTTTATATCATCTAGCATGTTCATAGAATCATCATATACAGATTTCTGCTAAATTAATAATTTAGAAAGCCAACCGTACTGTTGAAATTTATTAGTGGTCTAGAACCAATTTAGATCCCTACTTTACATAAAAGAAAGTTTATGGTTCAACTGCAATTACATTCCTGAGCCTTGTGAGGTTCTAATTCTGGTGATTATAAAGATAAAGGTAAAGCGCACAGCTATAGACTTTACAGTCCTCACCGGCGGTGCTGATCTCTATTTCAGGCCCTTCAGCCAGAAAGTAATATGGGGGGGGGGGGGTAGACATCCTGTGTTTTTTGCACACCCTTCCTGTTTATCTTCCCTATGTTTCTTCCAGTACTCATTTAGAGCTGAGCTGACTCTGGCTGAGCTTAACGATTCATGCCACTGACCCCTGTTCCAAAACAGATAACCAGCAACCCCAGGACTCAAACCTATTTTTCATGTATGGGGGTAGTAGAGGATGAAGGTATGTAGCCATGTACCAGTGTCAAATTACTAGAACCTTTCATGCCTTAAGTAATCCTGCGTGAGAGCCCATTAGTGTAAGGTCATCCCTCCTCCAATAATGGGATGTCTTGACCCTTTTTTGGCCACTTACTCAGTGATGAGGGAACATCTGAGGGTGGAACGACATAATATGGGTAGAGTTCAAGGTACAGTTCCTAGAATAGTTCCAAACCTGGATCCTTTTACTCCGACTAAATCATTCATTGGTCTCTTGATGACGAAGGGGTTAGTTATCTCAAGCTTTATTGGAATAAGGTAAACCTAACCCCTTGGAGTTTAAAGGCAATGGGTGCTTGTAGCTTAACTTTACCTTTCAGATTCATCCTTATATAAATCTGAACGTAAATTCCATTGCAACTATGTTGATCAGCCTAAATTTTATATAGAAGCAACATGAGTTTTTGCTCTTCAGAACGCTGATAACACCACTTTAATAAACACATCAGACTTTGACAAATCTAGCTTTTATAGAAAGACAGTTTGATCTACCAGTTTGTGCTTGCTGATTTACCAGCTATATTTTTCAAAGAAAGCTCTATTATGTTAAAGGGTTATATAAAATAGATTTTGAGACAGTACTAGCTATACATGACATGCGAAAAACGAACGAAGAAAAACAAAAAGACGAAACAAAACGAGGATAATTTTTAGCCAGACAATAAAGCAAAAACAAAGCAAGTATTTCGGCAAAGACCTCCATGATGGGACTAAATGGGACTGATGTTCTGTTTGTCGATACGAGGCACAGGGCTCAACTCTCGATCATAAACAGGATTTTAAATATTCTCAGTAAGTCTGTTTAAAGCAAGATATATATGTATTTATTTGTTTGTTGTTGTTTATTTTATATATGCATTTGCTTCCCTAAAAGATTGTGGTAAACCATTTTCTCTCGAAACTAAAGTTGCCGCGTCAAAAAAAAAAAAAAAAAAATAATAATAATAATTGATCTGGGCCTCCAAAAGCATGTAGTTCTAACACAATTTGTTCTGCATTACACTCCACGTTTCAAAAGTTTTGAGAGGTGCTGTACTTGAGTCATGCTTCTAACTCTAAAAATTGTTTACTTCTTTTTTATAAGTTATCTTAGTGTCCACTTTAAAAGGTTTTCTATAATCTGTGAGAACTTTGAACCTCGTAAGGATTTTAGAATTTCAATAAGCTATGTATATTCTCACCTCAAGTAAAGATAACTAATTAAAAAAGAGCACATCTGAAGTATGGATATCAAAGAGTAATTAAAACACTGATAACGTGGGTCCAATCTGACATATAAACTATAAACATAGAAGGTACATGAGAAGGAATTTCTTAAAGATTGAAATAGAATAAAGAGTTCATCATTATAATATGTACGGACGTAGAGTAAGGTAAATAGTCTTAGTAGAAAGTATCGATGCATAATAAGTTATCTTGATAAGCTTCTAAATGTCAAACATATACCTTGCTTTCCGCATTACACTTCTTGAAAAATATTAAGTTACAATCGGAAATTTTTTTTTTCAATAACTAATTCAAGTTTGATGAAATTTAATTTAAACCTGAAATTAAATGCTTTAAGCTAATTAAATAATTTTTATTAGATTCAGATTAATTAAGGTTTAAATTTTGTCACAAAATTTAAGTTACAAATATCCTATAAAATACAATAATTTATTTTCGTCATATATGAAATTGTTAAATAGCAAGACGAACCTAGCCATTAGTCTTTCTGGATTTTTTTTTTTTTTAAAGAAAGAATAATTCCCTAAAAATGAATTCCCTAAAAAAAGAAGAGAATCTGTCTGAACGAACAGTTAGACAGATAGAGAGACATGAGTAATACTTACGTGTATCCAGCCGTCCATTCAAAATTATCCATCAGAGACCAAGCATAGTACCCTTTAACATTAACACCATCCATCGTCGCTGAAAAAGAAATTTTCTTATTTACTTTTTAAACCTATTACATGGCTCAACCGTCTCTCTAAAAGATAATCATTGCTACAGCCCTTAAAATAATTCTCAAGATAGGGCAGGCAGGGGCTTTGAAATATAAATAGAAAGGGTTTTTAATTTTACTTTTTCGGTTAAGCCTTTTTAGACAAATACTGTTTTAGAGATAATTTCCGTCCCTTCCTTTTTATTGAAGGTATGCACAAAATATATGAACTTCATATTTTATTTTACACTGAAAAATTATCTGTAATAAGGAGGGAGCTATTGTCCCGCGGAATTCATATTGCAGACTTAGTCCAGATGTATTCCCAGAAGCAGGAAAGGTTAAGACATTAAATCTCCCTTCTTTTCCCGTTTGTATCTCAAGAACTTTTTTTTTTACTAAGAGTTAGAGTATTTCTGCCTAAATTTTTTTGTGGTTTGTAAATAGATTGATGAAACAAAGATGAGTCCCCTTAGTCACTGAATAATAGGGGGCAATATTCCAACGTTGCGGAACTATGGCCTCTGAAAATAGAAGTCTAATCAGATACTTTTTTAATAGTTTGGAATTGGTCAGCTTTCACTAATTTTTTCCTCAATAGCTTTTCGATCCTCATCAGTCAAAATTATTGTCTTGTACCGCAATGTAGAAAAAAATTAGATTACCTGCGGTAAGATCTGTTTTGCTATTTATTTGATAAAAAAAAGCAGTTTTTTTGACTGAAGGTAAGGAGCAACATTAAAACTCAAAAAGAACAGAAATTATTCCCTACTCTTCATACTAAAGTTTTTAGCCCTTTTAAAAAAGCTTCCTATTCTACCTAACCAGCCCTTGTGTTTCAGGAGTCGTTCTTTAGAAATTGAGACAAACAGTCAAACTTTAGCATAAATAGCAAGGTATGAAGGAGGGAGGTAAACCCCTTCATATATGGAATAATTTCAGTTCGTTTTTAGTCTTATTGTTGCTCCTTACTTTCAGTTGAAAAAACATTTTTTTTAAAGTTAATTTCTGATCGTTTTTCAAATAATGCCGGTAAATCTGGCTCACCCTCTATGAAAAAGTCCCTCCCCTCACGAAAGGCTCCTCCGTGGAAAGTTCCTCCCACCTAAAACTGCTTTTATGATCATTCCTGAAATCCCCCTTCTGTGAAATTTATTTCCCAGAAATCCAAACACACTGAAAATCTGAAAAATCGAGTGGCAAAATTGAGTAGGCAAAGAGAAATTAAGACAAATGAAAGGCGTTTTATATAGGAATTCTGTCAATTCTCCCCAGTGTAAAATCTCCCTTGGAAAGCTTGACCCCGGAAATTTCCCTCCACACGGAAAATTATCCTCATGGAAACCCACCCCAAGCACAAAATCACCCCCGAAAAATGTCTGTATACTTCCCAATAACAAATACAGACGTAAACAACGGCCAAAATTTACAACTTAAAGATCTATACCTAGGGGGATGGGAGGGGGTTTGTTATCTCCAAAGGCATAGTCTTAGGACTTTTGAAGTATGTTGAACAATATGGCTATCTCCAAATTTTAATCGGGGAATTTTTGAAAAAAAGGTGTAGGAGGGGGAATAGTTACCGTTTAATTTTTTGGTCACTGACAACGGTCATTAGAACTTTAAGTTTTCGTTCAAATGAGCCCTCTTCCGTGTCAAAACATAGGTTTGACACGATCACCCCTGGGAAAAAAAAACAAACAAATATACACGCATCCGTGATCTTTCTTCTGACAAAAAATACAAAATTCCACATTTTTTCAGATAGGATATTGAAACTTCTACAATAAAACTCTTTGTTACGATTCTTTGACGCATATGAAGGTGTGATTTTCGTTAAGCTTCTTCGGCTTTTATGGGGTGTTTCCTCCCTTTTTCCAAAATTCAGGAAATTTCTTCAGACTCATGGTCTTTTATGGGTAGCACTGCTTAATGAATATTATTTTTGAAATAAGCAAAATAAGCCGATTCTTTTAATATATTTATTGACATCAAAATTCAGTTTCTTAGAGTTTCGGTTACTATTGAACCATATCGCTCCTTACTTACAGTTCGTTACCACGAATTGTTTGTAAAAGGGCAGTAGAATTTTCAATTGCAGTTATAATGAAGCCTATTCAAACAAATCACGATATCAGGGTCGATACAACGATTTTTGGTGGAAAAAAAAAAGCAAATAAAAACGTATTATTGACCATTCTTGGGAAAATTATTAAATTCTGTAATAAAATTCTTACTATAAATTTTTTAAGATATGCTGAACATGCTGATGTAATTTTTACAAAGCTTATCCCTGTATTTGGAGAAGTTTTCCTCTTTTTCTAAAGATATACAAATGTTTTCATGTTAATAACTGTTAACTGGTAATTTTAGACTTAATTAGTTTTATTTACTTGGAACAACCATTAAAAGAAATTTCTTTTCTCTACATATTCTCATCACAAATCACAATTCCTTTTGTAGAGTTTCTTTTACAGTTGGTACATGTCATCCTATACGAGTTACCGAGAATTGGTTAATGACATAATGGATTTAAGGTAAGCAGCACACTAGAAATGACAAGCAAATACAGACACTTCTTTCCTATTAACAAAAAGGAAAAGTCGTATTTGTGTGTTTTTTTTCTTATTTGTCGTTTACAGTGGTGTAAATAGGGGTTGGGGGGGGGTATGACTTTCCCCCCCACCCCCATAAAGTTTGAAATAACGTTTTGAGGAATATCCTTATTAAAAATACCTTTTTCGAATTTTCCTAAAAGATATTGGACAAAATGACAAATTTGCCCCCTTTCCTAAATTGAAAAATATGTTTTGCCTCTCCCTCCCCAAGGTTTGAAATAACATTTTGGGGAATATTCTTATTAAAAATGCTTAAAGATACTGAACAAAATGACAAATTTACACCCGTCCATAAATTGAAAATATATTTTGCCCCCTTCCTTATTTTTTCTGAATGACTTGTTACTTGACTTGCTTATTTAGCTCTTTCATATCAAAGCAAAATAAGAAAGCTTTGTGGTAATTTTTCTTTCTTGATAATTAACATATAGAACTTTTCGTTTTGTAGTGGTTAAACATATAATTTTATGTTCTTTTTGAAGATTATGTTTTAAAAATATTTGCGAAAAAAGAAGTTTTAAAAAAAAAAAAAATAGCCATAATAAAACTTACGACGAGGAGGAATGAAGTCCTCTAATAAGCCAAATTGAAAACGAACAGAAATTACTATCATAGGTAGCGCAATCGCGCTGCCTAAGTAAAGAATAATGTTGGCAGAATGTATTATTTATTTTTTGGGGATAGACCAGGGCACTTCGTATCGAAGGAGTTGTCGTTGAAACTTCGAAAAGGGCTCTTTCGATTGGAAATTAGAGTGGCTAGTGCCCTTTTTAATAGTCGAAAGTGATTGGAAGGCAACTAACATTCCTTCCACGCCAACCATTTCCCAAAACACATCCAATCAAAATTTTGAGATACCCATTTTGTTCAGCGTCGTTGATTTCCAAATATAATTTATGTTTTTGAGGAGGAAACTCCCTCATAGCCCTCAGGGCAAGGGTTGTAAGTTATGCCCTGGGGGCATATAAAATTTGATAGAAAGCGTTGTCGTAGAAACTTCGAAAAAGGCTCATTCGATTGGAAATTCAAAGGGCTAGTGCCCTTTTTAATAGTAGAAAGTGATTGGAGGGCTACTAACCCTCTTCTCACGCCCACCTTTTTCCTCAAACACTCCCAATCAAAATTTTGAGATAGCCATTTTGTTCAACGTAGTTGAAAGTTCTGAAAATTAGGTCTTTGAGGATGACAACCCCCCCCCCACACAGCCTTCAGGGTAAAGGTATATAGCTTTACCCTGGGGGCATATAAGGTTTTTATTGAAAACTTTGTCGTAGAAACTTGAAAAAGGGTGCATTCGATTGGAAATTCAAAGGGCTAGTGCCCTTTTTAATAGTAGAAAGTGAAAGTTGAAAATTTTGGAAATTAGGTCTTTAAGAATGGCACCCCCCCCCCACAGCCCTCAGGGCAAGGGTTGTAAGTTATGTCCTGGGGGCATATAAGGTTTTTATAGAAAACTTTATCGTAGAAACTTCAAAAAGGACTCATTCCATTGGAAGTTGAAATGGCTAGTGGCCTTTTTAATAGTTAAAAGTAATTGGAGGGCAACTAAACCCCCTCTCACGCTCACTATTTTCCCAAACATATACAATCAAAATTTTGAGATAGCCATTTTTTTAATATAATTTGTACTTTACTAAAAAAAAAAATATTTTTAAATGTTTTCACTCATAACTTTAAGAAAACAAAAATAAGATTTTAAGGAGTAAATATCAGAATACGTATATTAAACTGACAATGCACATTTTTTTCAGTAAAATTCATTTGAATTTTTTCAGTAAAGTACAAATTATATTCTGGCTTTTAGAAAGCATAGGGTTTAGAACCCTACTCAGATTAATTTCTGCTCGTTTTGAGTTTGACTTATTTTTTTTTCTGTTTTTTTTTGGGTTTCATTTATTTATTGATACTGATTTGTGGTAGTTGTATGCTTGGTAGATTATTTGATTTCATTTTTGGGTTAATCGAGTTCTTTACTTTTTTTTGAAAAACTTATTTGTGCAAAATGTTTTTCTGATTAATCAATCAATAAAGAAACCCAAAACGAACAGAAATTAGATAAGTAACCACATCGAACACAAACACAGCAGGTACTGCTGTTGATGCATAAGTGAATCCTAAAACTAACAGAACTTAAAATGAATAACCAAGTCAAATCTAAAACAAACAGAGATTATCATAAGAAGTAGTAGGACTAATGCCCCCTAAAACTTTCTAAAGGCTATAAATCATTTCTAAGGCCACAGTGGCAATGCATGACAAAATGAAGAATTGTTAAGAAGAAAAAACGAGGATATTTCCAGGAGGAAAGATGATCAAATCCCTTATTTAAATTGACACTTTTTTTTTACCATGGCTGTCTTACAGCTCTAGGGGGCTCTCATTCTGTAATTTTGTGGTAAACTACAAAGTTTAATGGGGTTAAGGGGTGTATATCTAAGAAATATCAATTTGAATGACTATTAGATATTGGTCTCCCTTTTTATTTCGGACGGGGACAAGCAAAAATATTGATGTACAAGGTTGTTAATTGAAAGTTAGAAATATTCAACTTTTCTGCATATACAAGATTTTTTTTTAATAAAAAATATTTGCCAAATTATACTGAAAATATTAAGTAACTCTCACCTTTGAGAACATTATTGATATAGTGCTTATAAAAATATGTTCGCAGGAAGTCATCAATATTTCCAGCTTTATCACTGACACCATTTTTCTGTTATATAGATTTCTGGATTACTGTATGTATCTTTAATCCAATTTAGAATGCCCCTCATTGCGAAAGGGGTTACCTTCAACCACGGTGATCCACTCCTAAAAAAAGGAAAAAAAAAATAAAACATAAAATGAATAATACCGAAACTTAACTTTGACTTATGCACAAATTTTGGCTAGTTATAGATAAGTCAGAGGGAAATAGAGAACAGACATTACTAAGGGAACAGAGATTATTCGGCGTGTGGGTTACCCATGTTGTAATTCACTGAATTAAATTAAATCAAAAAAGTGTATAATTAAAGTAAAAATAATGTTAAACTTAAACCGAATAGAAATTATTCCTTTTCATAAGAGGGGCTACCCCCTATTCAACCCCCGTTCCTCATGCTAAAGTCGCATCGTACATTAAAAATAATGCTTATTGAAATTCAAAGGCCCTTATGTTTGAGCGGTCGTTCTTAATGAAAAGAGCAAAGAGTTTAAGTTTAGCTTTAAGAACAGGTTGAGGAGAGGCAGCCCCTCATATATGGAACAATTTCTCCTTTTATTTAGTTCTAATAAATTACTGTTTATTTGCACTTGAACCAAATTGTTATTATTTAATTTGTGTTCGTTTTTAATAGCATGCACAAGGATATCTTATGTACAAGGAGTGCTACCACCCCTCTGAAATCCGAATCTTTAAATTAAAATGTAACTTTGACCAGCAATGTTTCGAAAAAAGAGTATGCATATTATGTATATGAATATAAATAACTCGATCTTTTCTCAGCTGACTTTTTTCATTTATTCGTTTTTCGCATTATGCATTTCTACTTTTTAGTTTATTCTGAATATAAGTTTAAAAGAGAAATTATATCTGTTGTTGCATAGGCCTAGTTATACCGAGGTAAGTTAAATAAATAAAAATAAATGATGAAATAGAAATAATTTTGAGAATGAAAAACATTAAAAGTGTTAAGATAACCCAGAATTGTGGTTCCATCCCTGTTTCTTTTCATATCCAGATAAATGACCTGTTTTCGCTTCCGTAATTACATTTGCTTGGATTTGCTTATAGTATTATTTTCAAAAATAAGTTAGTCTCGTTGCTAAGTTAGTGATTTTGCAATAAGTAAGTTTTCAAGCTAAATTCTATTTTTTTTTTTTTTCGGCTGATCTGCGCCATTGAAAGATAATATTATTCAAAAGAAGCCAGGGATTTGAACTTTAATTTGGCGGATTGGCCAGGGCCAATCTAAGGTCCACCCCCTACAGAAAGTGCTTGGTACACGAGTGGTATTTTGTTTTAGCCTGTTTTCAGAGTTTATGGAGGTATGTTTTGTTAACTGACGTCGAAAGAATACAACTGAGTTATTTTCTACAACTGTGTTAGATAATTTTGCCAGGAACCCAGGCAGGGTAGGAAAACAGTTCGCGAGAAATACCGTCATTATTATACCGACAGGGGGGCCCGTTTACCCTCAAAAGATATATATATATATATATATATATATATATATATATATATATATATATATATATATATATATATATATATATATATATATATATATATATATATATATATATATATATATATATAATATATATATAGTATATATATATATATATATATATATATATATATATATATATATACATTGTAATAGTGGTGGCCGCTAGGCATTCGACTACAATAAAGTGGTACAAATACCATTCCATTGACAATATTTGGTGGCAGCAACTAAATGACCTATCAGGAATACTTGCAGTAAAAGAAGCTGCGTATTCCGAAAAGACGATTTAATTTAACCTACACGGTAGCCTTTCGTGATTACATATGAAAAAAATTGTGGAAAAAAAAACAGAATCAATTAGAATGTTCTGAAAGTCTGAATGGGCGTAGCCTAGTTGAAATAGAATAAAAATTTTAGGAATCAATATATCACGCGACTAAATTAGCTTGCGAAAAGAATCAGCAAATTGAGTCATAACAAGTTTCATGAGAGACTGGAAGTTAAACATTCGAAAAGGATTCTCATTTAGATTGAAGAAGTATTTTGATAGTAGCTGAATTTTGAAAATAAGGGCAGATTGACCGAAGATTCACACAAGGTCAGCAAAGGAACGAGAATTAATCAAATCAGATATTAAATCGAGAAAAGCTACGGCAGTGAGCCAGAAAAAATCGTTTCAGATTCACATTTATATGCGATTCCCGCTAAAAGTACTCTAGAGAATTCACCATGAAGTGGAACCCTATATCTTTCAAAGGGTGAAATAAAACATGTATGATACGTGCGAAGGGAGGAACTTCAAAACACAATCTAGAATAGGCCGATCTCAAGTACGAACCGTAGAGGGAGAAAAGAATAGACTGCAGACTAAAAAAAAAAGTATTCCCGATGAGGGAGACCCAGATAAAGAAACAGAAATGGGAACAAAAAGAATATAATCTGGAAGGAGCACATCCAGTAATATGAAAGAACATGAAATAGAAACAGAGGTGGTTATACACGAAGAGAATTTATTATACGAAAATAAAAGAAAAACAAAACCAACTCACCCCTCAGATGCTATGCAAAATGAAGGGGAGTTGCGGGTAAGAGAAAATACAGATAGAGAACGAACAGACGCAGAAGACGAATTAAGAGAATATAATGAAAGAAGGAATCAAAGAAGAATGAGTAGCAGGAGTAGTAGAAGCTCAATTTCCAGCAGGGGGTCGCGAAAAAGTAGTCATGTGGATATGACACACCATATATTAAATTTTGTGAAGGAAGAAAGAATAGCGAGAGAAAAGAAAGAGGAGGCTGGTAGAATAGCCAGAGAACGAAAAGACAAGGAATATAGGAAAGAAATAGGGAAAGATAGAAAAGAAAGAGAGAAAGAGAGAATTGCCAGAGAGCAGAGAGAGGAGAATATTAGAATAGGTAGAGAACAAAAGCAGGAGGAAGATAGAGAAGAAAGTGAGAGACATATAATAGCCAAAGGAAAAGGGAGGAAGCTAGAGAACGAAAGGAAGAGGGAGATAGACAAGAAAGGAAGAGAGATACAATAGCCAAAGAAAAAAGGAGGAGGCAGACAGAGAGGAAAGACAATATCTAATGGAAATAATCGCAGGGAGAAATTCCTAAGGGCTTCAGAGATCGTCTACAGTAGATTTATTGCATTCAATAAACATTCAACCAATCAAAGTAAATGAGGATGTACATTTATATCTATACAATTTTGAAAAAAGGAGGAATTGCCGATGGATGGCCGAGAGAAAACTGGGTGACAGCAATTCGGCCCTTGCTTATCTATAAAGGACAAACTGCTTTTAAGGTATTACCCATGCACTACTCAAAAGACTTTGAAAGATCAAAGCAATCCATTTTTGAAAATTGTCAACTCTTCCCCTTGCACTTTCAAAGAGGGTTTAGAAGCAAAAGAAAGAGAGAGACAGCGAAACTTACAAAGAATACGGGTACAAATTGCAAAACATGTATTTAAAATGGCTGGAACTAGAGAATTATAGAATATTAGAAGACCCAGAGGAGATAAAAGAAAAGATGACGGAAGTAACAGAAAAAATAACAATGGAACAATTTTTAGAATATACCCACAGAGAATTGAAAACATATTTGAAAGAAAAGAACCTGAAAACAAGTGAAGAAATGGTGGAGTTTTTGAATAGGTGGACCTAAATAAAAGAGGAGGTTGAGGACACAGAGACAATTCAATATAAAGAGTATAACAAAAATGGTATTATAACACAGAGCGGAAAAAATGCAAATTAGCACAAGCAAGGAGATTTAACTTGCTATTACTGTGGTACTACAGGGCATTTTGAAAGAAACTGCCCCAGTAAAGATGATCTAAAACCACATAAACGACAGCCTGTGCCATGGCTCATAATATTGAAAAAAAATACGCGTTTGCAGAGTCGCAAAAAATATACGCAAAATTGAACGGGAAATTAGTTAAAACAGCAATTGATTATTGCAGTGACCAAACGTATGTGTGAGCTGAGCTAATTAATAGAGCAAAGATATACCATAAAAATGAGATTACAACATTGTGTTATTATGGAGATAAGCTCCCCTGTGCGTCTGCTTGGGTGGGAATAGAAATTGCAAAGAAGGACGGTACAGTCCAGAGAAAAACGATGAAAGTTGGCTTAGTACCTACTCTTGCAGTAGATATTTTAGTTGGAGGATATTTTTGGAATATCGTAAATCTTTTATCTTTAAAAGTGACTTCTTTAACGGTTGGAGATGCGGGAGTGACTAGGCCACACAATATTGACAATAAGACGCGCGAAATTTATGTTTCAGAAAAATTTTCAGAAAAAAGTACACTTCAAAGCACATATACCGAATATGGTACGCCGACAAGTATTTGCCAAAATGAAGCACTAATTGTACCTGAGAAAACCGAGAATAAATTCATTGTACGTGCTTTTCCTCGTAAAGTTCGAGTAATTTTAGTACAATATGAAAAACCAAATGTCGGAACTCAATTCCCATTTGTTGATGATTTATTTGATACTACGACAAAAGTAAAGAAAACCAAAATGAAGAAAAGAAATAATAAACGGAACTATGGTGAAAGAAAGGCAGTCAAAGATTATGGAAAGTGGAATCAATTCAGATTTTATCATGATTTATTTTACGCGATTGACAAAGTTGAGAAAAGTGAAAAAAAAAAGAAATGCAAAAAAAGACAAAATTTGCGGATTCAGCCAGCTGTGGCAAAACTAAAAAAATTGGGAGAATTGCAAAATTACGAGAAGAAAAAAGAACTGAGGGGGGGGGGGGGGGGGCAAAGTGGTCCAAAACCCTTTGGGAATAAAACAAGATGATCACAAAATATAGTTGAAGGACCTACAGGGGATTGGGGAAACTTTGGGAGATATTTAATTTCGGGTTGGATTGGACAAGCTTGGGAAGGAATCTGTGATTAGTCCTATTAACTCTAAGGGAGATTTGGTCTCTTTTAGGGAGAGGAACCCCTTCGGGGAGACATGAATGATAGACGGTTCGCTCAATGGACAACTGGTTGGCCAGTTGTGACCCTGTTTCTGAGATTTTGCCTCTGTGATCTGGAGTCTTTGGGGGATATTCTCCCCCAGTGGATTTCAATATTCAAAACCTCATGCGGGTGGCCATTCGACATAGACCATGGTGGTTTTGCAATAGAGACGTGTTGATGGTGACAGATCCAGAGTCAAGCGGTGGAAGAAGTAGCACAGACGCTGGTGAAGAAAGAAGGCAAATGTATGTTGTAAAGTTGAGGTTCAGCGTTCATGTTTGTAAGGGTGGACAAGCGTGACGCGTGGGTGGTCATGTATCTTACGGGGGGAGGTTTTGGGGTTCCACCCCTGTCTTTTCTTTTTCAGTTAAATGACCTGTTTCATTCCCGTAATTACATTTGCTTTATTTTGCCTATAGTATAATTTTCAATGATAAGTTAAAGTCTCGTTGCTAAGCTAGTGATTTTGCAATAAGTAAGCTTTCAAGCTAAATTTTATTTTTATTCGGCTGATCTAGGCCATTCAAAGACAATATTATTCAAAAGAAGCCAGACATTTCAATTTTAGTTTAGGCGAATTGGCCAGGGCAAACCTAAGGTCCACCCCTACAGAAAGTGCTCGGTACATGCTTGGTACAGAAAGTGGTGTTTTGTTTTGTAGTCTGTTTTCAGAGTTTATGGATTTATATATTGTTAAGTGATGTCGAAAGAATACAAGTGAGTTATGTCCTTCAACCGTGTTAGATTATTTTTCCAGAAACCCAGACAGGGTAGGAAAAGAGTTCGCAAGAAATACCGTCATTATTATGTCGAAAGGGGGCGCATTTACCCTCTAAAGACATAGCTAGAGATATGAGTGGTGAACCAGGTTTTGGCATCCGTGGCTGAGAGTTTGGCCCGTTTTAACGTTCGATCACGTTACCATACCCTGGAGCATTGTATGCTGTAACAGGATATTACCATACCCTGTATATATACACAATGTAATAGTGGTGGTTGCAAGGCATTCCACTCCGATAAAGTGGTGCCAGCACCATGCCATTACCAATATTTGGTGCCAGAGGCAATTTCACGTCAATACCCAGGTAGTCTATTCTTCCGGATGTAGTGACTGAATTTTAAAAAGAGGTAAACCGCCAACAGATTCTCTTCTTACCGTCCAATTTCTGTTTCTTCCAATATAGCAAGGTCTTCCAGTATATTCTTTTACCAAGTCTAACTCAAATTATTTCTTTCTTTGGTGAAAATCAACTTAGTTTCAGATCTGGTGTGGGGTGCAACATGCTCATCGTGTCCTTTCTTCTATTTTACTTTCTAATTTTTATATGGGTAAAGGCGTATATCTCTGTACACTTGATCTTTCAATGGCTTTTGATTTTATTGTTCATAACCAGCTTTTCTTTTCTTTGGCCTCTTCCGGTGTTAGTTTTTCGGTTATTTACCTTCTACGGTTTTGATATTCTAATTCTTACCTCCGCCTGAAATCTTCTCCAGAAATAACTATTAAAGTGCTTCAAGGCGTAAGGCAGGGAGGTGTTTTATCACCAACCCTTTTCAAAATTTGTATTTCTACTGTTCTGGAATAGATCTCAGGCACCTATTTTTCTGGTTCTACTGATATTTCTTACATTGCCTATGCTGATGACATTCTGTTGATTAGTCGTACAAAATCTGCTCTTTCTGCAATGGTTTCTTCAGTTTCTCAGTCTTTCCTAAATATTGGTCTATCCCTGAATCTTGACTAGTGTGAATTCTCTATCTTATAATCTGTCCTCGTCTACTCCTCTGGTATGTAATGAATTTTCTGTACTTTCTGTCTCTTCCTTTCGGTGGCTTGGTATTACTGTTTCTAATTCTCTAGCTTTTTTTCGTAAACAGATTGTTGCTGATGCAGTAAGAAAAATTCAGTTCAGTTATTCAAAAATTGTAGCAAATCATGGTGCTTATTCTGGACTTTTTCTGATCATTCTGTACTTTATTTTTCGGGTGTATATTCGGTTCATAAGCTAAAGGATTTGAAAAAGATTAAAGTTACATTTCAAATTTTGCGAATTTCTTCTTTCTCTGTCGCCATGGACTAGAAATTGGTATCTAGTTAAAAATTTCTATATTACGGATGTCAAACAGTTCGTGGTAACGAACTGTAAGTAAGGAGCGACCCGGCTCAATGGTAACCGAAACTATAAAAAACGGAATTTTGATACCAATAGATACATCAAAAGAATCAAATTTTAATTCTGATTTCAAAAATATAAGTTTCATTAAGTCTAATTTTACCCATCAAAAGTTACGAGCCTGAGAAAATTTGGCTGATTTTCAAAAAAAAGGCGAAAGACCCCCTAAAAATAATAGAACCTTAATGAAAATCACACCATAATATTCAGCGTATCAGAGAACCCTACTATAGAGGTTTCAAGCTCCTATCTACAAAAATGTGGAATTTTGCATTTTTTGCCAGAAGAAAGATCACGGATGCGTGTTTATTTGTTTTTTTTCCCCATGGGTGATCGTATCGACCCAGTGGTACTAGAATATCGTGGGAGGGCTCATTGGAACGGAAATCAAAAGTTCTAGTGCCTCTTTTAAGTGACCAAAAAAATGGAGGGCAACTAGGCCCCCTCCCACGCTCATTTTTTTCCCAAAATCACCGGATCAAAATTTTGAGATAGCCATTTTGTTCAACATGGTCGAAAATATTATAACTATGTCTTTTTGGATGACTTAATCCCTCGAAGCTCCCGGGGGGCGGGCTGAAAGTTATGAACTTTACCCAATGTTAACATATAGTATTGGTTATTGGAAGTATACAGACATTTTCAGGGGGATTTTTTTCTGGTAGTTGGGGTAGGGGTGGGTCGGGGGGTTATATGGGAGGATCTTTTCATGAAGTAAGTTTTCCTGGGGGAAGGGACATTGCTATGAAGGGGGCGCCGGATTTCCCAGCATTATTTAAAAAAAGATCAGAAATTAAATAAAAAAAAAGTTTTCCAACTAAAAATAAGGAGTAACATCAAAACTTGAAACGAACAGAAAATATTACGTGTATGATTGGGTTAACCCCCTAGTCAATACCTCGCTCTTTAAGCCAAAGATTTTTAAGTACTTTCATAAGAGCTATTTATTCTAAGTAACGGCCTTTGTGATTAAGGGTCCTTTTTAAAGAATTGGAACAAAATTCGAACTTTAGCTTAAAGAGCGAGGTATTGACTAGGGGGCGAACCCCCTAATATACGTATTAAAAATATATTAACATAGAAGGTCGTTACGTAAGTTAATTCGCAAGTTACATATATTTATATTTATCATAAATGGATTTTTATGCTGGTTTCAAATATATAAGTTTCATAAAGTTTAGTTTATCCATCAAAAGTTACGAGCCTGAGAAAATTTGCCTTATTTTTGAGAAAAGGGGGAAAAAAAGCCAATAATATTCCTAGAATTCTAATGAAAATCACACCATCAGATTCAGTGTATCAGAGAACCCTACTGTAGAGGTTTCAAGCTCATATCTGCAAACATGTGGAATTTTGTAGTTTTTGCCAGAAGAAAGATCCCGGATACGTTTTTTTTTTTTTTTTTAAGGGGTGATCGTATTGACACAGTGGTCTTAGAATATCGCGAGAGGGTTCAGTCGAACAAAAATTAAAAGTTCTAGTTCCCTTTTTAAATGACAAAGAAAATTGGAGGGCAACTAGGCCCCTTCCTACACTCATTTTTTCCCCAGTCACCAGATCAAAATTTTGCGATAGCCATTTTGTTCAGCATATAGTCGAAAAATCTAATAACTATGTCTTTGACGCTGACTTAATCCCCCACAGTCTCGGGGGGAAGGGCTGCAAGTTATGAACTTTTCCCGATGTTTATGACTTTTCAAAGAAGAAAGTACAACCTCGCGGCTTTACTTCCTCCGCAGGGGGGTATTTTCCGGGGGGGGATATTTTTCTTGGGGTATAAACGCCAATCATCCAATTTATAAGTACCAATAAACTAAATATTGAGCTTCCCAGCTGCGGAGGAAGTAAAGCCGCGAGGTTGTACTTTCTTCTTTGAAAAGTCACGGACGATATACAAACCTTTTTCTGTAATAAATCAAAAAAATCTTTTCCAGGAAGTAAGTTTTTCAAAGGAAATTAAAGAGGTACATAAAAATAAAAAATAAGCAGATATAGGTACGAAAAAATAAAGCGGAAAATAAGACGAGTGGGGATGCCACCCCTCATACCTTCTAAGGACCAAAAAATAATTTGCATTTCTACTGAAAACAACCCTTATTTCGAGCTGAATGTTTCTAATTCTCATAATATTGAAAACAACAAAAAACCCACTATAACCAACAAGGCCGTACCCAGGATTTTTTTTTTCGGAGGATTTTTACTCAATTATTTTTTCGGAGGGGGGGGGTGAGGGTGGCTACACAAAAAAACCTCAAAAATCGCATACAAATTTTTTTTTTATATCCATTTTTGTTACGTTTTTACGAGTAAAAAAAAAAAACATTCCGGGAGGGGCTCAAACCCCCCTATCCCCCCCTCTGGGTACGGCCTTGATAACCAGGATTATTGAACCAAATAAAGAATGTGGATTGACAGTTTAATATACATGCACTGATACTTATTCCTTTGGGGAATAAGTACCAGTATACATGTTAAACAAACAAAATGTATTCTACACCATACATTCTGCATGTGTTTTAGAATATAGGTAAAATTTACCGAACCCCTTCATTTCCATTTTTTATTATTAGCCAAAGCTTTTTCCCAGCCAAGTTTTATTATTAGTTAATATAATGAATGTTTCTTCAGTTTTCGTGTTTTCAGCTTAAAACTAAAATATATTTGATTCTAAGTTCTCTTCTTCTGCTGCATAAGATAATCTGAATGTAGTCTCCCTGAAAGTTTCAACTTCCTACACTAAGCCTCAGTAGTAGTAGTCATAGCAATAATAGCAACAGTAGTAGCAGCAATATGCAGAGAGTGCCTTTTGGTTAGTCTAACGTCCCTCTCATCACATCCGGAAAATTTCAACTTAATACTCTAAGCTATTCCTGAGAAAATTTTTCATACATACTTTTGGCTACCTGACTGCACACAGCGTTTTTTATTTACTTCAACACCCCCCCCTAAATATTCCCCCAAAGTTTCGCGTTAATATCTTGAACCTCAGTAGAAGTAGTTGTCATAACAGTCGTAATAGCAGTAACGAGGGTAACATACATATAGTGCGTTTTGGCTAGTTCAACATGCCCCTAAACATGCCCTTGGCCAATTGATCATCCCCCTCATCATTCCCTTAAAGTTCCAACTTAATACCGTAGTCATTCTTGAATTTTTCCTCTTGAGAACCTGCATGCCCAAAACATGGTTTGATTTATTTCAACACTCCCCTCAACATCCTCTGAAAGTTTCGCTTGAAGGCACTTGGTCTTTTTGAACAGCAAAGGTTAATCATGCCTTCTTCGCCTTCTCATGCCTTCCAACTATGCTCAAGAAAACGGCTATCTCAACATTTTCATTGGATGTATTTGGAGAATCAATGGAGTTGGGAATGGGGGACTGCTTGCCCTCCAATTTCTTTTGATTCTTAAAAAGGGCACTAGAACTTTTCATTTCCAATTGAACGGGCTCCTTTAAAAGTTTCTATGAAAGCGGTACGCGGCCTATTATAATGCTTACATGTCCCTATAAAACTGCAGCCATATAGATTTTTCGTTTAATTGACCCCCCCTCTAAACGCTCTCTAAGAGTTTCCCCCTTAATACCTATAGCCTCATTAGTTACAGGAACCGCAGTAGCAGTACTAGTAGCATACACATAGTGCCTTTTGACTAGTTAAAAATCCGCCGCACATACCTTGAAAGTTCCAACTTAATAATTTAAGCCGTTCCAAAGATATTGCCGTTAGATCCTTTTGACAGTGTACATGCTCATCGTCTGTGTGTATATAGTTAAACCTCCACCAAAGCACTCCTTGATAGTTATAGTAGTAACAGTAGCATTAGTAGCAGTATACACATACCACCTGTGCTTTTTTTCAAAATGCGCCTCAACATACATTGAAAGCTACAACTTAATACCATAGGCCGTTCTGAGGCGGTTTAGGCGTTCCTGAGATTATTTCAAAATTCCAAAAATTTAAAATTCCCCAGTAGTAATAGGAATAGCAATAGAATTAGTAGTAACCTTAGGTTTAGTAGCAGTAGTAGTAGTAGCAGTAGTAATAGCTGCAGTTATTCTGCAGTCTCGGCTCCATAAAATTTAGTTTTGTCTGTAATGGATCGCAATATTCGATAAAAATGTTTTGTTTGAAATTATTTAAAAAGTGAATATAGGTGGAAAGAAATACGAAAATCTGATAAATCGAAACATTAAGCATATGAAAAAATAAGAATTCCAGCGTTTCTTTTTAGGTTTTTACGTTTTCCTATGGCCTATATCAAACAGTTCGTGGTAACGAACTGTAAGTAAGGAGCGACCCGGCTCAATGGTAACCGAAACTCTAAAAAACGGAATTTGGGTACTACTGTAGCGATTTCAAGCTCCTATCTACAAAAATGTGGAATTTTGCATTTTTTGCCAGAAGAAAGATCACGGGTGCGTGTTTATTTGTTGTTGTTTTTTTTTTTTTGTTTTCCCAGGGGTAATCGTATTGACCCAGTGGTCCTAGTATATCGTAGGAGGGCTCATTGGAACGGAAATTAAAAGTTCTAGTGCCCTTTTTAAGTGACCAAAAAAAAATGGAGGGCAACTAGGCCCCCCCCACACTCATTTTTTTCGTAGATAATTTCAGAGACCACACTGCTTTCCATGACGATAAATAAAAGTTCAAATAGGGATAAAATCCTTTTAATAGACAGTGTTTTTTATAACAGTGATAGAAATTCACAAAAATACCAGATATTTCGGTCACATATACAGTGACCGTCATCAGTAGTAAAACTGTTTACTACTGATGACGTTTTACTACTGATGACGGTCACTGTATATGTGACCGAAATATCTGGTATTTTTGTGAATTTCTATCACTGTTATAAAAAACACTGTCTATTAAAAAGGATTTTATCCCTATTTGAACTTTTATTTATCCTCATTTTTTTCTCAAAGTCACCCAATTAAAATTTTGAGATAGCCATTTGGTTCAGCATAGTCAAAAATCTAATAAATATGTCTTTTACGATGACTTAATCCCAAGGCCGTATCCAGGGGGGGTTACCCCCCCACCCCCCTCCCCCCCCCCCCCCCCCCCCCCCCCCCCCCCCCCCCCCCCCCCCCCCCCCCCTCCCCCCCCCCCCCCCCCCCCCCCCACCCCCCCGTTTTGAACCCCCCCCCAAAAAAAATTTTTGACCGACTCGAAAATAAGTCGAAAATTAGTAAAACCTAGGTAAAAATCAGTAAAATTAGTCGAAAAACTGAGTCAAAAATTAGTAAAAACCCGCCCCAAAAAAAAAAGCCAAAAATTAGTAAAATCCCCCCTGAACAAAAAATCCTGGATACGGCCCAGCTTAATCCCCCACAGTTCCCAGGGGAAGGGCTGCAAGTTATGAACTTTGCCCATTGCTTACATATTGTATTGGATATTGGGAAATATACAGACATTTTCAGGAAGAATTATTTTCTGGTGGGGGGGGGGGGTGCTGAAGGAGGGGGTTAATCGGGAGAAACTTTCCGTGGGGGATTTTTCTTTGGGTAAGGGACATTTCTATGAAAGGGGCGCCGGATTTCCAAGCATTATTTAAAAAAACAATCAGAAATTAAATAAAAAAAACAAGTTTTTTCAACTGAGAGTAAGAAGCAACATTAGAACTTAAAATGAACAGAAATTATTATTACGTATATGAGGGGATTCTCCCTCAAGTCTATACCTCGCTCTTTACGCTACAGTTTTTTTTTTAGTGCTTTCAAAAGAGCTATCTATTCTAATTAAACGGCCTTTGTGATTCAGGGGTTTGCGAATTAAAAAAAATAATTTTTAACTTTTAACGTAAAAAGCGTGGTATTGACTAAGGGGAGAACCCCATCATATACGTAATAACATATACGTAATAAAAAAAAAATTAAAAAAACAAGCGATACGGCTCAATAGTAATCGAAACTTTTAAAAACGGAACTTTGATGTCAATAAATGTATCAAAAGAATGGGCTTATAATGCTAATTCTAAATATATGAATTTTATTAAGTTTAGTATTACTCATCAAAGGCTACGAGCCTGAGAAAATTTACCTGATTTTTTTAAAGAGGGGAGAAACATCCCCTAAAAGTGAAAGGATTTTAATGAAAATCACACCGTCAGATTCAGCGTATCAGAAAAAACCCTATAACATAGGTTTCAAGCTCATATCTGCAAAAATCTGCAACTTTGTATTTTTTGCCAAAGAAAAATATACGAACATAGAAGAAGTCGTTACGTAAGTTAATTTGTAAATTACGTCAGAACCAAATTTAGAGACAGCCATTTAGCAAAAGAAAAGTAAAATTTCTATGCGAATTTTGTTTACTTATTCAATGACGGTGAGCCAAAATAAAAGCTGCATTAACTAAAAAACGATCATAAATTAAATAAAAAAAAAACAAGTTTTTTAAACTGAAAGTAAAGAGCGACATTAAAACTTAAAACGAACAGAAATTATTCCGTATATGAAAGCGGCTGTCCCCTCCTCAACGCCTCGCTCTTTACGCTAGAGTTTGACTCTGTCTCACAACTTTATTTTTTAAAACAATAAAAAACTTTAGCGTAAAGAGCGAGGCGTTGAGGAGGGGACAGCCCCTTTCATATACGGAATAATTTCTGTTCGTTTTAAGTTTTAATGTTGCTCCTTACTTTCAGTTTAAAAAACTTGTTTTTTTTTCATTTAATAACTCAAAAGCTCGGTGACTAAAAGATTTCTGCAGATGCATTTTGTAATATTGGCCCTGACCATGGTCTTTTACAGTTTTTTCTTAGTAGAAATTAATTGCTAGTGTTTTTTGATCTTCTTTTTGTTTTCTTTTTTATTATCATGTTTTATACTCCACTTGTACTACTTGTTCTCTTGTAGTTTCGGGTAGTAAATGATTGAATTGAATTATAGTATGATCCTTTCTAATCATCTGCAAGAGGACTGAGTACAGTAAGAAGATGGATGTTATTCAATCACTCATAGACATATTTTTCTTTCTTCTTAACACATTAACAAAATATCTGTTTTTTGAAAAAAAAATCAGCATTAGCTAAGAGCAAAACATTGATTTGATTTCCATTTCGTCGCATCAAAATTTAGAATACTTTTATAGTCTTGTCCCCTCTCTCTGAAATCTCATCTAGCATCCTATACTTGCATATAGCCACAGGTTGAAAGTTCTGTTTCAATGGTTTCATATTTTGTCTGCTGAACCATTTTTAATTTTGGAAACGTAATATTCAAAATTGTCCTTCTTGATTAATTTTTTCTCTATCTAGGAAAAATTTGCACAGACTCTTTCTCGGTTTTTAAAATAATAACGCTGTAAATGACATAAACCACTGAACAGACAATTAATATTTCTGTCAATATTAAATTGAAAAAAATATCAACTAAAAATAAGGAGCATCATTAAAAGAAACACAAATTATTCCACATATGAGGAAGATTGCTCTTTACTCTGAAGTCTTGAAGTTGTTTAGAAATATTTCTATATCAAATTCAACAGCCCGTGTTTTGAGCAGTCTTTCTTAAAGAACTGTGACAAAAAGTCCAACTCTAGCGTAAAGAGCGATGGTTGAGGAAAAAGCAGGCCCCCCTCATATACGGAATAATTTTTCTGTTCTTTTTTAGTCTTAAAGTTGCTCAGTATTTAAGTTGGAAAAACTTGTTTTTTAATTTAATTTCTGACTGTTTTTAAAACCATAATTGCCCAACCAAAATCCATATACGAAGTACCCTGCCTTCAACATGACAGGGTAAATTCAATACCGTTTTTATTACGAATGAAAGATCTGAAGCCGAACTGGCCAGACAAGACAAAAAATCAACAAAGAGGAAAATCTCAGTGAAAAAAAAAACAACAAACGAGACTGCGGCCAGTGGAGAGAAAACAAACGACAAATGTAAAACAACGCGGATATTTCGCCTGTATCCGAACAAGGTGTCTTCAGCACAAAAGAAACAGAAGAGGAACAAGATAAAAAAAAACAAGCTAAAACTAAAGAAACAATAAAACCACTACCAAAAAAAATATATACAATTGGTGCAAACGGATCCACGTAGGGGAAAGATGCTATTATAGAGTTATTTCAGTGAGAACACCAGAGTAACTGAGGAAAAAAAATGGAAATTACTTTAATTATTCTGTTGCGAAATAATCCTTTTATTGGCTATTATTGAAGCAATTCGTTTTGGTCTAGCAGGTAAAACAGTCCCCTGGTGATTATTTATAATCTTAATTCCCTTATTGACTGTTGATTCACTCTTTAGAAGATTATCATAAATTGGGTCAATATTTAAACCAGCTGTTGTTCCTATTTATCGAAAGGTTAGCAAACATATGTTTTTTTTTTTAATTTCAATGGCTTCTCTCGCCCATTGTATGTACCCCTTATCATTTGAAATAGCTAAGGCCTCATCAAATTTTACAAAGTGATCCTAGTGAAAACTAATTATCCTAGTAAATGAATTTTCTTTTTATTTTGGTTTTAGAGGGGAGTTTTATAGACAAATTTTTGGGTTACCTATGGGGGCTTTTCTCTCTCCTTTATTGGCAAATCCTTTCATAGATTCTATTGAAACCTCAGCTATACACAGTTTTAGAATCTCCCCTTGTTTCTGGGGTAGATTCATGGATGATGTGGTTTGCGTTTGGAAACATGGATTGGACTCCTTAGACCTATTTTATAATATAAAAAAAAGGTTTTTTTAACTGAAAGTAAGCGACGACGTTACGAACAGAAATTATTCCGTATATGAAAGGGACGGTCCCCTCCTCAACGCCTCGCTCTTTACGCTAAAGCTTCACTTTCTCACACCTCTATTTGTTTAAACAATAAAAACTTTAGCGTAAAGAGCGAGGCGTTGAGGAGGGGGACAGTCCCTTTCATATACGGAATAATTTCTGTTCGTTTTAAGTTTTAACGTCGTTCCTTACTTTCAGTTAAAAAATAAAGGTATTGGGTATACCTGTATACCCTATGTGTTTTTTTGTATTTTTTATTAAAAAATACAGGTAATACAGGTATATCTGTATTATTATCATAATACAGGTATTGGAGTGGTTCTTTAAATGATAATTTTTTATCAAATCATATTATTGACTTACGAATAAAGTGAATATACCACTCGATGCCTTTTCTTATGCTCTTTCCAAATATAATAATCATTTTTTGTCGGAAATGAACTTTACCCCCACCCCTATATATACCAATTCAGGGTATATATTTGCACATTAGGGGGGAGGGCAAATTTTATTTCTGATGTAAATGGGAGGTGCAATTAAACTTTACCCCCACCCCCCTAATGTGCAAATATATATCCTGAATTTGTATATAGGAGTGGGGGTAAAATTCATTTCCGACAAAAATGATTATTATATTTGGAAAGAGCATAAAAAAGGGCATCGAGTGGTATATTCACTTTATTCGTAAGTCAACAATATGATTTGGTAAAAATTTACCCTTTAAATATGTTTTGTATTGTAATTCCCGGGCCCTTTATTTCAAAATTTTGACTTACGAATACCAGGTTGGATCCGGGTATGTACGTACATCTTTGTCTGCATCAAAACTTATGTCATTTATGTCGCTCTGAGAATCTGCAACCATATATCCGTTGTAAAAGTTGAGGCCAAAAAAGTCAGAACTGCCTTTAAGTTCAGCTATTTCTTCCGCGGTGAATTCAGGGAGACGTGACTTTTCATAGCCTTGAAGTTGAGACTTCTCTGCTATTTTTTCTTTCATGACCTGAAATGATAGATTTGAAATCACTAAGGGACCAACTTTCTGTAGAAACAAGGGATTCATTGTGCCATCGCCATCATTGGCTGCACACTGGTTTGGACAAAAAATCTGTTATGTCGAATTAGAAGTAATTAGTAAACAGTTCGTGAAAAGGAACTGTAAGGAGGAGGGACTCGCGCCAAAAATAGCCAAAACTGTAAAAACAGAAATTTTGATAACAACTAATAAACAAAAATTTGTTTTTATGCTGATTCCAGATATATAAAATTAATCAAGTTTAATATTAGTCATCAAAACCTATGAGCCTTAGAAAAGTCACTTGATTTTCAAAAAAAAGGGAGGAACATCACCAAAAAGTCAAAGGTATTTTTTGAGACCATATTGCCTTTCCATGACGAATAAATAACAGTTCGATTAAGAAAATCCTTTTATTAGACAGTGAACTAGAACAAAATGATCTCTGGACATTTCTGTCACAGTTTATCTGTTGATGACGGCCACTGTCTATGTGACCGGAATATTCAGAGATTATGTGTGTTGTGGTTCACTGTCTAATAAAAGGATTTCCCCTTTTGAACCGTTATTTATACGCCAAAGAATCCTTATGAGAATAATACCATTAGATTCACCACATCAGTAAAACCCTACTGTAGAAGTTTCAAGATCCTATCTACAAATATGAGGAATTCTGCTTTTTCCCGGAAGAAAAATCACTGATGCGTTTTTTTCTGGGGTGATCCTATGAAACAAATAGTTTCTAGAAAACCATGAAAGTGCCCTTTTGCACGAAAATTAAAACTGCTAGTGCCTTTTTATTGACCGAAAAGATTATGCCCTTGTAAAAGTAGTGCTTTGTGCCATTTCGTGGGACAGAACTACGATTACTCCTCAAAGAGGACCAAGTTGCTATTAATTGAAGATTCTGAGATAGCCAATTAATTTAAAAGCAGCAAAAGCAGTATATTGAGCTCTTCAAATGCAAAGGAAGGAATACCGTACTGTGGCTTATTCGCTCCTGAAAAGTCACGTAGTCTGTACAAGATAATTGGTTAATATGAACATTTACTTAATGCTCGATTTAACCAAGTTGAATCACTTGATTTTTCATGAGATTATGTTTAGTAATGTACAATTGTAAATTGACTATTATGAAAGAGGAGCATTGGGTCATAAGAAAGACAAGCAAAAAAAATTTGACTGCAAAAAAGACACAGCAGGCAAACACCAAATGAAGGCACTAGGGCATGGGACTGCCTTTCAAGATGCAATCGTGAATTTGGGGCATCTTTAGAACTAAAATAACACGGACATACAGCAAAGTAGGAAATATACCAATTTTCAAATACCGTATTGGGGAGCTTGTTTTCTTTAGAAGGAAAGGATTTTTAATTCTATTCAAAAATAGCAAAAGCACCTTTTTCAGGTAGAGTGGTTTCAAAACAAACCCAGCCTTTTTTGAAAAACTTAGTGTTATGAGTAGCTTACACTACTTGAGAGACTGTTCGAAAAACGGATGAATCTAAATAACTTTAAAAGGTTTAAAATTACGTTTAATGTAAAAATTGTACAAATCAAAATTTTTTGGAAGTGAAAATCGAATTTCCTAGTTAACTAGATAAAAAGTGAAGCTTGCACCATATTATTACTATTTCTGGGGCATCTTCGTAAAAAGTAATGCCTGAAGCCCGCTCAAGCTTCTTTTACAACCAGAAGGGAAGTTTTCGGTCATGCTTTTATAATTACTTCACATACAACCTCTTAGCCTTTAAAGCGACCATAGAAAAAAAAGCCTAGTGTTTACGCTGAAATGATGAGGAATTTTGGAAATGATAGATTATCATTGATACTGAACAAAATCATTGAAATAATAACAAATATAAAATATTTGAAGCCAGAATGGCATCTCCAATATGAAAAGGTACGTTTTACATTGAAAAGACAATTCAATTATTTCCAATGATTTTTTTTTGCCGTAACTTATGACATGAAAAAGATGACGGTTTAAAGATTCTATCCAAAGTCAATCAAATTATACCTAGCAAATGTTTTGACGCCCAGAGTTACGTCTCCTTTACAAGTAAGATGGAGGTCCGTTAAAGGAAGTGCAAGGAAATACAAAATAATTGTATTGAGTAAAAAACCAGCAATTGTAGAAGAAACTGCTAAGAAAGGATACTCTAGAATAATCTTTTCATTAACAAATGAAATAGTTCCAAAGATATAAAACCAAGCTTCTCCCTGAAAGAAGAAAGTGGAGACATAATCTTGGATCCACAAAGAGGTAGATTAGATAAGCCCTAAGTTTGATTATCGGGAAAGAGTAGTAGAAATTGATTCAAAAGAAGAAGTTTAGTAAAAAAGGACATAAACATTAGATGAAGGCATGCCTTTGAGCCTACAGCTGCTCTTGAGCCATCTTATCGGCCTGAGAAAGAGTAGTAGAAATTGATTCAAGTGCTAGCCCGGCAATCTGTCACCTTTCAAGAAGTTTAGTTGTGAAGAAGCTAAAAAAGGACATAAACACCGGTGGATGGAATCATAGGAGAGTGGCTGGGTAAGGCATGCCTTGGAGCCTACATGACTGTATGAGCTGCTCTTCTAGTAGCCATCTGAAATAGTAAAAAATTCCCAAAGACACCACCAGATTTTTTTATGAAAGACTTCAGTTGGGTAAAGTATGATTTTTCTGCTTTATAGCTTTAAAATTTTTGTTCCAGTGTTCAGTAAAATATTAACCTAATTAACATTACAGTGTCTAAGGTCAGTTCAAGATTTCCCCCTCAGGAAAGGTAAGAGCAGCACGGTTTCTAGCCTGGTAGATCTCGCTCTGATATTTTTTCGTTTTCAGAATGGTTGTGAATGAGTTCAGAGAACGGGAAAGAAATCATACCTGTTACTCATTGATTTTGAAGCAGGATTGATTCTATTGACCGATATACTTTATAGAATATTTTGAAAAGTTACAGTTTTTGAAAAGAAACTGTTTCTGAATCGAGTAAAGAAGTGGCGAAGCTGATACCGCGTGTTCAGAATGTTGAATTAGAGACGGCAAGCTTTAAAAATCAAATATCTGTGTTGGCGGAGGAAAATATAACGCTTAAATCACATATCGACAATATGTCGCTTACTCTGATGAAATTGGAAAGTAATGAAAATGATAAACATTTAGTGATGTGGAATGTGAAAGTTCAAGATGAAATAAGAGCACACAAGAATTACTGTCTAAAGTTGTAATTGAAGGCCTTGATCTCCCAGCCCCAAGCCCAGTTAAGTTGGTGGATTTCAGGGAAAATGCCAAATTCTTGAAATTTGAATTGCCATCGAGGTTAATCAGGAATGCGATTTTGAAGAACGCCAAGAAACTGAAAAACAAAAAAATTGGAGGATTCGAGAAAATATATCTGACGGATGATGCACCAGAGTCTGTTCGTGAAGTTCGAAAGAGGTTGCTTCATGTGAAATTAAAATTGCACGATTTTGGAATTGACTCTTGGTTGTCGAAAGGTGTACCCCCCAGCCTAGTTATCAAGCGGCGAGATGGAACGAATGAACGACTAACAGTTAGTGAAGGTTTCGCTCTAATTACTGACCTTGAAAGGAAACATGGTGGTCGAATCGCAAATATGGATACATGATTTTTTTTTTTTAAGACTGATTGTGTTGATATGATGGTGGATTAGTTTTGTTAAATAATGTGAGTATAAGTGTTCGATATTTATTTGGGTTGAATTAAAAAATGTGGTAGGTTCTGTGCGGTTTGATGTATTTGGGTGTTATTATTATGATTAAGAATCTATTTAGTGTGAGTTTTAGTGTTTGTAATTTTTTGTGGGAGAGGCATGGGGGGGTACTCTTTGGCGTGAGATGAGTACATGATAATGGTTAGTCAAGTTCACGAGATCCCTACATCTAGGCTGGAGGAATTGGAAAGAAATTCAGCCCATTTTAGTAATGTATTCCAAACACCCCTAGCCCATGATAATAATGAAATTTTAAATTCTTTTTTAGTCCCCCCAAATAAATATTTGTTTTCTCTCATGAATTAGTTCATAAAAACCCAAACATGAGGAGAATATCTTTTTGGAACTGTCGTGGATGGAGGAGCGGGTAAGATACGATTAAAAAATTTTATTTTGAATCTGGTATGGATATTTTTGGAGTTTGTGAAACATTTTTAGATGAAATTTCGGCAAAAAAAATTAATATTAGTGATTTCCAATTTTTTCACGTAAGTAGAACTAAAAAAAAGCAAGGTGGTTTAGCAATACTGGTTAAAAATTATATTCCGGCACGACTGAAAGAAGAACTTTTATATTTGAATACGGAGATGATTTTTGAAAGCTGTATTGTTGAATGTTTTCTACCAAATAATGATAAACTTTTAATTGCTGTAATTTATCGTCCTCCCTCATCAAATAAGGCAGATTTTATTGATAAATTTGAAAATATGTTAAGTGTGATATCAAATCTCCGAATGCCATTTTTAATCCTTGAGGACTTCAATATTGATTTAATGGGATGTCTCCCATCTAGACAGCAAGGAATCGACCGACATGTCCTTCAGTTTTTGGAATGTAACCTTTCTCATGGTATGAACCCAGTATGTTTTATTCCGACACGCATAACAAATTCTTCTTTTTCTCTGATTGATAATATTTTTGCACCTTATCCTTGTGAGGCTACATTCGTGGTTATGGAGGATACATCTGACCATTGTATTTTAATGTCTGACTTCAAAGCGCAAAAGATAGTCAATAAAGAAAATCATATGAAGAGGAGAAATTTTTCACAAGTAAATATAAATGAATTGAAATCTAATCTTAGCGATGTAGGATGGAGTGAAGTTATTAATGAGAATGACCCCAACATATCTTTAGATATATTTTATCGAATTTTGAATGAAAAATTGGACCTTTATTGCCCATTTAAAACTACGCACCGGAAAAGAACCTCACCCAAACAACCTTGGATAAGTCCATCACTTCTAAAATCTATCAAGGAAAAAATAGACTGTATAAGATAAAAATGAAATACCCCTCAGCTCATAATGTACAGCGATTCAAAAATTATAAAAATTTGCTAGTTAAAACTCTCAGAACAAGTGAAAAAATGTATTATGAAAATGCATTTAAAAAATCTGATTCACCTCGGACTACATGGAAATTAATTAAGGAAAAAATTGGAAATAATATTAAAAATCCACACCCTGAAGTGATCATAAATGAAAATGGTGTTGAGTTGAAGGGGAAGGATGTTCTTGCAGAATATTTTTGTCATTATTTTTCTCATATTAGTTCTACCGTTGAACTGGAATCCCCTGAATCTCCATCTAATTCATATAAAGAATATCTCCCGCCATCCGAAAATTCCAGTATGTTCCTGGCCCCTGTCACTCTCGGTGAGTTCCAGAAAGTAATTATGAATCTAAATAGTGGTAATTCTCTAGGTCTAGATGGGCTCTCCACAAATATTCTGAAAGAACTTGCATGTGTAATTCATGTCCCGTTGCTTCATATTTTAAATGCATCTATGTCATCAGGGATCTTTCCGGAAGTATGGAAATCTGCACGAGTTATTCCAATTCATAAGAAAGGTGATAAGACAGATATAGGTAACTATCGCCCAATAACTATTCTTTCCCCTATATCTAAGGTTATTGAAAAAATTATTCAAAAAAGAATTGTCTCGTATTTTGATAAAAGGAGTTTATTTACTAAAAATCAGTTTGGATTCAGGGCGGGTCATTCTACTGAACAAGCTATTGCAGCGCTAATCTTAGAGATTAATGATTCATTAAATGATGAAAATCATGTATCTACTCTTTTCTATGATATAAAGAAGGCATTTGATACGCTAAACCATGAAATTTTATTGGAGAAAATTAATAATGCAGGTATTAGAGGTAAAGGCTTAGATCTAATAAAATCTTACTTGCATGGTCGAAAAATTCAGGTAGAGGTAAATGGGCACCTGTCAAGCCATATTGTTATTGATGATGTTGGAGTCCCCCAGGGATGAGTATTAGGGCCATTACTATTTTTGATTTATACAAATGACCTTTCGAGGTGTTTACCCCAAGATAGTAGTTTAGCAGTAATTTTTGCAGATGATACGGCGGTGACAGTAAAAGCTAAAACCCCATCTTTGTTGGCTGAGAAAATGGTGACAGCAATGAATTCTTTGAATAATTGGTTTGCATGTAACTACCTGCCTCCGAACTTTTCTAAAACTGAATTCATGATTTTTGGGCGGTCACAGCGGGCAGTAGATAAAATTACCATAGATGAGTTAATTGTAAATCAAAGTAGGATAAAAAGAGTAAATTCATTTCGTTACCTTGGGATTATTCTTGATGAGCTTTTATCTTTCCGTAAGCATTCTGATCATTTGATATTGAAACTTGCCCATATTTTAGGTTGTCTTCATAGAATGAAACATGTATTTCCTTTTTCCATCCTTAAAATTTTATATCATTCTCTAATTGAATCATATTTTAAATATTGCCCTGTAATATACCTCAACACATTTATGGTCCATCTCCAACCTCTTCAGATAATTCAAAATAAGGCGGTTAGAATCCTGGGTACTTTTGTTCATCGCCCAGTGAGGCTTCAAAATCTTTCAGAAACCCAAACTTTATTCTTTTTTCTCAATATACTTAATCTCAAACAACTGAAAGACCTGCATACAGCAATGTGGTATTATGATATCCAATCTTCGGCAAATTATTTCCATGATCTGGGTATAATGAGACTCCCATTTCTCCTGCCCACCACGTCCGCTCCAAGAAGTATCGCCTTCCCCCAATTAAATCGGAAAGAGCTAGATTCTCAATCAGATACCAGATCCCTCATATTGCAAATAAATTTAATTTAATAGATATGTCCCCAAGATTCAAGAGCCGATTTTCTTTGAAAAAACATATTTCAAAAATTGTTCTTTGCCTGGATGTTGGGATTGGTGAATTTGGATTTTAGTATGAACTTTGTTGTGGTGTTCTCGCGCTGGGGTGGCCTCCTCTGTTATCTCCTACCATGTATGTCTTTTTTTTTCATTATTGATATGCTTTATTTGTTATTTCGGCAACAAATAAATTTTTTTTTTTTTTTTTTTTTTTTTTTTTTTTTTTTTTTTTTTTTTTTTTTTTTTATGTTTTTGGCCGGCACATCGAGCCCTGCTCCCCGTCGGCCAGTTTAGAAAATAATTTATTCATGTACTTTGTTTGTTAAATAAAGTTATTCTTATTCTATTCTTACAGAATATGTGATAAACTAGTCAGAACTGTAATGGCATCCTGTGAAGATAATGAATCCTGTGCACGCATATAAACTGGGGACACGCGTTTCTTTAAGATAATAAGAGGCGTCATATATGTGTTAAATATCTCTATTCCTGTTTGTCATTATAAAGGGTTGTATTCTCGTGGTCCTCAGGCTTCAGAGGGAAGATCAGTAGCCTACAGATCCCTGATTTAGACTTTGCTGACAATTGTACTCTTCTTAGGAAGAATATCCTATGTGATGTAACCTACACCTTCTGATAGCAATTTGTTGACCATCTTCCTATATGCTTGTAAGTAATAGAAAATAGACGTCCGGTAACAGAAGTGTTTCCACACCCTTGAGAACACGCGCCTTTGAAGAATCCTGAACATATGGTGCCAGGAAAAGGTTACTAGCGCAGGAATATTTCGAGAAACGGGTCAGTCGTTACTTTCTAATCCACTCAATGTTAAGAAATGGACGTACCTTGATCATGTTCTTCATATGCCAAAGGGTCAACCCCCAACCCAGTATGTAAGTGGCGCACTGAGAGGAAGTGCAAAAGTCATCGAACCAAGAAACAGCCCATGTTGACAGTAAGGCCGAGACCTGAGAAGTGTGGAACTGTCTTTTCAACCAAAGTGAGATTGCATCAAGACTATAGCTTAGTTCCAAAACATCTGGTGAGACAGATATTCATTTTTGGAACTTTTACCCAATAAATGCGGAATTTTGGATGTGCTGGCAGTTCATTGTCATTAAATAATTAAAAAAAAAATCGTTATAAACTCAGCTTAAAGCTTACCTGTGGATAATCTCCATTTTCACTAAATATAGGATTAGCAAACCAACCAAAATCGAACTGTAAACTCCTCTCAGCAGCATTGACGTTCGGTGGTGAATCATCTTCAGGGGTAGGCCAACCACCATTCAATGTTATCCCGATAACTCCTGGAAAGAATGTATTTGAACAAGCATGCAACCAGTTAGCATATACTGGGAAGTTTAAAATTTAAATTGACTGATGAAAATAGAATAACCGTTTGAAATACAATGCTAATAATTACCCAGCAATTTCGGACTTATTAACGCTATTAAAATTAAAATGTTTAAAATATATTTTATTTTCAGCAAAGTGAAAATGACAGTTTGGCCTTTAGACCGTTTAGGGGCGTAGGTCCTACTCCTATCTACGATAATTTCTGCTCTTTTTAGGTCTGACTGGATTATTTATTGTAATTTCTGTTTGTTACGGATCTCATCTAATCATTGATGGTGATTTATGTCATTTATTTTATTCGCGTTACTCACTATGTGCGAATACAAGCTTGATACGTTAAGAAAGAAAGCAAAATTAGTAGTACGTTTGGTGATGAATCAGGAGTTAAGCAGGGTTATGTCATATCCCTGTTTATATTGATAATGTTGATGGACTTTGTCGTAGTGAACCTGGCAAAGGCTATGGGAGAGCAAGGAATACAGTGGTATATTTAAAAACTTCTAGTCTTAGATAATGCAGATGATTTGAGTGTCCTGCATAAGAAAACTAATCAAATGAATGAATTTTTATAGGTTCGAGGGCTCACAAAATTCATGGTAAGATTACCAAGTCACTTGAACCCAGAATAAATAAAGGTGAAGAGGTGATGTATGGTAACAAAAAAATTAATTTAGGGGACAGCGTCACTTACCCGAATTGCATTATTTAAAATGACGGTGGATGATTTGAAGATGTAAAAAGTGCAATAGCCAAAGGCCCAGTTTTTTTTTTTACTGTTGAAAAAAGTTTGCAAGATAGGAAGATAAGCCTGTGAAACAAAATTATAATAATAGAAGCCACGGTAATGACAGTGATCAAGTATGATTCTGAAACATGGGTGCTTTGAAAGGCAAAGGAATGTTTAACATTTGTCTTTCAGAATGTTTGTCTATGGATAGTTTTAGGTGTCCATTTGACTGACAGTATGTCAAACAACAACCTGCACGAAAGATGGGGTTATAAGTATCTTGCTTTCCAGGACTGCAATGAAAGAAAGGCTGAGATGGCTAGCCAACGTTTTACGGATAAAATATGACAGATTGTTCTTTTTTGCCATCGACCCGGGGCTAAACGAATAGCTGGTTGCACCCGAATAGTGCGGGAAGAAGCTATAAGAAAGGATATGAAGGATATTAGGATTCCTTGGGAGGTGTAAAGAGTGAAGATTTGAATAGGGTAAGGTAGAAATGAAGCATGACAATCTGTGTTGGCTTCAGGGGGCTGATGCTGCACTGAATTGTGAGCGGTTGTAGTTAAGTTTGAATTATTATTTGACTTTATTTTTATTTAGTCCTTTATTTTCTCTGAGAAACTTCGTACTTGGAAAAAGCTTTGTGAGGTTGAAAATTTGTAGTTTTATTTTGTTTTTTTTAACTGATTTTGTTGTTTTTATTGGCTAATAAAAGGAATATTTGTAAAGTATTTGTCATTTTTTCTGGTTAAGAATTAAGAATTTGGCTATCTATTTTATATTTTAACCGTAATTTCGCAACAAATTAAAGTAATAGTTTCACTATAAAGGTGGATGTAAAAAAAAATAATTAAAAAAATGGATTGAAAATCCAATTAATTTTGATCTTCTGCAGAAATGAAGTCATCCTGACCCTCATCCTGTTACAATCATACTGACTTGATTCCCAGCTATCCTTGTTGGACGTTTCAAGGCCACTCCAGTTGCTAGCTTATGTGTAAGGGGTCGGTACATTGTTCTATCTGGTGCGGTACGTTATAACTGGGCAATATTGACGTTTTCGAAGTCGAGGTTCCCCGTCAATTGTTTTTGTGGTGTGGATAGTGAATCTTCAATGTCGAAGGCTATAAGATTATTGATACGGCAAACTAGCGAAAATTTGTCCATTTTTGCGTAATTTTGAATGGAAAGTGAGATAAGACTATCCTTTTCTATATAATCTGGCTTCGTGAAGTGAATTAGTGTTGAATTAGTGAAATTTAACTAATTAGTCTAATTTGCATTTGAAATTACCAGTATCTGGTGTTGATATTTGGTTTGTGTCGTAGGGTGATTTTCTCTGTGCGATTTTTAGTCCGGATAATCCATCAGTAGAATATTCGCGCGCTGGTTCACTTTACTTTATCGCCCACCGTAACCCATGATATTTCGCTTTTTGGAGATTTATTTCACTCGTCGGAGTATTGTTTGTAGCGAATTAAATTGTTATTCGCTAGTTAAGTGTCAATATTCCCAATTATTCAAGATATAATTAAAATATCATATTGTACATCGCTGACAATTCGTAAAAGATCCGATCTGGATTCAAAGATCCGGCTTACTTATGAATTAGAAGTTGGGACACAGATCCTCGTTCTATGATAATGAGTACCCACAGATTTCTAGCTATAATCCAGGCTAACTTTTTGAAACATGGCACTAAAAAAATCTGGAGAAAGCCAGCTAGTCAGTATGACTCGGTTTGTGGGGGAAAGAAGCCACCTTTATAAAGGGAAAGGGGGTCATTGAAAAAAAGTACAAACGTACGAGGAGGCCGTTAAACTTGAACAAAGTCGGTCGGGAAATGTTCAAAGGCTGCGTTTGCTACAAAAAACCAAGTGGGCTAGGGTATTGGTGAGGAATCCTGAAAAAAATATTCAGGGTCTGAATAATGAATAGATCTAGCTTACCACCCTACTAAAAAAGAAAATATCGCTTAGGAAGCATATAGGGAGGTGCTAAAATGTGAAGCAATCCTACAAAGAAGCTCATAAAAAGGTGGACAAATCTCAGATTGAAATAATTCCCACGGTTCTTTTATTAACTGAGAAAAAAAACTCTAAACACAAAAAGTATACACATATACCTTACGCAAGGGAAAAAAAGAGGAGGATAGAGAAACCCGTAAGAAGGCCGATAAAAATTTTACCAGGATTTTACGAAAACAATTGACAGACTAATAAAAACTTGCGGAGAAATTCTGAAAGCGAAGTTTCATCACAAAAGACTTACAGGCCGTCGGATCACCAGGACAGTTTTCCTAAAGATCGATTGCAAGAAAAAAGTTATATTCAAACCTTAAAAACAACAACTGAAATTCCTGCCATTCCGCAGAAGAGCCAAGGATACGAAATTGGATACAAAAAATATATAATGTTTTTACTTTTATAACTTTAATAAATCAATAACATTAACATTTTGATTACTAAATATCAGTATATGTATATTAAACTGACAATTCACATTCATTTGTATTTTTTCAGCAAAGTGCAAATTTGGTTCTGGCCTTGGGAAGGCATAGCGCTTTTGCGCCCAACTTATGTTAATTTCTGCTCGTTTTGAGTTTGACTAGGTTAGTTATTGTAATTTCTGTTCGTTTTGGGTTTTCATTTATTTATCGATGCTGATTTGTGGTAGTTTCACGCTTGGTAGATTATTTGATTTTATTTTTGTTCATTTTTTGTTTAACGGAGTTCTTTACTTTTCTTTGAAAAACTTATTTTGTGGAAAATCTTTTTTAAATTAATTTCTGTTCGTTTTATATTGACATAGTCTTTTCAGGGCTAGTTGCCCTCCAATCACTGTCGACTATTAAAAAGGGTACTAGAACTCTCAATTTCCAATCGAATGAGCCTCTTTTGATGTTACTACGACGACCACTTCCATATGAAGTGCCCATCTATAAAAAAAAATAATATATAGTACATTGTGCCAACATCGTTCTTATATGTCCCTCAGGGCATAACTTAAAACCCTTGCCCCGAGGGTTGTGGGGGGAGTTTGCTCCTCAAAAACATATTTTCTGTCTGGAAATCAACTACGCTGAACAAAATGGCTATCTTAAAATTTTGATTGGATGTGTTGGGGAAATGATGCGTTTGGGGGGGGGGGCTAGTAGCCCTCCAATCACTTTCGACTATTAAAAAGGGCACTAGCCCTTTGAATTCCCAATCGAATGAGCCTTTTTTGAAGTTTCTACGACAACGCCTTCTACAACGACCTTATATGCCCCCAGGGCATAAATTAAAACCCTTGCCCCGAGAGTTGTGGGGGAGTGTCCTTCTCAAAAACATATTTTCTATGTGGAATCAATTACACTGAACAAAATGGCTATCTCAAATTTTTTGGATGGATGTGTTGGGGGAATTATGAGCGTGGGGGGGGGGGGGGCTAGTTACCCTCCAATCACTTTCGACTATTAAAAAGGGCACTAGTCCTTTGAATTTCCAATCAAATGAGCTTTTTTTGAAGTTTCTACGACAACGCCTTCTTTAAAAACCTTGTATGACCCGAGGGCATAACTTAAAACCCTTGCCCTGAGGTCTCTGGGGGAGTGTCCTCCTCAAAAACATATTTTCTATCTGGTAATCAACTACACTGAACAAATGGCTATCTCAAAATTTTGATTGGATGTGTTTGGGGAAATGATGGGCTTGGGGGGGGGGGCTAGTTGACCTCCAATCACTTTTGACTATTAAAAAGGGCATTAGGCCTTTGAATTCCAAATCGATTGAGCTTTTTTTTAAGTTTCTACGACAACGCCCTTCTGTAAAAACCGTATATGCCCCCAGGGCATAACTTAAAACCCTTGCCCTGAGGATTGTGGGGAAGTTTTCATCCTCGAAAACATATTATCTGTCTGGAAATCCACTATTCTGAACAAAATGGCTATCTCAAAATTTTGAATGGATGTGTTTGGGGGAATGATAGGCGTGGGGGGGGCTAGTTGCCCCCAATCACTTTCGACTATTAAAAAGGGTGCTAGCCTTCGATTTTCCATCGAATGAGCCTGTTTTGAAGTTTCTACGACAAAAGCCTTCTATAAAAACCTTATATGCCCCCAGGGCATAACTTAAACCCCTTGCCCTGAGGGTTGTGGGGGAGTGTCCTCCTCAAAAACACATTTTCTATCTGGAAATGAACTATGCTGAACAAAATGGCTATCTCTAAATTTTGATTGGATGTGTTTTGGGGGAATGATGGGTGTGGGGGGGGGGCTAGTTGCCCTCCAATCACTTTTGACTATTAAAAAGGGTACTAGTCCTTTGAATTTCCAATCGAATGAGCCTGTTTTGAAGTTTATACGACAACGCCTTCTATAAAAACCTTATATGCCCCAGGGCATAACTTAAAACCCTTGCCCTGAGGTTTCGGGGGGAGTGTCCTCCTCAAAAACATATTTTCTATCCGGAAATTAACTACGCTGAACAAAATGGCTATCTCAAAATTTTGATTGGATGTGTTTCGGGAATAATGGGCGGGGGGGGCTAGTTGCCCTCCAATCACTTTTGACTATTAAAAAGGGCACTAGCCACTCCAATTTCCAATCGAATGAGCCCTTTTCGAAGTTTTTAAGACAACTCCTTCGATACGAAGTGCCCGGGTATGGAGAAAAAAAAAAAACACATTGTGGCCACATCGTTCTTTACTTAGGCAGCACTAGCGCGCTGTCTGTGATAAGTTGTCTAATAAATATATTCAAGCAAAGGTTTAACTATTGTTGGTTCTACCATTTCTCTACGAGCGAATGGTTTTGCGTCTTTGTTGTCTAATATTGCTTTTATATATTTCATGAAAATTAAAGTAAAAGGACTTGCTTATTTCAAATTAGTTGCTCTAGAACGACCACACCTCTGCCTTTGATCAAACCTCTTCTAATACAGATCCCGCCAGCTTTGCATGCTTTCACACGGCCTCCCTGACTTATGGTGAAGAGGTCTGTGTATATCCTGCATATATCGTGTAGCAGCCTCTTATTATACATCCGTTTAGTGTCCTTAGTGTCTCCGCCTCACATTTTGGACTAATCTTGGTGATCACAATAGGATATTTTGTACGATAGATCACTTTACATTCTCAGCATCCAATCAGACACATTTAGAGTTTTTGGGCGTTTCTTCCCCCCACCCCCAGAATTATAAATTTTGCCAAATTTTCGAAGATTTCATATTTAAATTATCATTTTTTTTTCCATTATTGCCCCTTCCCCCTCCCCATCCTTGATTAAAACATACCTTGATTAACTGATTTCAAATGCTTGGAAGTGAGGATAGGTCTTTACCCCCCCGGAACCCCCCCCCTCTGGCAAAAATATCCCCCCTCCCCGAAAAAACCTCGCTGAAAATACCGCATCAGAGAAGGCCCCCCCTCCCATGGCCGGCTGGTCTCCATTCACTTTTGACTTATAAGAAAAGGACCAGGACCAGAACTCTCAATTTATGATCGAATAAACATCCTCCGAAATTTCTACGACAATTAGGCGGTGATGGGGATGAGGAAGGGGCAGTCTCGCTTCTATATGGAACAAATTCTGCTCATTTTGGAGTTAAATGTTACTCTTTATTTTCATAATAACAACATAGACCAGGATTATTTTCCAGGGGAGGGGGGAAACGCCGGCTTCCACATGGAGATGAGATCTTTTTGTTTGCTTACGCTCAAGGTTTCACAGCCTTAAGTAAGGTAATTTTCTTATCTATTGTGTATGATATCGGTCTGATCAAGCTGACGTTACTGTAACCTTAGCACAAATAATTAAAGAGGAGATCACTCAGACGTTGGCGTTATGGGTTGTTAGTTTTTTAGGCTTGATAAATAATTTTTATTAGTCAATTATTTTTTTTTTCAAGTTGTCTAGGGGAGGTCAAATGAGAAGAATCCACTTTGTTACACGATGAAGAGAGCCATGGGTAGCAAGTGAACTTACCCTATTTGCCATATTTTGATCTTTTGAAAGGGTACCAGTAACGTTATTGGAACACCAGCATATAACAGGCGTCCCTATTCAGCGATGGGTTCTATGCAAGACTTGAAAGTTTGGATTATCGAGCTGGGTGGTAGAGGATTTTGCAGTGAAGAGTGATCCTCGGCCTTTTTGCTTAGGAGGATCTCACCTTACCAAGGAGGTTTTCCATGAGAGGTCTCTGAGAGGTGGATTCCTTGTAGACGAAGCTGAACGACTCTATACAGTTTCATTCGCGAAAAAAGGTGTATGCGCGGCACTTTGGATCGGAGGATCACTAGTTTCTTTGTTTTCGAGTCGTTGAATTTGCCCGTCCACACATCGGACCACTTTTCAATTTCCAAAAGATCGGTTTGTTGTGGTAGGGAGGCTCATGTTGGGTCTTCGTTTTTTGGGACGGCTAAGTGTGTCGTGGCGCCGTCGGAAAATACTGTAGAGGGCTTGCAAGGTTGTTTCCCACGTCATATATGTAGATGAGGAAAAGCATAGGTCTCAAGATGTCGCCCTGGGTTACGCCTGCCTTTATTAGATATTCGCGGGAAGTGGACTCGTCAAGATCAACCCGCAGTGAACTATCATAATGAAATTTGTTGATCACTTTTAAAACACGTCTACGGACACAATACATGTAGAGTTTCCAATATAGGCTACGGTGCCAAACTCTATCGAAAGCATTAGTGATGTCGAATGACAATAGCCTGATATGATAGCCTTTTGATATACGTTCGATTCCACTCATGATTCTGATTCACCGGGCAGTCAACCATTGAACTTTTCGTGCAGAATCCATATTGGTGGTCACAAACAAGGTCAGTTAACTCCAGATACTAATAAACGGTATAATAATATGTACATAGAAATTTCCAAAACAAAATTGCTTTTCTCAAAATTATCAACAAAATTAACTCTCGTCAACACGTAAAAGTTATTAATTTTTGTTAAGGTTAATTTTCTGGAAATTTTTAGAGAGGCCAATTTTCTACCCTCAGTACTTGAGAAAATCGACAAAACGTGGGGATAGGGAAGGGACTAGATTTGTCAGAATTAACCTTTCAAGTTCGCTTCTGACGGTTGGTGAATTTGTTTGTTTAATGTAAATGAAACTTCGTTAAGTAGAGCCAAAAAATTAACATGTCGTTTTCTTACCTCCTTGCTGGACTTTGAATTCCCTTTCGTAAAGCCTGTAAGCTTTAGCATGAGCACGTAGTTCATTATGAGCAGCAACATAAGCTGAAGTTCCCGGTCCAACAATTCCTGGAGCAAATGTCCCAATTCCATATCCCAAATGAGCCACTATGAACGGTTCATTCAAGGTGATCCAAAACTTCACCTGGGTATTCAATCATTTAAATTAGAAGCTTTAATGATTAATCTATTACAGAACGCAGTAAGTTATAAATAGTTACTTACAGTTTACGGGATGGTACCAAATATAATTAGCTATATAACTGGGTATTTCCAGAATTTTAGAGAATACCTATTTATAGGAAACCTGTTTGTTTTCATATATAGACATCAAAGGTGCATACCTAAGGATCAAGCCTCTTAAATTCAGTCGACAGAGCAATTGATGGGTAAGACTCTAAATCGCAGGATCACGGACTTGAACGACAAGCTTAACATCTTTTTTTACTTAACATTGAAAATGCATTCTATTTGGATAAAGTCGCATCTGCGGAGTAAAAAGTCGATACTATACTCAAAAGCGCAGTTGGATTTGTCTCACATCTGGAAGATCGACGTTTTTTTCAGTATATTTTTCAGAGATTTTTCAGTATATTTTTTTTTTTTTGGGGGGGGGGGGTTCAAGAAGAGTTAAATATCATATGGTTTATCTGTTCCTCTCTGTTAGCTGGTACATACACAGGCAACGCGCAGAATCTCGAGATTTTTTTTTTTTTTATGAGAGTACCCACTCTCTGGACAACTAAATTCTCGTGTGTTTTTCCTTTCTTAAAAATTGTAATTTTTCATCAGTTCTGTTTATCCTAATAATAGTTTTCCAATAACAAAAAAAAAAAAAAATTGACTTCCTTTTACACTTGAATTTTGAGTCTTGACAAGAAAATTTTACACAGAAGAGGGAATGGGAATTAGTCAACAAATCATTTTAAAGATATTACAACAACATTGGTTTGCTTTTTCACTATTGTTTTTTCACCATCTGTTTATTCATTACTAGCATCAAAGCCACCACCGGCTGAGGTGGGGGGGACACAAGTTTTCAGCAATTCTCACAAAAGAGTGCATACTACGTTATTTTTATATCTGTCATCTGAGAAGATCTGCTGCTAATATTTAATAACATTATAAATTAACAATAGTAATAATTACTTATATCAAAACAATAACGGTATACCATATGCATATTAATGTTTGATAATTACAAAAATTGGGTCTTTGGTAAGGCTGGGTCAGGTCAGGTTTTCGGGTCAGGCTGGAAATCCTTGGGATTTAAAATAAGAGTAGCAGGCTGCTGACTTCAGAATCCGAAAGAATTTGAGTTGGGCTAATGTTGGAACCGTAGGCAAGCTAATTTACAAATAGATGCATGATATTCTTTCTCTCTATGAAAAAAGCTGCCTATGCTCCTTTGAAACTGAAACAATCAGTTTTCTCAGATTCCTCAGGTTTCTTCCAACTATATTATTCACTCACGCTTTCAGGTTATAACGACTTTAGTAAGTAACGATCCCAATGGCACCCCCTGTATATAGGGGTACTATCCCCCATCTACATTAATTTATTGATTTTATTGAGCACAGTAATTAGTGATTGGTAGTACCAAACTATAGATACCTCTTTATTTCTTGGAGACCAAAATCAGTAAGCTTTGGCTTCGACTTTATATCCAAGAGGACCCGACTCAAGCACCGAATGCCAACTTCATCTTTCCGAAAAAATTCGGGAAGCAAAACACATGGATTGGGGATTTGTGTTTAGAGCTTGACCATTGGTATATAGATAGGGAATAGAGTAGCAAATACACTTTATATGATCCCTGTAGTGCAAATTAACAAACGACAATTATAGTTACGCTATTATTTGAAGCAAGTAATGCAATTTTGAAAAGTCAAGTAAAAAAATAAATTCAAAATAAATAATTTTACAACTTCTTGTGCTTTAAGTTATTACTGTTGATAATAAAAAGTATTATGATTTTATTTCTTTTGTTTTTTTTAAGCTTGTTTTCTACCATTCATACTTTTATTACTAAAAAGTCTCTCAACACTACGAAAAGGTGTCTTTATTTCCCACAAAACCCCTCAAACCCTGCACCCCTCATCCTCCAATGCTTAGCCATAAGAAATACGACGGGCCATCCAAATTTTTTGATCCCTTAAAGAAAAAATAGATACTACAACAATATACAGATCTTTATTATTGGCCCTAGCAAAGGCGATTTTTAAAACCTTTCCTCCTGTTACACGCTAGAACGTTTTATCTGGGGATTTTTTTTTCATTGGACCATTGAACAAAAAGGGCGGCAGCTTGGACTAAAAAATTGGACTCAAGTATTTCAGGCAAGTTTCAATTCGAGCAAAGATTCAAGACCATCTAAGTCAATGAGGGATAGCCTTCACGTGAGTTTAGGTTCAATTCAAGTCAAATTTCAAAAACTTGACTGTCATCCTTAAACGAACGCTAGTATAATAACTTAAAACAAGCTGAGGACTCAGAACAATGTGTCCAAAGTCAGCAATCTATATTTTACTCTGCTGGCAAATTCATCTCTTTCCGTTTGCAAGTTTCAACGACAATTTTAAGTTTTAAATCTTGTTAGTAGGCAATAAAATACCTCTTGAATAAATTTTTTTTACAAATTTCACTGCTGGATCGCCGAAAAATATTTTTTTGCATCATTCAATTAGTTTTCTTGAAATCGATAGTAAAATTTCTATTACTTACTCTGTCTCCGAAGTTGGAGAAGCATGCTCGTGCATAGGCCTCGAACCATATAGCTATGTCAGCATTTAACCAACCTCCTTGAGCCTGTAAGGCTTGAGGTAAGTCCCAATGGTACAATGTGACCTAGGGAAAAAAAAATATCAGGGAATTAAAACTGCTTCTTCCAGGAGCAGTCGACAAATACACAATAACAATGAATGAGAAAAAGAAGAAGAGAGAGAATGAAAGGTTATCTTTCATTTTCTGCAACTGTGTAGTTATGGATTTTGCAACAGTATTTATTGATGGACATTTTTATAATGAAAAGTTGATACCGACCGCTTGTTCATAGCCATTTAAGGCTATCTATAAGGTTTAAGATACTGTAATTTATATACAAATAATATTATCTTGTTTAATAATAAGTTTTAAGGTTTCTTACATGATATTTGAATTTGTTCCAAGTTTCTTTGAATGTCTAGTAATTTTTAAGTTGCAGTTAAATTTATAGCTTTGATCATTTTTAAACGTGTCATCGAAGTATTTATTATTATCATTTTTAACTCTGTATGAATGCTGCTTTCTATAAAATAGCATTAGTGATGGGAGAAGGGCTTCATTTTACAATAGCTGCCCTGTAGATGTATAAAGTATTCGGGTTTGAACTCTTGCACATAGCTATCGACTTTATCATAGATCCTGAACCCAAATCCGAGTGCATTGCTGGTTCCAGGTTTAGAGGCCAGCTGGAAAATATTATTGTCATATAGGCCTACGCTCCAACAAGAGAAGCACCAGATAAAGTTAAAGCCATCCTTTTTTTCTATCTGCTGCGCTGCAGAACTGTGTATAATCAGTGCCATGAAAAGTAACAGCCAATGATTTTCAAGTTCTCAACTGGAACATATTGCTATAACGGTAGATGCCCCAAAGAAGAAGTAAAGCTTGGTTAAACTATTTCTAACACCAAGCTGTTGGAGATGCCGGTACCAGTTTACCGAGTTTTCAGTGGTACAAATTTCAGCTGAAATCTGGGGTAGGATTCTTAAATTCTTCAAACATCTTTACTATATCACCTTTAAGTCACGTTTACAGCAAACCCCCTCCGTAATGATCCTCTGTAATATCATATCACAGGATGTAACCACCTCCCTCCTTGTAAGTCTTTCCAAACCATTTGCTGTCTCTTTTGATTTCAATGATTACATATTGATTACCTAAGGAATTGAGGAGTTATGTCCTTTGTCTAAAGTCTAGGCTTTAGACAGGAAGATAGGTTCACGGTATATTAAAAGATAACTCCTTAAAATTATTTCACCAGAAACAATTGTTTTAAATTTCTAAAACGTTCTTGAATTGAACAAAGATAAAGTTTAAAGAACTCCACAGAGCAGACCAAAAATCAGTAGAATCAGACAAACTAAAACAGGTAAAACATACTAAACTAAAAGACAAACTAAAACAGAGAACTAAAACAGAGTTAAAGACAAACTAAAGTAAGACAAACTAAAACAGAGAAATATAAAAATGCACAATGAGAAATTACGCCAGAAAGCTGTAACAACTGCTTAGTAAAACCACTGGGTACAAAGAGAGGACCACAGTAGCTCGCAGTGAAAACTCTCCCCTATCTCTCTCTCTTTCCCTCTCTCGCTTTCTCTTTCTCTCTCTGTCTCAGAATCTATTACTCTTTTGTTGTTTCTAGAAAGCCATTAGATAAGAAAGTTTAGCTTTCAAAACTTAAGTCTTTCAGTTAAGAACTAGTTAAACCTTATTTTAAAAGGTGGGGGAAAGTGGGAGGGGTGCAACAGCTCCCCTGGCGTAAAGGACCAATTTCTTTCGTTTTGGGAGTTACTGTTACTCTTTACCTTAACTTAGAAAATCTTTTTTTTTGTTCAATCTTCGTCAAAAATTGCAAATATGGCGTAGAGATTTTAGCTTACCACAGGTTCAATGTTATTTCTCTTCAGCTCATTTATTAAGTTGTTATAGTATAAAATGCCTTCTTCGTTTTCTGTTTCGCCAACACCATTCGGAAATATCCTTGACCATGCAATGCTGAAAGAAACATAAAATCAAAATAATTTAAGGGTTATATTATAGAACTTAAACTAAATTATTACACTTACATCAAAAATTTAAGTGTTTGAATCTTTTGACCACTTTAGTATTCTGTTTTATAAAATATGGATAAGTATTTGATCGAGCTGCTAGAAAATTTTTTAAGGTCCTAGCCTTGTATGATGTATATTTTTTTAAAATCCCCTAAATGAAAAGAGCGACTATAAAATTAAAATAACCTAATTAACTTATAAATTTTGGAGACTGCCATACTCCTGAACTTTTTATGACCAAAACTTAAACTTGTTTTTAATTGAAGGATGAGCAATATCTATAATTACTAGAAACTGTAGCGTAAACAGGGGGGGGGGGGGGTCCGAAGGGGGAATTGTTCCTCTTTATTGTTTTTTCTTGTATCTTTGGGTTTTCCTAATTAAGCGGGATACCTCTCCCTCTATCCTCCCCTCCCCAATTTTCTTTACACAAAGTTTAACTTTTGCCTACAATATTTCGGAAATAATGCCCACCGCTGAGAAAATTTGAATGAGGAATATGATTTTGGAGGGGGAAGAGGATGGATCAGAATAGCAAAAATTATTTTTCATGTTCTTTTTTTCCTTGTAACGGAAGCCATCAGATAAATATTGCTCGCAGAGGGTGCTCAACCCCCCTTCCATCCTTGTGCGGGTAAGCATTAAATTATTTAGCAAGGTTACCTCCAAAGGTAAGTTTTTCTTTTATACCATTTATTTGTATTATTTTTTTTTAGCATTGAGGACGGCATAGCGGAGTTCTTTGCCAAAATATCTGTTTTGCTTTTGCCTATTCACTGGCTAGAAAATAATGCGCGTTTATCTTTTATTTTCTTCATATTCTTCGGATGTTGTTTATTCGTAGACTTATATTGTTAAAGTGATATTGTATTTTGCACTAAAAATATTCCAGCAATTGAGGTATGCCCTAACCTGTGTAGCATATTCCAGCAATTGAGGTAAGCCTCAATAATCCAGCAAAATATTCCAGCAATTGAGGTATGCCCTAAGCACCTATGCAGCATGCTTAGTCAAAATACAACTTACCAAATAAAAGGAAACTAGGGAGAAAATCGCCGTGCCATTTTTGATATGAAAGACAACCTACTGAAGGCTGAAAATGTTGGGCCTTAAAATAAACTTTTTGATGATCCTACTGCCCTCCCACTCAAAGCTTCATTGACACTATAGTATCAATGTATTTGCGTTCTATAGTACCAATTAATTTTCCATGAACTGAAGAGTGGTAAGTACATCACTGTGCAGCAGTATACCCTCTGAAACTTGGAGAGGGTTATGTAAATAGGTTTTAATATTTGCAAGTTAATTGACTATAAAAAAAAAAATTGCAGAATTTAGCCTTAACGATGCCAATTTTTGGTTCAGTGGTAAAAAATGGCAGCAATCCTCTTTTTGTTGTGATACGACATTTCGGCATGTAAAAGGAATCTTAAAGTTTTAAATTTATTTCTGAATAATACCCATTTTGATATTCTACTGCCACTGGCTCTATACGATTATTTCTAAAATAAGCATGTATTCACTAGAAAAATACTAAATATCATGCAATTGCAAATAGCATCTCAAAAAAAATGCGGTCTAGAGTTCTTGGCCATGTCGTGTTTGATGACTTAAATCTGTAACAAACTGTAAGCAAGGAGCAACTCGGCCCAATAGTAGCCGAACGCGAATTTTGATAACAATAGATACATTAAAAGAAGTGGATTTTTCGTGCTGATTCCAAATATATAAAATTTATAACTTTTATATTACTTATCAAAAGCTACGAGCCTGAAAAAATTTGCTTGATTTTTGAAAAAGGGGAACCTCTTTTCAAAAATATATTTTTTGTTTCAGGCTCCCGTCTGCAAAAACGTGGAATTTGTATTTTTTTCCCATAAGAAAGATCACAGATGCGTGTTTATTTTTTTTTTTCCCGTTTTTTTTTTTTGGTTTTTCCATGGGTAATCACATCGAACCAAAGGTCCTAGAAGACCGCGAGAGATCTCATTTGAACTGAATTCAAAAGTTCTAGTGCTCTTTTTAAGTTAACAAAAATAATCGAGGGAAACTTGCCCCCGTGCCTCTTTTGTCCGCGCAAACATTTAATCTTGGACCCCCCCCCCCCTTTATGTCCCCTGAGAAAAGGGCTGCAAGCTCTGCAATTTGCCCATTGTTCCTGTATTCTAGTATCTACTTGGAAATATAAGGACATTTTTTAAGGGGGAATTTCTGAAGAGACGGGAGGGTTTCAACGGGAAGAATTTCCTGCAGAGAGGAAAGGTTCCTGGTGAATTTTCCAGGAGAATTTACACGGGGGATGAAAAGGATTTCCTGGCATGATTTGAAAAACGGTCAGAAATTAAAAGGAAAACTAACAACAAGCTTTTTTCAACTGAAAGTAAGGGAGCAACATTGAAACTTAAAACAAACCGAAATTATTCCATACACGAGGAGGGGGGCTGATTCTTCATCAAAACTCACTCTTTACATTAAAGTTTGACTTTCGTCACAATTATTTAAGAAATACTGCTCAAACACAATGGTGGTTGAATTTGAAAGGGAAGTCTTTTAAAGAATTTCAAGACGTTAGCATAAAGAACGATGACTCGGGAAGGGGCACCCCCCCACTCATGTACGGAATAATTTTTTTCTTTTTAAGTTTTAATGCTGCTCCTTACTTTCCGTCGATGAAATTCCTTCAAGTTTGATCTTCATATTTAAGTGCTTTTCCTTTTACCAAAATTGTTCAAGCTGTCTTAAGTTAGTAATTTTGTACGAGTAACTTTAAACTCTATGAACTTTAGATACGTGGTTCTCTATTAAAAGCAACTTTGTTAAATTTTTTTTCAAACTTCTGCTTTTTTTAGAGTTCTGGTTACTAGTTCCTTTACTTTCTATTGGCAGAGGTTTTTTGTGTACAGAAGCGGTGCTAGTGATTATGTCAGTGGGAAAATCAGGAGTTACACAGGGTTGTGTTTTACATCCGTTCATGGGAATTTGTTTGGTGTTCTTTGTGCTAGAGACTACAACAGAAGCTATGAGAGAAAATAGGATTGCATGATGAGTTGAAACTCTCCTAAATTCTAACATCCCTTCTCTCACACTTTCATGGACCGGATTAGAAGTCAGCTGCTCCTCTGGCTTGATCACACGCGACAAAGGTCAGCCAACCGGCAGTAAAAAGTATCGGTTTGAATTACGCGGTTTGAAGCAGGGATGAGTTGTTGAAATTGTAGTTAAGTTTTCAAATTTTATTTCAATCAGCTTAGGAATTGGACAACTAATTATTGAAAAAACTGGCTCTATTATTATTTCACATCCGAAACACAAAAAAGTAGAAACCAGCTTATATTGAACGGGAAAATCAGAAATAAGTGTCCCGCATATATCGGTGATACTATTGTTCAGATTCAACACCGAGATCACGGATCATAGCTCAATTTTCTTCAATCATCTATTAAAATCATTTCATTATAGCTTCAGGCCAAGATTCTAATTCTGCTCTTACAAATGCTGCAGTTATTATTTGAGATGTAGTTTGTGTTTTTTTTTTTTTCGGTTTCAGTTTTTTTCGAGGGTATTTTCTTGCCTTCCCTTTGTGATGGACATTTCTTTTGTGATATATCACAACAATCAAATCATTTCTTTTTTCAATTTTTCATTTAGACCCAGAATATCACTTCATAAACGCCTCTTTTCAGAAGGCTTTTATTTCATTCAGTTTCTTGGGGGAGCGTTTCTTTGAGCTTTCCCGTTTTGGGGTGAGCTTAATGTATAAAATAGAGTAAAATATTTATCTCATTCAAACCCTTGGTTTAGGTCACATAGGCCTACATAGCAAACAAAGTTTAAAAATAGAAACTACAGGATAGGTCAGTAAATTTCCATAAGCAGGTCCATAGATGGCGTTACAATTGAAGTCAATGGGATTCAAAGGCTGTTTGGTACGTTTTAAAAACTTTTATAGTGTAATGGAAACATTCTGACTATGCTTTTTTTCAGAATGAGGAACTATCTCAAGCAATTAAACATATACTTTTAATTTTAAAAATTCTGCTGATTCATTTTTATAAGCACCAAACACATTCATGAAAAATTTATTATTAGAAACTACTGCTTTTCAACAAAATCTGGTCAAATACTTTACCTTTAAAAAAAGATGAATGAATTTATTATAAGTAAATTAGCAAGAGCTTTATTAAATAATAAAAAGAATTAAGTCTTCTAAAATCCAGTAAAAATATAACTTCGAGCAGTTGTTATATAGACTGTAAGTTAAACAGAAAATTCGATGGCTCTTATGTATCAATAGTAAAACAAGCCGTATTAAATTCACATTTTGTCATCCCAGATGCAAAAAAAAGCTCAGATCTACAGCATTGCGATATTATCACAATAAAGTATTACCTAGTTCAGGTAAACTGCTCTGTTATTTAAGCAAATAGGTAACGTTAATTAAATTCTTTTTTACATCATTATTAGCATTTTTGACTATGCATCTAAGATAATACTAGCTATCAAAGTTAAGGTGACCAAAATTTTGTCAAAATATGTTGTCATTAGATGTGCAGGATAATTTAGAGAGGCTTAGGACATCGTATCTCCTCCATTTGTATGAAAAACACTTTCTTTGTACTTGATCGTGTCTGCTATTATAAGTAAAAGAAGCGCATAAGAATTTTTTTCCAGCAAAAGCACACAAGCAAACTTAAACTAGTATAATTTTAAACTAGAAAGATAAAGATCCTACCTAAACCTGTAATGCGTCACATTGAGGTTCACAATAAGTTGAACATCTTCTTTGTACTTATGGTAGCTATCACAAGCTATGTTCCCGGAGGAACCATCAGCAATTGTCCCAGGGTTAGATGTGAAGACATCCCATATGCTTACGCCTTTTCCTTAAAGTCAAAATGATGAGGGTAATTACCAGAAGAAATTTACATATGTTTTTTCAAAGTAAATGGAATACTTCAAACACAAATCCGTTAGATCCTCTTTTTTTTCTTCTGTCCAAGCACTTGATAAATTTTTAGGTTGAAATATAAATTAATCAGAAACCCTTTGATATATAAGCAAAAATAAAAATTCTTACCATGTGAATATCACTTGAGTTTTAGAAGCAATTAATTAAAAAAAAACTTGCCGAAAAATAAATTTTTCAAAGAAAAGTGAAGGCCATTTTAAACTTAAGCTCAGCAGATACAAATACCTTTTTAAAGTTCAAACTCAAAACGACCAGAAATTACTATTAAAGAATAAATGAAACCCAAAACGAACAGAAATTAAATAAACAATCATTGCAAAAACATACAACAAGTAATAATATAAATGAATAAATAGATCTTAAAGCGAGTAATGCTTAGATTGAATATGAAAATCAAGCTTAACACGGAAAAAAACATTTTCCTATTGAAGTATAAATGAAACTTAAAGCGAGAGAAATTAAATAAAACAATCAATGCAAACAAACATACAATAGATATTAATGTAAATTAATAAATAAATCTTAAAACGAATGAAACTTAAATTGAGTGTGCAAATCAAGCTTGAAACGAACAAAAGTCACCACAAACAAGAGTTTGGTTATGACCTTTTTCTCTCACTATAAAAGTCTGAAACCTACTGCGTCATTGGCACTTTACTGAAAACCAATTTTATGACAAATATTTTCTTTTGTACTTAATATTGAAAATAAACATTAAAATCGTAGTAACATTTTGAACTGATGAGCTTTCAGCAATTAATATCATTATACATCAAATATTCAGTTTAATTTATTAGCTCTTTTTTAAGTTATTTAAGACGAATTTAGTTTCCCTACAAACAAGTGTTTGGATACTGCCTCCTTTCCTAACTGTAAACAAAAACCAAAAGTCTACTGCGTCATTGGCACTTATTGAAAACGGATTATATTAAAAAATATTTTCTTTTCCAGTTCTTACAGCATTGAAATTAAAAATACAATTACAGTGAAATAAATTCTTGAACTGATGGATCTTTCAACAATTAATAGCATTATACATCAAATATTCAATTTGATGTTGTTTATACTTTCCAAGACTGTTCAAGACGCATATTTTTTTTTTAGTAAAGCGCCAATGACGCAGTAGGTTTTAGACTTGTACAGTGAGAGAAGGAGGTCATACCCAAACTCTTGTTTGTGGTGATTTGGAGGCTAGCTGCCCTCCAATCACTTTTGACTCTTAAAAAGTGAATTACAACTTTCAATTTCCAATCACATGAGGCCTCTAGGAATTTTATACGTGCATCCCTTCCATAACAACCATATATGCCCCCAGGGCATAACTTACAATGCCTACCCCCGGGCCCTGGGGGCTGTTTCGACACCGGAGTTTTTTTGTTATCAGAACTTTAAACTATTTTTAACAAAATGTCTATCTCAAAATTTTTATCTGACGTATTTAGGGCGTGGAGGAGGGGGGTCTAGTTGCCCTCCAATCTGTTTTGACTCTTGAAAAGTGAACAAGAACTTTCAGTTTCCAATCAAATGAGCCCTCTCCAACGTTTATACGATCATTCCTTCCATAAGAACTATATATGCCTCTAGAGCATTACTCATAACGCCTGCCTCCGGGTCCTGGCAGGCTTCGTCGACACAGGAATTTTTCTTATCTGACCTTTGAACTATTTTTTAATGAAATAGTTATTATAAGAAATTTATCAGATGGGCTTGGGGAAAAAAGGGTGTGTGGGGGGCTAGTTGCCATCGGATATCTTTTGACTCTTAAAAATTGAACTAGAACTTTCAATTTCAAATCAAATGAGCCCTATATGAATTTATACGAGCATCCCTTTCATAAGAACTATATATACGCTTCCAGGAGAACACTTACAACGCCTATCTCCTGGGCGCTGGGGGGCGTTTTTGTTATCTAATTTTTGAACAATTTCCAAAACACTTGCTGTCTCAAAATTGGTAGCGGACGGGTTTGGGGAAAAAAGAGCGTGGGAAAAAAGAGGTTTGGGGAAAAAAGAGCGTGGCTAGTTTAACTCTCTTGACTCTTAAAAAGTGAACTAGAACTTTCAGTTTCCAAACAAATGACCCCTCTATGAAGTTTATACGAGCATCCCTTTCATAAGAACCATACATGCCCTTAGGGCATAACTTAGAACGCCTTCCCCTGTGCCCTGGAGGGTTCTAATGACACCGGATTTTTTCTTATGCGACCTTTGAACTTTTATTCACAAAATGTCTATCTCAAAATTTTCATCAGATGGGTTTTGAAAAAGAAGGCGTGGGGGGGGGGAGGCTAGCTTCCTTCGGATCTCTTTTGACAATTAAAAAGTGAGCACGAACTTTCAATATCCAATCAAATGAGCCCTCTCTGAATTTTATCGAGCATTCCTTTCATACGAACAATATATGCCCCAGGGCACAATGCCTGCCCCCGGGCCCTGGGGGGTTGTGACGAGTTTTTTGTTATTTGACTTTTGAGCAATTTTTAACTCAATGGCTATTTCAAAATTTTATTGGATGTATTTGGGGAAAAAAGGGGCGTGGGGGGGGGGGGTAGTTGCCCTCCAATCTCTTTTGACTCTAAAAATCTGAGCTAGAGCTTTCAATTTCCAATCAAATGAGCCATCTCTGATTTTTTTACGAGCATCCCTTCAATAAGAAACCATATATTCCCCCAAGGCAGAACTTACAACACCTACCCTCGGGCCCTGGGAGGATGTGTTAACCCCTGAGTTTCCATTATATGGTCTTTGAACTATTTAAAAAAAAGCTATCTCAAAGTTCATATCAGATGGGTTTGAGGAAAAAAGGGGTGTGGAGGGGGGTTGGGGGCTAGGTGTCCTACAATCTTTTTTGACTCTTAAAAAGTGAACTAGGAATTTCAATTTCCAATCAAATGATCCCTCTTTGAAATTAATACGAGCATCCCTTCCGTGAGACCCATATATGCCCCCAGGGCATAACTTACAAAGCCTGCCCCCGGGCCCTTGTGGATTGTGTCGACACCGGAATGTTTTTTATACGATCTTTGAACTGTTTTTTACAAAATAGATATCTTAAATTTTTATTGGATGCATTTGGGAAAAAGGGTTTGGGGGGGGGGGGGAAGCTCGTTACCTTCCAATTTATTTTGACGCTTAAAAAGTGAACCAGGACTTTCAATTTCCAATCAAATGAGCCCTCTCTGAAGTTTATACGAGCATTCCTTCCATAAGAACCATATATGCCCCAAGGGCATAATTTATAACCTTTGCCCCTGAAGACTGTGGGGGAGTGTCGTGCTCAAACATATAATTCCCAGAACTTTCAACTACGTTGAACAAAATGGCTATATCAAAATTTTGATTGGATGTGTTTGGGGAAATGGTAGGCGTGGAAGGGATGTCAGTCGCCTTAGAATAACTTTCGACTATTAAAAAGGGAACTAGCCATTTAATTTCCAATCGAATGAGCCCTTTCTGAAGTTTCCACGACAACGTTGTCTATACAAAACCTTATATGCCCCCAGGGCATAACTTACAACCCTCGCCCTAAGGGCTGTGGGGAGATGTCATCCTCAAAGACCTAATTTCCAGAAGTTAAAACTACGTTTAATAAAATGGCTATCTCAAAATTTTGATTGGATGTGTTTGGGGAAAAGGTGGGGGTGAGAGGGGGGTTAGTTGCCCTCCAATCACTTTCGTCTATTAAAAGGGAACTAACCCTTTGAATTTCCAATCGAATGAGCCTATCTTGAAGTTTCTACGACAACACCTTCTATAAAAACCTTATATAATCCAAGGGTATAACTTAAAGCCCTTGCCCTGAGCGTTGTGGGGAATGTCCTCCTCAAAAACATATTTTCTATCTGGAAATCAACTACGTTCAACAAAATGGCTGTCTCAAAATTTTGCTTGGATGTGTTTGGGGGAATGATTGGTGTGGGGGGGGGGGCTAGTTGCCCTCCAATCACTTTCGACTATTAAAAAGGGCACTAGAACTCTCAATTTCCAATCTAATGAGCCCCCTTTGAAGTTTCTACGATGACCCCTTCCATATGAAGTGCCCCTGGGGAAAAAAAATAATAATAATAATAAAACATTGGAGCCGTATGGCCTTTACTATAGGCAACGCTATAGCGTTGCCCCTGATATGATTTAATTCACATTCAGATATAAGTAAACACATACCTCCGATCATAAAAACAGCGAAATACAGCGAACAAGCATTCCGCTCTAGCTCTGTTCGCTAGGGTGAAAACTTTGTTATAAGTATTTGTATTTGTATTAGGGAAGGTAGGATAATTACCTACCATTGGTAGGTAATTACATTTGGTAATCTTTGGCTACATTTGGTAGGGTAATTACCAGTTACCCTACCAAATGATTGTTTACCTTAAATTACCAAATGATAACTTACCTTACCAAATGATTGCTTGCCTTGTATAATGGAAACAACATAAAAATTTTCTTGATGCCTCGCATCTATTAGTTATTTTACGTTGTTTGGTAATGGATGATGGCACAAATTTGGTAATTGGTAATTTTTTATTACCTCAGCCAATGTGGTAATTGGCTGAGGCATAAATCAGAGGACAACAAATGTTTACTACCCAGTTTATAGTTTGTGTTACGTGTTTCCCTCTAAAAAAAAACACAACATAGTACACAAGTACACAAATAGTAAGTACACAAATAGTAAATTTTTCACACTAGCTTTCAATTTTGAATGATAGTTTTTGCAAAAATTCAGATGTGTTAGTTGCAAAATAACACAAACCGTACACCGCGCACACCGCAATTTTGACATACTGCAAATGGGTAAAACTTACCGATTACACGATTATTACGTCGTAACTAGAACCCAAAGAAAACTTAAATCCTAAAGTTCAACCAAAGAGGAATGTCATATTATTCCTTAAGCGTATATCAGAAAGGGAAGCAAAATAATCTCGTATTTTTTTTTTACTCGTTGTTTCATTTACCTGTTTTTCCCACACCGAACTGTGAGTCAGTAAAAAGGAAGAAAACACTCAATTGGTTCTCTTGTATGAAATTTTAAAGCAAGTAAAAAGAAGTAAAAAAGTTTATGTGTGTACTGCATACGATTAAATTCTTTTACCATTGATAATTTAAGTATAGATAGCTTGGCTTCTCTCCTGTTATTAAATAAAAAAAAAACAAGCTTTTTTTAACTGAAAGTAAGGAGCGACATTAAAACTTAAAGCGAACAGAAATTACTCCGTATATGAAAGGGGTTGTCCCCTCCTCAACGCCTCGCTCTTTACGCTAATGTTTGAGTCTGTCTCACAACTTTATTTTTTAGAACAATAAAAAACTTTAGCGTAAAGAGCGAGGCGTTGAGGAGGGGACAGCCCCTTTCATATACGGAATAATTTCTGTTCGTTTTAAGTTTTAATGTCGCTCCTTACTTTCAGTTAAAAAAAACTTGTTTTTTTATTTAATTTCTGAAAGTTTTTGAATTTATGCGGCTTTGATTTTGGCTCACCGTACATGAATAATTAAAATGAAATTTTGCATATTAATTTAACCTTTTTTTTGGCTAAATGGCTTTCTCGAGATTTTTTCCGACGTAACTTACGAATTAACTTATGGAACGAACTTCTATATTCGTATGTTTTATTACGTATATTAGGGAGTTTGCTCCCTAGTCGAAACCTCGCTCTTTACGCTAAAGTTCGAATTTTGTTCGAATCACAAACTCCTGAATCACAAAGGCTGGTTAATTAGAATAGATAGCTTTTTTGAAAGTGCTAAAAAAAAAACTTTAGCGAAAAGGGCGAGGTATTGACTAGGGGGCGAACCCCCTCATGTACGTAATAATTTCTTTTCGTTTTAAGTTTTAATGTTGCTCCTTACTTTCAGTTGAAAAACTTGTTTTTTTTTTAAATAATTTCTGATGATTTTTAAATAATACTGGGAAATCCGGTGCCCCCCTTCATATAAATGTCCCTTCCCCCAGTAAACATCCTCCATCGAGGGATACTCCCCTGTAACAACCTCCTCCAGCCCCCCCCCCACCAGAAAAAATCCCTCTTGAAACGTCTTTATACTTCCCATTAACCAATACTATACGTAAACACTGGGCCAAGTTCATAGCTTCTATCCCTTCCCCCGGGAACTGTGGGGGAGTAAGTCATTCTCAAAGACATATTTATTAGATTTTCGACTATGCTGAACAAAATGGCTATCTCAGAATTTTAATTGCGTGACTTTGGTAAAAAATGAGCGTGGGAGGGGGCCAAGTTGCCCTCCAATTTTTTTGGTCACTTAAAAAGGGCACTAGAACTTTTAATTTCCGTTCAAATGAGGTCTCTTATGATATTCTAGGACTACTGGATACGATCATCCCTAGGGAAAAAAAAACAAATAACCATGCATCCGTGATCATTCTTCTGATTAACTAAAAAAAACAAGTTTTTTTTAACTGAAAGTAAGGAGCGACATTAAAACTTAAAACGAACAGAAATTATTCCGTATATGAAAGGGGCTGTCCCCTCCTCAACGCCTCGCTCTTTACGCTAAAGTTTTTTATTGTTTTAAAAAATAAAGTTGTGAGACAGAGTCAAAAAAGAGCGTTTTTCGTTTTTAGTTTTAATGTCGCTCCCTCCTTTCAGTTTAAAAACCTTGTTTTTTTAGTTAATTTCTGAACGTTTTTGAATTAGTGCAGCTTTGATTTTGGCTCACCGTGCATGAATAATTAAAACAAAATTCGCATATTAATTTTCCTTTTTTTTGGGCTAATTGGCTTACTCGAAATTTTGTTCTGACATACTTTACGAATTAACTTACGTAACGAATTTCTATATTCGTATGTTTTTATTACGTATATTGGGGAGTTCGCTCGCTAGTCAATACCTCGCTCTTTACGCTAAAGTTTAATTTTGTTCGAATCACAAACCCCTGAATCACAAAGGTCGGTTAATTAGAATAGATACCTCTTTTGAAAGTACTAAAAAAACTTTAGCGTAAAGAGCGAGGTATTGACTAGGGGGAGAACCCTCTCATATACGTAATAATTTCTGTTCGTTTTAAAGTTTAATGTTGCTCCTTATTTTCAGTTGAAAAAAACTTGTTTTTTTTATTCAATTTCTGATTTTTTTTGAAAAATGCTGAGAAATCTGGCGCCTTCTTCATGGAAATCTTTCTTTCCCCAAGGAAATATCTTACATGGCAAATATCTTACCTCACCCGTAACACCTACTCCGACCCCGACCCCCCACTAGAAAAACACTTCTCCTGAAAACACTTGTATACTTCCAAATCTACTATATGTAAAAAAGTTCATCAGCTTCTATAACTTCCCGGGAATTTGGGGGGATTAAGATTCTGAAAAATATGCAGTTGTATAATGCGTGAGCGCCTTCTTCATTGGAAAAAATGAGCGTGGGAGGGGGCCAAGTTTGAAAATTTTTTTGGGCATCTTACGAAAGGCAAGGAAGATTTTTAATTTCTGCTTCCAAATCAAAGAACCAATACTATATGTAAATAATGGGCAAAGTTATAACTTGCAGCCCTTCCCCCGGAAACTGTGGGGGATTAAGTCATTCTCAATGACATATTAATTAGATTTTTGACTATGCTGAACAAAATGGCTATCTAAAAATTTTGATTGGGTGACTTCGGGAAAAAAAGAGCGTGGGAGGGGCCAAGTTGCCCTCCATTTTTTTCACTTAAAAAGGGAACTATAACTTTTAATTTCCGTTCAAATGAGCCCACTCACGATATTCTAGGACTACTGGATCGATATGATCACCCCTTGGAAAAAAACGAACAAAAAAACAAAAAACACGCATCCGTGATCTTTCTTCTGGCAAAAAATACAAAATTCCTCATTTTTGCAGACAGAAGCTTGAAACTTCTATAGTAGGGTTCGCTGATACGCTGAATCTGATGGTGTGATTTTCGTTAGAGTTCTATGACTTTTAGGGGTTGTTTCCTCCTTTCTTCGAAAATAAGGCAAATTTTCACAGGCGCGTAACTTTTGATGGATAAGACTGCACTTGATTAAACTTATATATTTGAAACCAGCATAAAAATCTAATTCTTCTGATGTATCTATTGGTATCAAAATTCCGTTTTTTAGAGTATCGGTTACTATTGAGCCGGGTTAGTTACCACAAACTGTTTGACAAAAAATACAAAATGCCACATTTTTGCAGATAGGAGCTTGAAAATTCTACAGTAGGGTTTCCTGATACGCTGAATCCATTGGTGTGATTTTCATTAAGGTTCTATGACTTTTAGGGAGTGTTTCCCCCTTTTTTTTTGAAAAAAACTCATAAGGAACATTTTCTCAGTCAAGTAACTTTTGATGGGTAAAACTAATTTTAATAAAACTTATTTTAGAAATCAGCATAAAAAATCAGTTTGAAATCAGCATAAAAATCTGATTCTACTGATGTATCTATGGGTATCGAAATTCCGGTTTTTAGAGTTTTGGTTATATTGAGCCGGGTCGCTCCTTACTTACAGTTCGTTACCACGAACTGTTTGAAATTTTTTTGCCTCTAGCAATAATTGGCTAGTCTGTAGATTCATGTGCTTTAAGGCAGATAAGTACACAGGTCTTTGTGGCCAATTTCACATTAAGTACACAGGCAAGTAGGCCTAAGTACACAGGTTTTTTAGAGTAATTTTATTCAAAACATGAGTAATTACATAGTAGGGTAATAAATGACTTTACGGACAAAGCCACATAGGGTAGCCAATCTCTTTCCGAACAATTTTTTTTAATATGTAAGAATGGAGTTCTTGCCTTTGGTGAATAAAAGCTTCAGAGAGTTATACAAAGCCACATAGGGTGGCCACCCCTTTCAGAACAAATTCTTTTTAATATTTAAGAATGGAGTTTTTGCCTTTGGTGAATAAAAGCCTTAGAGAGTTTCAGGAGCTTATTTTTCAGCTCATTTCTAAGAACTTTGGCCCTTTGGCCCTGGATCATAAAAAAGGTAGCTCATTTTGTGGAGCGCTATTTTTTTTTTTTTGGGGGGGGGGGGGGGTTGATTTTATCAACAGCTGGTTTATAAGGCCCAATGAAGGGCATTTAAAAAAAAAATCGCAGAAGGTCTAGGACCATATTTGGCTCCTTATGAGGAAAAGGAGCTTTATGAATTCTTCATAAAGGACCCTTAGGAAGCTTTTGTAGAACCAAACTGCAATAGGGTTGAATTTTCCCATTTTGTATAATTTCGCTAGGTATTACTGCCCTGAATCTGACTTGAAACTAATAAAATGTCTCTTTATACCTCATAATACAATTAGCAACATGTCCTTAAGGTGTCAGGCACTATTATATAACTCTTTTTATAATCCAGTTTGTATCAATACTAATATATATATATATATATATCATATATATATATATATAATATATATATATATATATATATTATATATATATATATATATATATATATTATAATATATATATATATATATATATATATATATATATATATATATATATATATATATATATATATATATATATATATATATATATATATATATATATATATATATATACATATATATATATATATATATATATATATATATATATATATATATATATATATATATATATATATATATATATATATATATATAAGTTCTTACCATCTTTAATTGGCATAAGGGCCCCATGTAGGCACCTCCGTTCCAGAGAGCATTCGGGTGGCTGAGCGCCTCGAGTTATTTAAAAATCATTTTAAAAAATATTTATTAGGAAAAGGCTCGTAGTCTTATTTATTTATTATTATTATTATTCCTATTATTATTATTATGGTAGAGTGGCTGATGAGAGATTGGTTATAGTTTTTTATTTTTGTTATGTAAATTATTTACTTTTCATTTAGTCTATTTTTTTATTAATTTGATTAATTATTTCTGTTTATAAAATGTAAGTTTTTAAATCCCCTCGAGTGTTTTTTGGCAAAGATTTATAGATTTAGAAAGTGAGAAAACAACAAATACTAACTTACCTCCTTCATTCCATCCGCCTTCAATTTGGTAAGCCGAGGTGGCTGTCCCCCAGACAAAACCATCAGGAAAACTGCCATAAACAAGGTCTTCATCCTCATAACTCCAAACACTAATTGCCAAAATCAAAGTTAGAAACAAAATTTTCATTTTGAAAACCTAGCTTTCTAACTCTCCGGGACAAACTGAAGCTCTGGAAATATCTGGAAATGTTTTGTCTGTAAAAGATAAATCAACAATTTAATAAACAAGCCGACTTTTGGACTAGAAGGAGACTGTGTAAATATGGTAGGAAATTTCTTGATGTTTCGTAACGTTGCAATTTTCGCCGTAAAGATAATATAATTGAATTTAAAATTAAGATGATTGTACAACAGAATTATAAAAATAGAGTTCACCAATCAAACAGTTCCTGGTAACAAACTGTTTGATTGAGGAGCGACGTGGCTCAGTAGTAACCGAAACTCTGAAAAAAAAGAAACTTTAAATTTTTATATCAATAAATATATCAAAAGAAAAGCGGCTTATAATGCTGATTTAAAAATTTATAAAATTCATTTAGCTTAGTGTTACCCATCAAAGACTACGAGCCTGAGAAAATTTTTCTAATTTTTGAAAAAGGGTGGGAAATATACCCTAAAAATTAAAGAATCTTAATAAAAGTCACACACCATCAGATTCAACGTATTATAGAACCCTTTTGTAGAGGTTTCAAGCTCCTACCTACAAAAATGTGGAATTTTGAGTTTTTTTTTGTCAAGGGTGATCGTATCAAACCAATGATCCTAGAACATAGGGAAAGAATGAATATTAAAATATTCATTCTTTGAATTAATATTAGAAGTTATAGTGCCCTTTTTGAGTGATCAGAAAGATTGAAAGACAAGTAGCGCCCTTCCAATGCCCCTTTTTAACCAAAACCAAAAAATTTTTAGCTAGCCATTTTACTCAGCATAGTTGAAAAGGTCCAAAACTATGCCTTTGAAGATAGCATGAACCCAAAGGTCCTTGGGGGAAAGGTATTTAAGTTATAACATTTGCCCTTGTTTACGTGTAGTATTTGTTATTAGGAAGTTTGCATACATTTTTTGGGTAACACTTATTCGGGTGGAAGGGGAAGGGGTGAATTTTCAGCTGGGAAGGATTTTACAATTTCAGCTGGGAAGAGCGAGGTGTTGAGGAGGGGACAGCTCCTTTCATATATAGAATAATTTATGTTTGTATGAAGTTTTAATGTCACTCCTTATTTTCAGCTGAAAAAACTTGTTTCTATTATTCAATTCCTCTTAAAATATACCTTTTGCAGTAACAAATAGGACTCTAAAAACAAGATTCGGAATTGTCAGTGGACCAAAACAAATTTAAACTGGACTGTCAAAAGAGCGAAATTAAGAACTGCCTTCATTTTACAAAATTTACGAAACACTTAAAAGTAAGAAGATGAAATACTGGCTTGAGCACTTTGGGGCAGAAAAATGTAAAAAAAAAATCTTACAATTCTAAACTATAGTATTACTTGCCAGATTGTTGAATTCACAATCTATATTATGAACTCAGGATACCGATTGTCCGTGGAACAGCGGTTTTATGACCTAGATTGCCAGTGGAGTGGCCAATTTTAAAATTCAGATTGTAAATTTTTATTAGACTTTTCCACGAGCTCTCGAATGCCTTTAAATTTAAGCTAATCTGTTTTTTTTTTCAAAATTCCAAGAAAATTTTTGTGGACACGAAATTTTTCACACTGATAATCAAATCAATATAAGCATTGACAACAAATTTTGTGGCCCCTCCTAAGATTCAAGTGGAGTCTGTAAACCCTAGCCACCCCTTAAACACAGCACTGCATTAAACTGAACCACATTCTAGTCAATTTTGTGGAATAATATCTTACTGGGATAGCTTCTCTCAGGGGGTTAATCAATACGACAAACAGCAGTATGTATCGGTCGGCCTTAAACATAATTGCCCTTGATATTTTACCCTTAATTGCCCATTATAATCCCTTAAAGTCAGAAAAATAGACAATATTCACACAATACTTAACTAATGAACAAAAAATTGTGATATAAGTTTAACCTTTGGCGTCTGCAACAAAAGATATGTGGTTTAATTATGCTGGTGAGTTAAACAGGGCTGATTTAACAAGAAATTGAGTTATATTAAGAAATGCTGAGTTGATAAATAGAGTTAAGCTGCAGAGAAATTGAACTGAATAGAGTTGAGTTACATTGGGCTGAGGTGAATGGGGGTTGAATTGCATTAGAGTTGAGTTAAATGGGGTTGAGTGGAATTGGTGTTAAGCTAAACGGGTTTTGGCTAAACGATATTGAATCTTTGTGGATTGAGTTGCTTAGGAGGGGGAGGGAGGTTTGAATGCACCATGGTTGAGTTTAATCGAGTCGTTTTGAATGAGCTTGTGATCAATGAAAATGAAAACAATGAAAATGTATGTATAACAATGAAAAAACGAAATAAAGAATAGAAACAGAAAGAGGGGAGAAAAGAGAGAGGGAGAAGGGGAGAGAGAGCTTTGTTAACTAGTCATCTGTGAATTCTTCTCTTTTTTCTCCTAGCTCCAAAGTCTTGTACGGTGCTCAATTTGCAAAAAACTCATACAGCTTATGATAGTTTCCTAAAATTAAAAGAGATTCGTTGTTGAGCTTTATTAGTGTATATTATGTTATAATAAAATTAACATTGTTCCACTTTTTTGCATCAAAAAATGCTATCCCACTTGAAAGTTTACGACTCCATTGTCAGTCCTCCCTCGTATATGATTAAATCCACGATGCTGAGTGGCTCTGTCATCCTCACATCCACCTCCGTGCACACTGTGAGTCCACGTCCATATTCCCTGTAAAATTGACATGATTTTAGTTGATTTCAAGGAGAATGGAAAAATGTTATATCGTCTGTGATTTAATATGGAAAAATAGGGATCAAGAACTGCAAACTCCGCTGACGTTGTAGTGTCTTATGACTTCAAAAAAGATAAAAAAAAAGATATCTATAATATTATCTATAAAAATATGTGTATAAATATAATATCATCGATATGATTAATCTACAATATTATAGGTTTCGAGCTGAAACTTGTTGGTTAGTGATAATTCGCTATAAGAGAGAAAAAAGGGTTTATTAAAAGAAAGAAAACCCATTAAAACCAAAACCCGAAGTCTATAAAACTTGTATCTCTAGACATCACTCTTTACAAAACCCTACATTCTAATTACTACCAGCCATCCTTACCTCCCCCCCCAAAAAAAAAAAAAAATATCATATGACAAAACGATAAAAATAATAAACTAAAATAAATAAACTAAAAATAATCGAAACTAAAGTAAATTTTTAATAAATTCCAAGACCTAAAAGAGCTGGATACCGAAAAAAAAAACTTGAAAAATATCACAATCACTCGAGAGAAAACGAACGTTCGTTCAGCAGGGATTAAAGTTCATATGTTGACAAACACTGTCCTTTTAGATTCTATAGCAAAATTCATTTACCTCATTAACTAACCAATACTATTAAGTAGCCTAAGGTAATGGTTTCCACATCTGAGGATCACTGACCTCTTAAATCTCTTATGGAATCTTTTTTCTTAATAATGCTGGAATCCGGCGCTCCCTCATAGCAATGTCCCCGTAATACCCCATGAAACTTCCTTCATGAAAGATCCTCTCACACAACCCCCGGAGAAAACAGGTCGCTTTGTAATAACCTGAGGTCAGCGAACTAGTGGCGTTGCTCTAGTCGAGTAAATATGGAAATTAACACCACTTGTAAACATATTACTATTATATCCAGTTAAAACACGTCGGGCATTTTTTTATCCAGTTAAAAAACACGTCTTCTAAGGGGATGAAGGTGAGTTAAAAAACTTACTTGACCACACAACACAGCCATATAAAAGGTATGGGTGAACAAAAGGAAAATAAAACAATCTCATAATATGTTTTGGAAAAAAGGGCTTCTGTTTCTTCATCGTCCCGACATTTCTTGCATCCTTGCCACTAACACATATAATGTGCTCTTTGAAGTTAAGGCACTCATCAACAATCACCCCTAGATACTTTGTCGAAACTTCCCGAACTGTACAACTTTCTTTTCGCAATTTAGTTATTTTTGAATATTTTGAATATTTGAATATTTTGAATATTTGAATATTTTTGAATATTTGAAATTTTCATTCACTTGCAGATCACTACTTTCTAAAAAATCAAATTGAGTGTTCTTTAGTTGTCTTCAATGCGGAAATTTGTGCCGATATATTCATAGCTGTATGAACACCAAACTCTCTAATAACAACAAGAACATCAAAATGATCAGACACATCATTCAAAATAACATCAGCAAAATCCTTTCACGATAACAAATATGTTATCCAAAAGTGATTCCGAGCGCCAAGTCGTTTGACTACGTATATTAACTGTCAGTCTTAAGCCGTAACCCAACATAACATTTAAAAAATATCGAACTCTTGGGTTTACATTTACTGAAAATAGATCAAGATTAAAGTCTCCACAAACAAAGCATGAGCGATTTGAACCTGAATTCTTATCCATTTGCCGCTCCAGCCAATCAGTAAATTTCTGCACATTTCCAGATGGAGGTCGATATGGGGATGTCAACAGACATGGACGCTAAATCTCAGGAGGAAAGGGATTAAAAAACTACTAAGGCCACTGACGTTTTAGCGTCTGATGACTTCTTTAGAAAACATGAGAATTTTCATAAAATTTGGAGCATCGATTTGATTAACCTGCTTTATTATAGGATGTAAGCAGGAACCTTTTGTTAGTGATATGTAGTTTTTAAAATTAATTTTAAGTCAAACTCTGTCTTTTTAAATTAGACATATTTATTGTTCTCAATAAATTTAAAATGTTTAGTAAGTATTTAAATAAAAGATATAACTCAGGGAGGAAATACCTAGTCTTATAAAACTCACTTCGGAATGGAAGACACCAGATTTAGCTGAGACAAAGGATGGAAGGGGTAATATACCCTCCTACCTTTTGTATAGTCACCTTTGTCTCTATGATCACTTGAAAACAGCACTAGAACTTTTAATTTTTGTTTTAATTTAGCCCTCTCTCGACGTTCTATGATGATTTTGCTGGAGACGATTACCCATTGCGAAAAAAAGGATGATAAAACAAACAAATGAAAAAGTATATATGATCTTTCTCTTGGGGAAACAAAATGTAAAATTCCACATTTTTATATCTGAAATCTTAAAACCTCTACATTGGTTTAATGAATGATATGGAGTGCTTTTGATTAAGATAACTTGCCTTTTGGGGGTTTTCCACCCTTTTTTGAAAATCAGGCAAATTTTCTCAAACTCGTAGCTTCTGATGCGTAACATTAGATTTAACGATTTTAATATATATTTGAAAACTGTAACAGTTTTCATGTTAATGAAAGTTACACCATGCAAGTGAAAGTTACACCATTCGAAAGTTACAACATGTCAGAGAATTGGGGCAGCAGAGATTTCAAGCTTTTATGTAAAAAGATGTGTAAACTTGCGTTTTCCCCAGAAGATAGGTCACGAATACTTATTTATTCTGATTTTTTTCCTCCCCAGGTGATGATTCTATTTAACCACTGGCCTGAAAAGATCAGAAGAAGAATCATTAGAACGAAATTCAAAGTTCTAGTGCCCTTTTTAAGTGAGTAAAAATAATATGCGAGGGGAAAGCGTCAATTTTTGCCATTTTGTGAAGTCAAACTACGATTTTGCCCCAAATAGGACAAAGTTGCTAACAATTGAAAAGTCTGAGATAGACAACTTATTTAAAATATCAAAAAATTATATACTGAGCTTCCCAGGGGCAGAGGAAGTAATGCCATACGGTAGCTCATTCTTTCCTGAAAAGTCAGGTAGTCAATACAAGATTAAAAGTTAATATGGACATTTACCTTAACACTTGATTTAACAAATTTGATTTACTAGATTTTTAATAGAATTATGTCTAGTTATGTATAATTGCGCATCAGATAGTATGGAAAATGGGTGCTTGGTAATTGTATGGGCGGGGGGGGGTGCAGATGCCTAAAACCACATTTCAATGCCCAAGTTGTCTAACTCTCAATGGTCCTCCAGATAAATATAGAAAGGGTTGGGGGGTGGGGCATAAATCTCTTATCTTCCTTCATTCAGACTAAATCTGAATGAGGGTGCTGTGGATTGATGCCTAACTTTAGGTCAAACATATATTTTAAAGCTTCTAATTTTAATCAATCTAATCAATCTAAAATCAATCTGATTTTAAAGCTTTATTTAACTAAATTCATTTACATCATATTTCCTAAAATTATGCATAGTGAAGTTTAAGTGCGAATCAACTATTATGAAGGAGGGCGGTGGCTCATTTTGTAGGCGGGAGGGGGTGCAGATGCCTAAAACCACATTTCAATGCCCAAGTTGTCTAACTCCAATGTTCCTCCAGATAAATATAGAAAGGGTTAGGGGGGAGCAGGAATAAATCTCTTATATTCCTTCATTCAGACTAAATCTGAATGAGGGTGCTGCGGATTGATGCCTAACTTTTAGTTCAAACATATATTTTAAAGCTTCTAATTTAAATTAATCTAATAAATCTAATTTTAAAACTTCATTTAACTAAATTCATTTACATCATATTTCATAAAATTATGCATAATGAAGTTTAAGTGAGAATCAACTATTATGAAGGAGGGTGGTGGTTCATTTTGTAGGCGGTAGGGGGTGCAGATGCCTAAAACCACATTTCAATGCCCAAGTTGTCTAACTCTCAATGTTCCTCCAGATAAATATAGAAAGGGTTAGGGGGGAGCAGGAATAAATCTCTTATCTTCCTTCATTCAGACTAAATCTGAATGAGGGTGCTGCGGATTGATGCCTAACTTTTAGTTCAAACATATATTTTAAAGCTTCTAATTTTAATCAATCTAATCAATCTAATTTTAAAACTTCATTTAACTAAATTCATTTACATCATATTTCATAAAATATGCATAGTGAAGTTTAAGTGCGAATCAACTATTGTGAAGGAGGGTGGTGGTTCATTTTGTAGGCGGGAGGGGGTGAAGATGCCTAAAACCACATTTCAATGCCCAAGTTGTCTAACTATCAATGCTCCTCCAGATAAATATAGAAAGGGTTAGGGGGGAGCAGGAATAAATCTCTTATCTTCCTTCGTTCAGACTAAATCTGAATGAGGGTGCTTCGGATTGATGCCTAACTTTTAGTTCAAACATATATTTTAAAGCTTCTAATTTTAATCAATCTAATCAATCTAAAATCAATCTAAAATAAAATCAATCTAATTTTAAAGCTTCGTTTAACTAAATTCATTTACATCATATCTCATAAAAGTATGCATAGTGAAGTGTAAGTGCGAATCAACTATTATGAAGGAGGGCGGTGGTTCATTTTGTAGGCGGGAGGGGTGCAGACGCCTAAAACCACATTTCAATGCCCAAGTTGTCTAGCTCTCAATGGTCCTCCAGATAAATATAGAAAGGGTTAGGGGGAGGGGCAGGAATAAATCTCTTATGTTCCTTCATTCAGACTAAATCTGAATGAGGGCGCAAGGGATTGATGCCTAACTTTTAGTTCAAACTTATATTTTAAAGTTTCTAATTTTAATCAATCTAAAATCTAAAATAAAATATAGTTTTTAAAGCTTCATTTAGCTAAATTCATTTACATCATATTTCATAAAATTATGCATAGTGAAGTGTAAGTGCGAATCAACTATTATGAAAGAGGGCGATGGGTCATTTTGCAGGCGAGAGGGGGTGCAGATGTCTGAAAGAGTTTTCGGATATATATATATCCGAGACCTATTCAGCTTTGAGCTTTCGAGCTTTCGAAAGCTATTGAGCTTTCAGATATATATATATATATATATATATATATATATATATATATATATATATATATATATATATATATATATATATATATATATATATATATATATATATATATATATATATATATATATATATATATATATATATATATATATATATATATATATATATATATATATATATATATATATATATATATATATATATATATATATATATATATATATATATATATATATATATATATATATATATATATACATATATATATATATATAATATATATATATATATATATATATATATATATATATATATATATATATATATATATATATATATAATATATATATATATATATATATATATATATATATATATATATATATATATATATATATATATATATATATATATATATATATATATATATATATATATATATATAATTTATATTTGGAAAGAGGAGTGGTTGTAGAAAGTGATATCTTATCTCTCTTGATTCCCGAGAATGTTTTTGGTCTAAGCCTATATTATTGGCGATGGGACGAATAGTGCTCCTCCCATTGTCACACTGTTTTTTCTATGTATCACACAAAATATATTTAACTCCCTGCCCGTAAAGAGGTGGAAAAGGTGAAGTGGGGTATCAGAAGCCTCACCAGAAAGTTTCTTGGGGGGATGTTGGCAAGTGTTAATGTGTTTAAACATGTGTATGGGATCAACACCTTTGACCAGAGTTATCAAACAGATTTGATCATCAATTTTATCGATTATGAGCAAGCGCTCGATTCTGTTGATAGAAGAGCTTTAGTGAATGTCTTATCCTTGTACGGTACAACAGGCAAATGCACACAGGCGATTAATGCTATGTACGAGAATAACACTTCTGCGGGTAAGGTAGGAAATGAGATTAGCAGGTTTCGCATTAAATCAGGAGTTAAGCAGGGACTTCTATTCCCCTTTATATGAATCATTTTAATAGACTTGGTCTTAAGGAGCACAGGAAAGGTGATGGGAGACCATGGAATTGAATGGGGAGGAAAAACACTCCTATGAACACTATGCTGATGATTTAAGCATCCTAGATGAAAGTGTGAGCAAAGTGAATGAGCTTTTAGAGTTTTTGAGAGTTCAGAGTGCTAGAATGTTTTTAAAAATAAATGCTAAGAAGATTAAGTCACTAAGGCTAAGAATATGTGAAGATGAAAAGGGTGAAGTTGGGTGACGAAAAGATTGTTCAGGTGGACAGCTTCACTTACCTTGATAGTATAGTATTATTAGTAAAGACGGTGGAGCAGTGAAGATGTTAAAAGTAGAATAGCCAAGCCTCAGGGTGTTTTTTTCACAGTTAAAAAAAAGTCTGGAAGAATAGGAAGATAAGTCGGCAAACCAAGATTATAATATTGGAAGCTACAGTAATGACTGAGGTCAAATATGGCTCTGAAGCATGGGCACACCGAAAAGCGGATAAAGATTTGCTAGATAGTTTTCAGAGAAATTGTCTATGGATTGTTCTAGGTACCCGGTTGACTGACGGTATTTCAAACAGAGGCTGTGCAAAAAGTGTGGTTCAATCCAGCTTTCTAGAGCTGTAAATAGAGAAAGGATAAGATGGCTAGGGCACGTTTTGCGGATGAAAGACGACAGATTGCTGAAGATTGTCCTTTTTGGCCAACTTTCTAGGGCTAAACGTAAAGCAGGTCTTCACGGTTGGGATGGGAAGATGTGAAAATAAGATTTAAATAAAACATAAAACCGTGAATAAAGGAAGAAAACGAGGACAATTAACAGCCAGTGAAAAAAAATGAAAAATTATGCAAATATTTTGGTCAAGACCTCCGCTTGACCGTCCTCAGTGCAGAATAAAACTGATAAGAATATAAAAAAACAAACCTTAAAACAAAAACACAAAACTAAAATTGGACGACCCCTTTCTCAGTAACGGTGAAAGGGTAACCCTTTCACCGCTACTGAGAAAGGGTCCTCCAAGTTTAGTTTTGTGTTTTTTTTTTTCACTGGCTCTTTATTGTCCTTGTTTTTTCCTTTCTTCGCGATTTTATGTTTTATCATGATTAGCCAGTGTGGTCTCAGAAATTATTTAAAAGATTTAAAGGAAATAGGAACTTCCTGGGGTGGTGTAAAGAGGGAGGCTTTGAAAAGATTGGGATGGAGGAGGAGCGTGTGAGTAGCTTCATTTGCCTCAGGCGGCTTGGATCTGCTGGGATTTTGTAGTAATAGTAGTAGTAGTAGTATATAATGTGACATATTTAATCATAAGAGAACCCTATTTGAACTGATCATAGGCAGCGCAATAGCACTGCCTAAGTAAAGAGTGACTTGGGCACAATGTATTATTATTATTTTTTATTTTATTATTTTTTAGACCACGGGCACTTCGTATCGAAGTAATTGTCATAGAAACTTCGACAAAGACTCATTCAATTGGAAATTAAAAAGTCTAGTGCCCTGGATACCCCCCACACCTCATATTTTCCCAAAATGTATCTGATAGAAATTATCAGATGGCCATTCGTTGTCATAGAAACTTCAAAAAAAAGCTCATTCGATTGGAAATTGAAAGGGCCTTTTTTAAAGCCAAAGGGATTGGAGGGCAACAAGCGACCCCAGCCAATCAATTCCCAAGACACATCTAATCAAAATTAGTTTTTTATGGAACGGGTTGCCGTACAAACTTTGGATTGGATGGAGCTCGTTTGCTTAGAAGTCGAAATTTTTTGTGCCCTTCTTTAGAGTCAAAAGTGATCAAAGGGTGGATATCCCTTCCATCTTGTATTTTCCCGAAATGCATCTGATAGAAATTTTGAGATAGCCATTTATTGTCATAGAAACTTCAAAAAAGGCTCTTTCGATTTGAAATTGAAAGGGCTAGCACCCCTTTTAATAGTCAAAACTGATTGGAGGGTAATAGCCCCCCCCTACGCCCATCAATTCCCAAAACACATCTAATCAAAATTTTGAGATAGCCATTTTGTTTAGCGTAGTTATATGGTGTGGAAATTGTGTCTTTTAGGATTACAACCCCCCCCCCCCTCCAGAGTTCTTAGCGCTAGGGTTATAGGTTATGCCCTGAGGGCATATCAGATTTTTTGGGAAAGGATTGTCGTATAAACTCCGGGGGGGGGGCGTTTTATTGGATTGGGAATCAGATGTTCTAGTGCCCTTTTTAAAAGTCAAATTGATCGGGGGCAGTCAACCCTCCCACATCGTATTGTCCCCTAAATGTATCGTATAGAAATGCATCAATTTGAGATAGCAATTCGTTCAAAAATAGACCAAAGATCGTATAACATGAACTATAACACGTATAACATGTATAACGTATAACACATAAAACGTATAACATGAACAGAATCCCCCAGAGTCTGGGGGTAGGCTGGGGGCACCTTATATGCCCCATGGGCAAATAAGGTTTTTATTGAAGGGGTGGTCGTGTGAACTTTCGAAGAGGCTTATTTGATTGGAAAGGTATAGTTCTAGTCTGGGTTGCAGCGGTAGCTAGTAACTTAGTAAGAGACGATCATAACCCTTAGTAATAACTACAATAACCCATAACTCTTCAAAAATACAATCAGATCAAAACAAGATGTACCCTGCTAGAACCGCCTTGTTCGAAAGCTTTATATAAGAAACTTACATCATCCTTGGCTTAAACAACAAAGAAAATATTTTGGCTTGAAAATGGAGAAAAGTGGCTGAAACCACGATATTCTGCATATACGGCATCTTTTTTTCATAGTTAGCGGGGCATTGGATTTTTGAAATATAATCAGTGTTTTACGAAAACATGCATTTTTTATAACACTGTAGTAGCTTATGTTATTATAACTTATATAAAAGGTCGATACAGTTCATTATAAATGGGGCATATGCTAGTTTCACCGGATATTGCTGAAACCTAATAAAAAACAAACCACTGCACTAAAAGGTACTGCAAATCAAGTAACTAAAAGGTAAAAAATAAAATCACCTTTTGAATTATATAACATTATAAAAAGCATATAGATATAATTGTATAAAGCACAGTAGTCTTTTTAGGGGCTTAATAAGATTATGATTCGTCAGTTGAAACTACAATAATTTCAGAAAATTTTCAATATTTATTAAAAGACGATCATTAGAAGATCAAACCATTGTGTATATTGGACTAAGTTAGTTGCCTGGTTCTTTGAGGTTCTTCTCTTGCTATAAAAGAAAAAAAGCCATAGGCTTTTTCTCAATTTTCTCTTTTAAGAGACAAACATGAATGAGAGCAGCTAGCCCCCTCCCCCCTCCACCCTCCTGACATCCTTTTTTCCTGAAACGTGTTCAGTTGGAATTGTGAGACAGACATTTTGTTACCCATAGTCCAAAAATCATATAACAATGTCTTTAGGGTGGAGACAATCCCCCAGAGCCCATGGCCAAGGGTTGTAAGTTATGCCCCGGAGCATATAAGTTTCTTATGGGACGAGTGGTCGTGTAAAATTTGGATCGGACGTAGCTCATTTGATTGGAAGTCGACAGTTTTAGTGCTCTTTTTAAGAGTCAAAAGTGAATGGAATTCAATAAGCCCCCCCCCCTAAACCTATCATTCCCCAAAACACTTCCGATCGAAAATTAAGACAGTTATTTTTTTCAGCATTACTGAAAGGTCTAGTAATTATGTCTTTGGGATGCCAACCTCCCCACAGTCCTCAGGACAAAGCTGTTAGTTAGGCAATTCTTTCATCGTTTAAACAGACAATATGATATTGAGAAAGGTATCCATGTTTGAACTTTGCTTTCTAAGAATACAAGAGCATTCAGGTGAGCCTTTCAAAGAATGCTGAGGGGAGTGATGAACTAAATCAAAACACGTTATGTGTTTACGGATTGTCCAAAAAGTGTAACACAGGAATAACTGAGTATATTAATTTAGAAAATTCAGGAAATTATAAGGTAGATGATCAAAAATGCAATACTTACATGCTACCTATTCTACTACCACTACCGCCACTACTACTCCTACACTACTCCATTTACAGTATTGAGGGGAAACTTGAACTAAATCAAAAGACGCTATGTGCATGAACATTGGCCAAATAGCGTACCTCAAGAATTGATTTGGGTATTAAGTTGGAAATTTCAGATAATGCTTAAAGGAGAAGATCATCTTCTCAATACCAAAACATAATTTGCACTTTGCTGAAAACATAATACGTTTTATATGTTTTCACTTATTCTACTTTCATAAATAAGAAATTACCAAAACTACAAGGAATAAATATCAATATATGTCTATTAAACTGATTATCCATGGTCATTTTTTTTTCAGTAAACCGCAAATTAAGTTCTGTTCTTGAGAAGGCATGGGGGTTATCAGCCCTACTCATGTCAATTTTTACTCGTTTTGAATTTGACTCGGCAAGTTATTGTAACTTCTATTCGTTTTGAGTCATTTAAACATTCGTCTGTACTGAACATTCGTCGGTTCCAATCTTCATCCAGTCCGGACACTTCTAACGTGTCTCCCGTTAGCTTTTATTTTCGTAACCAGGAGGTTGTGAAATCCGTTTTCCTAGCTAAATCGAACCTAGCAAAAACAGGTATATTTGTGTCGGAGTACTTAATTAGAAAGAAGAAGCAGTTGCTTGACTTGGCTCGCAATAAACTCAGTTCAAAGAACGCATGGTCCATAGAAGGAATGATTTTTTTAAGCAGGGTCCCAGCACAAGAAAAGTCCAAAGTGCTAATTATATTATCAGTCAAGGACCCTCAGCTTAATTTTTGCATTTATTTGACATTTTTTATTTTTATTTTTGTTCAGGTCTTTCATTTTCTTTTCTCTCTTCTTTATATACTTTTCTGTCTTCATGTACATTTCTCTTATTGTTTTTGTTTTCCTCTTTATATTTGTTCTCCTTACTCCTTGCTGTGTACGGTTAGTTCATGTTAGAGTCCCATGATCGTTTAAAAAATTACGAAGGAAATAGGCTAGTTCTGGATGATGTATTCGCAGACATTTTATTCGATGGATCAGAATGGAAAGATGGACTGGCAAAATGTACAAAATATAGTGTATACGTTGAACTTGGGAGTCTTTCTTAATGGGATTCTAGTAAAGGTAATTCTTTACTTTTTTGGAACTGTAAAGGGTTTCGATCAGCCAGATGTTCGCTCCTGTCGGCAATGGAGTGTCTTAAATTCCAACCTTGCCTGTGTGAAACTTTTTTAAATGACGTGAATGTGAATGTAATGGACTTTTCTGTTCCAGGATATAAAGTTTTATATAAAGGTCGTTCTCTTATGCAGAGAAGAGGACTAGTAGCTTTGATTAAAGTGATGTGGATTATAACGTAAGAGATGACCTTTCGCTCTGGCTTCAAGGTAAAGTTGAAACTCTGTTTATTGAAACAAGGTCGTAAAGCTCAAAAATTTGATAATGGGGACAGTATATAAAGTACCATCATTTTCAGATAATGATTTCATAGAAGTTTTTGAAAGTTTTTGTCCAAAGTTACAAGATAAAACAAAAAGACAGTCATAATGGGTGATTTTAATATTGATCTGTTGAATTTAGATGGCCATGTTGATTTCCTTAACATAATATTGTTGTCTTACTTATACCCTTTAGTGTCAATTCCCACGGGAATAATGCAGTCTTTAGTAACTCTAATAGTTAATATTTTTGTCGATGGCCAATTATCAAAAGATTGTTCGGCTGAAGTTCTTATTAGAACGATTTGAACGTTATTATTAGAACATTCTTATTAATGATGGATTTGACCACCTCATGTTGATTGGGTAACTTAACATATTAAATATCAGGTCACCAAAAAAATAAGCTTAAATATCGAGATTTATCAGAAAATAGTTTAAGAAAACTAGCTGAAAATTTTGCGTCAAACCCAAAACAAGCAAAAATTAACATGAGTAGGGCTGATAACCCCCATGCCTTCTCAAGACCAAAACATAATTTTCGCTTTACTGAAAACAAAATACGTTTCAGAAGTTTTAAATTTTCTTACTTTCATAAATAAAAAGTATCAAAACTTTAAGGAATAAATATCTATAGGCTATATGTCAATGAAACTGACAATTCACGGTCATTTGTTTTTTTGTTTTTGTTTTTCAGTAAAGCGCAAATTATATTCTGGTCTTGATAAGGCATGGGGATTATCAGCCTTACTCATGTTAAATTTATCTCGTTTTGAGTTTGACTCGGTTATCTATTGTAATATCTATTCGTTTTGAATTTCTTTTATTTATTAATAGTGACTTATGCTAGTTTTACCCTTGGAAGATTATTTGACTTTATTTCTGGTCATTTTTGGCTTAATGGAGCTCTTTTGTTTTATTGAAAAACTTGTTTTGCGGAAAAGGTTTTAAATTAATTTCTGTTCTTTTTTTTACATAGTCTTTTTATGGAAAAAAAAATAATATTTTTGGCTCATTCTTGGGTTAATGGAGCTCTTTACTTTTCTCTGAAAAACTTGTTTCATGGAAAAAGCTTTTTTTTTTTTTAATTAATTCTATTTAAGGCCGAAAGAGAGCAAAGCCTTTTAGACTTACAGAATATCCACTAGAATAAGCATGCTCCATAAGCTGTTCAATCGACTCTCCTTCAGAGCAAGCTGAGGCGAACTCTCCAATTACGATGGGTTTTCCTAAGTAAAAGCTAGAAGCTGGGTGCTAAAATAGAAAGTTACCTTTAATAATTACAAAAAGTAAATAAGAAAGATTGTTTTTAAACCACTGTATGGAATATCAATGTTTAAGTACAGAGCATTGATTTTGCTAAGTATTCACATTTTAGGGTTTACAGGTTAGTGTACCTTAGATGCATTTGAGACACATAGCAGAGTAGCGCAAGTAAAACTTTCCGGAATTAACTTCTGATAATTATAAACTTAGATCATTTACTTTCTCTTTAATTTAAATATTACTAAAATGTTACCTTAAATGTTTGTCCGCAAAAGGGATCGTGTATCTTATGCAGGTTTCTCCAAAGGACTGTTTATCATGCTATTGAATTACAACTAACCCAAGCTGACACAAATAACACTTCCCGAGTAATTAAGTTTTAACTTCCTTGTAGATGGCCCATCTTCTGCTTATATATGCCTCGGCCTGCTTGTTTGGGGAATTTGGTGTTCCTGACAACTGGACTCATAGCATTAGATAGCATATAAATGCGAAAAGTCACGGTTAATACTATCTAGAAAGGAAATTTGAGGAAACTTAAAGAACTGGCAGAAAAAAGTAAGCAAAATTGTGTTTATCTCCCCCCCCCCCCTAAAAAATATATTAATGCCTTGAGAATCAGGGTTTGAAATTTCAGGATTTAGTGCCTTTTTTTAACAGTTGGTGCAAGATAATGACACTCGTTTGTTACGAGAATGAGACTGGTCAACAACGTTCGCGACATTGACCTCAGCTTATAAAACTTGCAGAAGATCGATTTGGCATATTCCAGGTAATACAAAACAGAACCTCAAAAAGTAGGAAACAATTATTGGAAATATGATAAATCACTGAAACATATCAATTTGTTTGGACTGCGATGTTTGAAATGGTGCAAGGTGTTTTTCCGCCTGGAAAATTTTCCCCCGAACCGCAAAATACCTTTCCGCTGAAAAACCCCCGGAAAATTTCGCTCAAAAATTCACTCCCAAAGAAAATTTCCCCAGGAAAATCCTCCTCTCCGCAAAGTTTTCCCCATCCTCGGAAAATCCCACCCGAAAAATTACACCACAGAAAAACCTCCTGACGTAAAATCCTTCCGGATAATTCCCCGTCCTCATATTCCCCTGGATAATGTTGGATTTTAGAAAGAAAATTGAAAGTTCTACTCACCTGTTTCTGTCAGAGGCAACGCTATAGTGAGGCACTTCACATGGAAGGGATGGCCGTATAGACTTCGAAGGGGATTCTCTCAGTTACAAAGTAAAAGTTCTAGTGGCCTTTTTAAAAGTCAAAAGTGATTGGGGGCAACCATCCTCCCACACCCTTTTTCCCAAAATGCATCCGATTAAAATTTTGAGATAGCCATTTTGTTCAAAATAGTCCAACGGTCAAATAACCATGGCTTCGGGGTTGAAATCCCCCCTCCCCTAGTGCAAGGGCTGTAAGTTATGCAAGCTGCCCGTCGTTAAGATATAAGGTTATTATGGAACAGTTGGTCGTATAAACTTTAGAGGGGGCTCATTCAGTTGAACATTACAGTGCTGTTCTTATGATTCAAAAGTGATTTGAGGGCAACCACCACCCACACCCTTTGTACCCAAATAATCCGATAAAAAAAATTTCGAGATAGTTATTTTATTCAAAATAGTCCAAAGGTCAAAAACTGTGCCCCTGGGGTTGACAGCACCCCCCCCCCCCCCCCGTCGCAATGGTTGTAAGTACTGGAAGTTGCTCATTGTTAACATATCAGGTTTTCTATTAAGAAATTGAGGGTATGCTTGATTCTGGATCGCCAAAAAAGCTTAGAGTATTAAGGTGAAACTTTAAGGAAATGTTGAGAGGGATGCCAAACACAATAAAAATACACTTTTTTCTTGCTGGTTGTGAAAGGAAATATCATCAATATCTAAAAATTAGCTGATGGTATTAGGCCGAAACTTTCAATGTATGCTGAGGGGGGCTTGAAGAGATATTTGAGGTTTGGGCAAGGGGACCTTGCCCTTTTCATGTATACCCCTTAACAATGGTAAAAAATTTGTAATTTTCATTTTGTTCAGACTAATCAAAAGGTCTAATAGCTATGCCTCCAGGGATGCCATTTCATCAACAGCACCGGGACAATTATTGTAGATTATACAATTTTTCCACAGTTTACATGGTGAATTTATAATAAGAAAGAGAAGAAAGGGGTGGAGGTAGAAATTGGTGTATAATCTCACCTGATTTCCGGGAATATTTCTGGTCTACGTTGTTACTATGAAAATAAAGACCAATACTAAGCCCAAAATAAGCAGAATTTATTCCGTACATGAGGGGGCTGCCCTTTCCTTATCCCCAACCTCCCCCTCCTGGTCGTAGAAGCTTCAAAGAATGCTCATTTGATCTTAAATTGAGAGTTCTAGACCTTGTTTCTAATCTGAAAGTGTTTCGAGACCCACCAGATCTAGTGGGTCTGGTGGGTCCCCCCTGTCTCAGTACTGTTTTACCTGGTTCTTTTTTGAAGTACTTATTTTGTATTTATCTCTGTGGCTGCTCAATTATGCATGTCTGGAATTTTCTATCGGGGAAAAAATATGGGGAATTTTCTACGTGTGATTTTTCAGGGATAGTTTTCAGGGGCAATTTCCGGGGGAAATTATCCGCAGAGAGGGGGAGTTTTCAGGGGTAATTATCCACGGAGGAATTTTCTGGGGGTACACAAGTTACCGTTTGAAATATCCAATTTAACTTTAGTTTTATTAATCCACCCAGGGCCCTTTCCAAACTAATTGAATTAATTCACCAGATTCACCATTCACCAGAGTTCCACCTTAAAACCCTTAGCCTTTTCGAACATACCCAGAATCAAAAATTCCACCTTTTCATAATGGTAAATCCTGATAACTCTTGACTCTGAAAAGCGGTTAGATTCCAATTGAATGAGCTCCTTCCAAAGTTTTATACGACCATCCTTTCCATATAAAGCGCCTCTGGTAAAAATTAAAAAATAAAAATATAATAATAATACCCACTAGGTCTGGTGGGTCCCCCTGTCCTAGTACTGTTGTTGATACCTGGTTCTTTTGTTAAACCTTTTAGGACATCTGATCGACATTTTGAAGTACCTATTTTGTATTTATCTCTGTGGCTGCTCAATTATGCGTGTCTGGAATGATCTATCAGGGAAAATATATGCGGAATTTTCTACGGGTGATTTTCCAGAGACAATTTTCCGGGGGAAATTATCCGCAGAGAGGGGGAATTTTCAGGGGGAATTATCTACGGAGGAATTTTTGGAGAAGACACCAGTTCCCGTTTGAAATATCCAATTTAACTTTAGCTATTAATCCACCCAGGGCCCCCTTTTCAAACTAATTGAACTAAAACAAGACTCCAATAAATGAAAATGACGTTACCACAACTAATGAAACATCAAGCTACTAGCACCTGACATATATCTTAAGTCATGTGTCCCCTTTTTAAATCGGCATTTTATTGATAACGACGTATTTATTTATTTAAACACATTTATACATTTATTTATTCGTAAATTTATGCGTAATTTTTGAAGCTTTTGCTCAGTTACACTTCTTACATAACTGTGTTAACCTTATTTAAGGGGAGGGAAGAATATTTTTCAAAATCTAGAGGGGAGAATTTGCATTTTTTTTTTTTTTTTTTATTTGTTCTACGAAAACACCAAGTAAGGCATTTTTCAATGAAAATACCTCTAAAATAAGTTTTTTTTGAAATCTAGGGGATCAAGCTCCCCTCTCATTGACGCTAATGGATAATGTAAGCCATTCCGATTCAGAACTCTAAATCATCCATACTGACAATCTTTAACGCATTCGGTTCTATAAATGTGGAGTCTTCCATTAGACTTGTTAAAGACAATACTTTCCCTATAGCCCTGAACCTAATTGTTTACTTTTAATGAAAATTACCCATTTCCATAGATTATATCCATATAGTAAAGAGCGAAACGCGCCCCATAGTTGTAAAAAATTAAAAAACACACGTTTTAAAACAAAACCGAAATTAGTTTCCATTAAATGGTTTCCATTTAAAACCATTTTTAAATATTAAAACCGTTTTTACAGTACTAAAACCGTTTTTTGATCGAACTCAAATCTTTAAGAAAGGTTCAGTTTGAATCATTTAATAGACAACCAGTGGAAAATAAATGAACTGAATAAATAGATTGTGGTAAGTAGCCTGGTAAAGAGCAAAATGCACCCCATAGTTGTAAAAAATTAAAAAAACACGTTTTTGAACAAAACCGAAATTAGTTTCCATTAAAATGGTTTCCATTTAAAACCATTTTTAAAGTATTAAAACCGTTTTTACAGTACTAAAACCGTTTTTGATCGAACTCAAATCTTTAAGAAAGGTTCAGTTTGAATCATTTAATAGACAACCAGTGGAAAATAAATGAACTGAATAAATAGATTGTGGTAAGCAGCCTGGTAAAGAGCAAAATGCACCCCGTAGTTGTAAAAAATTAAAAAAAAACACGTTTTGCACAAAACCGAAATTAGTTTCCATTAAAATGGTTTCCATTTAAAACCATTTTTAAATATTAAAACCGTTTTTACAGTACTAAAACCGTTTTTGATCGAACTCAAATCTTTAAGAAAGGTTCAGTTTGAATCATTTAATAGACAACCAGTGGAAAATAAATGAACTGAATAAATAGATTGTGGTAAGCAGCCTGGTAAAGAGCAAAATGCACCCCATAGTTGTAAAAAATTAAAAAAAAACACGTTTTGCACAAAACCGAAATTAGTTTCCATTAAAATGGTTTCCATTTAAAACCATTTTTAAATATTAAAACCGTTTTTACAGTACTAAAACCGTTTTTGATCGAACTCAAATCTTTAAGAAAGGTTCAGTTTGAATCATTTAATAGACAACCAGTGGAAAATAAATGAACTGAATAAATAGATTGTGGGTAAGTAGCCTGGTAAAGAGCAAAATGCACCCCATAGTTGTAAAAAATTAAAAAAAACACGTTTTGCACAAAACCGAAAATTAGTTTCCATTAAAATGGTTTCCATTGAAAACCATTTTTAATATTAAAACCGTTTTTACAGTACTAAAACCGTTTTTGATCGAACTCAAATCTTTAAGAAAGGTTCAGTTTGAATCATTTAATAGACAACCAGTGGAAAATAAATGAACTGAATAAATAGATTGTGGTAAGCAGCCTGGTAAAGAGCAAAATGCACCCCATAGTTGTAAAAAATTAAAAAAAAACACGTTTTGCACACAAAACCGAAATTAGTTTCCATTAAATGGTTTCCATTTAAAACCATTTTTAAAGTATTAAAACCGTTTTTACAGTACTAAAACCGTTTTTGATCGAACTCAAATCTTTAAGAAAGGTTCAGTTTGAATCATTTAATAGACAACCAGTGGAAAATAAATGAACTGAATAAATAGATTGTGGTAAGCAGCCTGGTAAAGAGCAAAATGCACCCCATAGTTGTAAAAAATTAAAAAAAACACGTTTTGCACAAAACCGAAATTAGTTTCCATTAAAATGGTTTCCATTTAAAACCATTTTTAGAGTATTAAAACCGTTTTTACAGTATTAAAACCGTTTTTGATCGAACTCAAATCTTTAAGAAAGGTTCAGTTTGAATCATTTAATAGACAACCAGTGGAAAATAAATGAACTGAATAAATAGATTGTGGTAAGCAGCCTGGTAAAGAGCAAAATGCACCCCATAGTTGTAAAAAATTAAAAAAAAACACGTTTTGCACAAAACCGAAATTAGTTTCCATTAAAATGGTTTCCATTTAAAACCATTTTTAGAGTATTAAAACCGTTTTTACAGTATTAAAACCGTTTTTGATCGAACTCAAATCTTTAAGAAAGGTTCAGTTTGAATCATTTAATAGACAACCAGTGGAAAATAAATGAACTGAATAAATAGATTGTGGTAAGCAGCCTGGTAAAGAGCAAAATGCACCCCATAGTTGTAAAAAATTAAAAAAAAACACGTTTTGCACAAAACCGAAATTAGTTTCCATTAAAATGGTTTCCATTTAAAACCATTTTTAGAGTATTAAAACCGTTTTTACAGTATTAAAACCGTTTTTGATCGAACTCAAATCTTTAAGAAAGGTTCAGTTTGAATCATTTAATAGACAACCAGTGGAAAATAAATGAACTGAATAAATAGATTGTGGTAAGCAGCCTGGTAAAGAGCAAAATGCACCCCATAGTTGTAAAAAATAAAAAAAAACACGTTTTGCACAAAACCGAAATTAGTTTCCATTAAAATGGTTTCCATTTAAAACCATTTTTAGAGTATTAAAACCGTTTTTACAGTATTAAAACCGTTTTTGATCGAACTCAAATCTTTAAGAAAGGTTCAGTTTGAATCATTTAATAGACAACCAGTGGAAAATAAATGAACTGAATAAATAGATTGTGGTAAGCAGCCTGGTAAAGAGCAAAATGCACCCCATAGTTGTAAAAAATTAAAAAAAACACGTTTTGCACAAAACCGAAATTAGTTTCCATTAAAATGGTTTCCATTTAAAACCATTTTTAGAGTATTAAAACCGTTTTTTTACAGTACTAAAACCGTTTTTGATCGAACTCAAATCTTTAAGAAAGGTTCAGTTTGAATCATTTAATAGACAACCAGTGGAAAATAAATGAACTGAATAAATAGATTGTGGTAAGCAGCCTGGTAAAGAGCAAAATGCACCCCATAGTTGTAAAAAATTAAAAAAAACACGTTTTGCACAAAACCAAAATTAGTTTCCATTAAAATGGTTTCCATTTAAAACCATTTTTAGAGTATTAAAACCGTTTTTACAGTATTAAAACCGTTTTTGATCGAACTCAAATCTTTAAGAAAGGTTCAGTTTGAATCATTTAATAGACAACCAGTGGAAAATAAATGAACTGAATAAATAGATTGTGGTAAGCAGCCTGGTAAAGAGCAAAATGCACCCCATAGTAGTTGAAAATTAAATTAAAAAAAAAAACAAGTTTTTTAAACTGAAAGTAAGGAGCGACATTAAAACTTAAAACGAACAGAAATTATTCCGTATATGAAAGGGGCTGTCCCCTCCTCAACGCTTCGCTCTTTACGCTAAAGTTTTTTATTGTTTTAAAAAATAAAGTTGTGAGACAGAGTCAAACTTTAGCGTAAAGAGCGAGGCGTTGAGGAGGGGACAGCCCCTTTCATATACGGAATAATTTCTGTTCGTTTTAAGTTTTAATGTCGCTCCTTACTTTCAGTTTAAAAAACTTGTTTTTTTTTATTTAATTTCTGATCATTTTTTAGTTAATGCAGCTTTTGTTTTGGCTCGCCGTCATTGAATAAAGTAAACAAAATTTGCATAAAAATTTTACTTTTCCTTTGCAAAAATGGCTGTCTCTTAATTTGGTTCCGGCGGCGTAATTTACAAATTAACTTACGTAACGAACTTCTGTATTCGTATATTTTTCGTCTGGCAAAAAATACAAAGTTGCATATTTTTGCAGATATGAGCTTGAAACCTATGTTGTAGGGTTTTCTGATACGCTGAATCTGACGGTGTGATTTTTATTAAAATTCTTTCACTTTTAGGGGATGTTTCCCCCCTCTTTAGAAAATCAGGTAAATTTTCTCAGGCTTATAGCCTTTGATGAGTAATACTAAACTTAATAAAATTCATATATTTAGAATCAGCATTATAAGCCCATTCTTTTGATACATTTATTGACATCAAAGTTCCGTTTTTAAAAGTTTCGATTACTATTGAGCCGTATCGCTTGTTTTTTTTATTGTTTTTTTTTATTACGTATATGTTATTACGTATATGATGGGGTTCTCCCCTTATTCAATACCACGCTCTTTACGTTAAAAGTTAAAAAAAAATTTAATTCACAAACCCCTGAATCACAAAGGCCGTTTAATTAGAATAGATAGCTCTTTTGAAAGCACTAAAAAAAAACTGTAGCATAAAGAGCGAGGTATTGACTTGGGGGAGAACCCCCTCATATACGTAATAATTTCTGTTCATTTTAAGTTCTAATGTTGCTTCTTACTTTCAGTTGAAAAAACTTGCTTTTTTTTAATTTAATTTCTGATCGTTTTTTAAATAATGCTTGGAAATACGGCGCCCCCCTTCATAGAAATGTCCCTTACCCCAAAGAAACATCCTCCACGGAAAGATTCTCCCGAGTAATCCCCCCTCCAGCCCCCCCCCCCACCAGAAAAAAATCTTCCTGAAAATGTCTGTATGCTTCCCAATAACCAATACAATATGTAAGCAATGGGCAAAGTTCATAACTTGCAGCCCTTCCCTGGGAACTGTGGGGGAGTAAGTCATCGTAAAAGACATATTTATAAGATTTTCGACTATGCTGAGCAAAGTGGCTATCTCCAAATTTTAATTGGGTGACTTTGAGAAAAAAATGAGCGTGGGAGGGGGCCTAGTTGCCCTCCATTTTTTTTGGTCACTTAAAAAGGGCACTAGAACTTTTAATTTCCGTTCCAATGAGCCCTCTTACGATATTCTAGGACCACTGGGTCAATACGATTACCCCTGGGAAAAAAAACAAAAAAAAAAAAAAAACAAATAAACACGCACCCGTGATCTTTCTTCTGCAAAAAAATGCAAAATTCCACATTTTTGTAGATAGGAGCTTGAAACCCCTACAGTAGGGTTCTCTGATACGCTGAATATAATGGTGTGAATCTCATTAAGGTTCTATAACTTTTAGGAGGTCTTTCCTCCTTTTTTTTCGAAAATCAGCCAAATTTTCTCAGGCGCGTAACTTTTGATGGGTAAGATTAAACTTGATGAAATTTATATATTTTAAAATAAGAATTAACATCTGATTCTTTTGATGTATCTATTGGTATCAAAATTCTGTTTTTTATAGTTTCGGTTACCATTGAGCCGGGTCGGTCCTTACTTACAGTTCGTTACCACGAACTGTTTGATTAAAAAAACACGTTTTGAACAAAACCGAAATTAGTTTCCATTAAAATGGTTTCCATTTAAAACCGTTTTTGATCGAACTCAAATCTTTAGGAGAAGTTCAGTTTGAATCATTTAATAAACAACCAGTGGAAAATAAATGAACTGAATAAATAGATTGTGGTAAGCAGCCTGGTAAAGAGCAAAATGCACCCCATAGTAGTCGAAAATTAAAAAAACACGTTTTGAACAAAACCGAAATTAGTTTCTATTAAAATGGTTTCCATTTAAAACCGTTTTTGATCGAACTCAAATCTTTACGAGAAGTTTAGTTTGAATCATTTAATAAACAACCAGTGGAAAATAAATGAACTGAATAAATAGATTGTGATAAGCAACCTAGTAGAGAGCAAAATGCACCCAGCGGCGCTGTTTGGGGGTGGCAAGGAAGGTGGCAAGGGGGGAGGCTGCTGCCCCCCCCCCAATTATGTGGAGAAGAAATATTAAACATCCTATGCACGTTGACTATCCAGATATGGACCCCTCTCCCCCCCCCCCAATAACAATACTGGAGATTCACCCCTGAATACACCCCATAGTAGTCGAAAATCAAAAAATATATTTTAAACAAAAACCGAGATTAGTTTCCATTAAAACAGATTCCATTTAAAACTGTTTTCACAGTATTAAAACAGTTTTTAATCAAACTCAAATCTTTAGGAAAAGTTCAGTTTGAATCATTTAATAGACCTAGTAAAGAGCAAAATGTACTCCATAGTAGTCGAAAATTAAAAAAATACGTTTCAAATAAATTTCCAAATATACAAAAATAACTTCTATCTGATACTGTATCAGAAATGGTAACAATTTATGCGACAAACTTAGAAGCAACAAATGATGGCGGAAGCAAATTTATCAGATTTGCAAAAAAATAAAATCGAGACTCATTTCAAAATAGCCCGAAAATCCTTCTAAAAGAAAATTTATCTTGAGTGAGCTCAATAGCTTAATAGAACAACAATATATTTTTATTTCTCAAAACTTAAATGACTTGTATTTCTAAGTTTTTTCATGACATAGGACTCAAACTTGAAACCAAAGCGTGCGAGTACCTCGTTTTCAATACTAAAACTAGCTCGAGTCCCTCACTCTGTCTCTCTAATTCGATTTGTTCGGTCGCTATTATTAAGCGGTTAGAGACACATACTTCAATCATCATTACGATCCATTCAAGTTCAAGCACCTAAGAGCATTGCAGAATAAGTTCGAATAGTATACGCTTAAACAGTTTCCTAACTGTGGTCATTTTAGCAGAGTAGGGTTACCACTCCTTATGATTCATTACTATTTCTAGTGATTTTTTACACGCCTAAGAATAAATCACTAAATCAGCACATAAATCACTAGATTAGTGAACAGAATCACTAATTCAACCAAAAACTCACTAAGATCTAGTGGATTTTTTCATCGGGTGGCAACCCTGCAGTAGTTAAGCATTGACAAGGCTGTATGCTACTTTCAGCTACCATCGGGTCCTTTTTATTTCAGGTATTTATATATGAGAAAGTTCGTTGAATTCATTTTCGATACCACAAATCTTTGCCAATTACCACTTTGGTATATACTATTAGTATACCATGTACACCGACTATGCTGGTGAACCCAGAATATATTTTGGCAAAGTAAGTATTTATTACTTTGATCTTTGATCCAGGAACAGAAGGATAATTTTACGGTATTGTTCTACTGATATTACTGTTTTATTTCAACTGCATAGCAAAAGGCATGTTTAAAATGCAAGCTTTAGTCTTTGGCTTTATTATTCGATTAAATAAAAAAACAAGTTTTTTTAACTGAAAATAAGGAGCGACATTAAAACTTAAAACGGACTGAAATTATTCCGTATATAAAAGGGGCTGTCCCCTCCTCAACGCCTCGCTCTTTACGCTAAATTTTTTTATTGTTTAAAAAAAATAGAGTTGTGAGAAAGTCAAACTTTAGCGTAAAGAGGAAGGCGTTGAGAAGGGGACAGCCCCTTTCATATACGGAATAATTTCTGTTCGTTTTAAGTTTTAATGTCGCTCCTTACTTTCAGTTAAAAAAACTTGTCTTTTTATTTAATTTTTGAACGTTTTTGAATAAATGCAGGTTTTGATCTTGGCTCACAAGTAGTTATCTAAGTACCATTTTGCCGAGACATATAGCAATTTGAAATATCATATGGAATTTGCTTGAAGCTATATACTTTGCGTACGCCCCCGTACCAAACAGGTTGGGTATAATCTGTTTTGGTTCAAGTTTTTTCTGACACAATTAACTGAATTTCTATTTCATGATATACAAGTTTTTTTTTAGGTTAAATCCGTGTCGAAAAACCGGTGTGTCTTTTAGTTGCCAATTATTTTTTGTATATATTCAGGTTCAAATTAGATTCTTCAACAGTTTTGAATAGTTTATTCAACATAACACTAGTGACATTTTTTGTAAGCATTTACATAGAAAATGGATAATTCTAAGCAATTTCTGGTGAGTAAAAATTTTCTCATTATTATAATAAAAAGAAATTGTCTTGTCATTAAGTTAAGGAAGAAATTCTTTCCTTACACTAGAACTAAGGGTACTTATGTACTTAGAAGCCTATTGTTTTTAGGAGCTGAAACCTCTAAATACTTCTCTTATAGGCTGAAATTTACGGTGCGATTTTTATCAAGATCAGTGGGCCTTTTTAGAGATGTTTTTGAAAAAAGTGCTTAGCTTTCGATCGGTAATTTAGGATTAGAATAAAATGTTGATTCTTTTAATGTATTAATTGTTACAAAAGCTTCCTTTTTATCAAATCAGCGGCTTTTTTTTTAGGGATCTTTTTGAAAACACTTCCAGCCAGTCTGCATTTACGGTGTGATTTTTATCAAGATCCGTTAACCTTTTTAGGGATGTTTTTGAAAAAGTGCTTAGCTCTCGATCGGTAATTTGGGGTTAGAATAAAATGTTAATTCTTTTAATGTATTAATTGTTACAAAAGCTTCCCTTTTAGAGTTTCGGTTTGTTCCTTATTTATAGTTCGCTACCATGTACTGCTGGAAAATGTATTTCAGTGATATTTTTAGATCATAGTAGCCTAATGATGCTCCTAGTCTTTAGAAGAAGAACCAAAACAATTTAGAATCTATTACGACTTCTTTCGTCTTCGATAAGTGCGTGGATAAAAATTCTAATTGGCATTTTTTGTTTTTAATTCACAAAATGGTTGGTTTAAGTTTTCTTTTACAAGATACTCAGACAGGAAGGATGGGGTACATAAAACAGGGAGTAGGGCTTGCCTAATGATGCTTTAGTCTTTAGAAGAAGAACCAAAACAATTTAGAATCTATTCTGCTTACCTTAGTTTAAGAGCTGAAAAATCATTCTAAAAAATCTAAATTTGTAACAATGAGTATTTTATTTTGATAATAAAGGAAAATATAAATATTTATTTAATTGAAAAAAAAAATGTTTTACACTACTTTAAATGCCTAACATAAACTGAATTATTTTCCAAACCCAAAATGCATTTTTTTTTCATGCTAAATTTTACCCTTTTTTTCAAGGAAGCGGATACGTGCAATAACCCCCCTTCTGAAAAGAAAGCAGATATAGCGAAGGTATATTAATGCAAGCTGCAAGACCTTCAATTATCAAATATGCCCCTAGAATTACACGCGATCTGGACCATCCAACGAACACCCAGCTTATAGTGTCCCCTCTATCCCCAGTGTTAGCTCCATACAACTTGGAAGGAAGTTGAAGAGAGAATGGACTGCTTCATATAATGCCTCAGCTCAGCCTACTGAAGATTGTGAGCTTGACCCTCTTCAAGTTTTGCCAAGGAGTTCAGATATAGAAGCCCAGTCAGAATTTGTAAGTATATACATAATTTTTTTTTCTATCCCTATTTTCAAAAATAAGGTAAATTTTCTCAGGCGCATAGCTTTTGATGAGTAAAACTTAAAATTTGTTTCTAAAAACTATTTCATTTTTCTTTCATTAACCAAATTAGCGGTATATAAAGGAATGCTTATCATGCATTTCTATAACAAAAAAAAAACCTTACCTCGTAACTTCTAACCAAGATGCATTCTAATGCAATAATTCCAATATTCCTTTTAAACAAAAACTAACTATTTGAAAAAAAACACAACAAAAAAAACAAAACGATTTGATATTTCACAGTTGACAAGCACTTTTAAACTGGTATTTTTGCGCTAAGGCATTTGCACGCATCCGCTACTTATCAGATCTCCCATCGCTTTTTAATCCGCTTTGAATTCTAAGTGGGTCTCTTGCAAAGTGGACTTTAAATAACAGGATATCTATCTTCGATAAGCAATTAACACAGGAAAAAAGGTTTTTTAATAATTTCCAAATATGTCTTCACAGCGATGTCAAGAAACATTATTTGGGCGAACCCGTTTTTGGTCATTTCATTGAAACACTTAGGTGTTTTCGAGAAAGAATTTGAGGCTGTGTCTATTTGAACAGTGTTGTGAAGTCCGATACCCCCAACTCGAAAGGGTATCGATCCTCCTACCTCGAAGGAAGCTCCCGGTTCCCAAGGGTCCTCCCCGGGAGGGGGGGGGGAGGGGGGGAGGGGGGCTCTAAAAGGACCATCCAACATTTTAATTGACAAAGTTTATTAACTATAAAAAAATGATTATTTTTACATAAAAAATAAAAAACTTTTTTTTCTACAGATTAAAAATATAGCACCACCAGCGACACCATTGAGTGATGAAGTGAAACACTTAGGTGTTTTCGAGAAAGAATTTGAGGCTGTTCTATTTGAACAGTGTTGTGAAGTCCGATACCCCCAACTCGAAAGGGTATCGATCCTCCTACCTCGAAGGAAGCTCCCGGTTTCCAAGGGTCCTCCCCGGGAGGGTTTGGGGGAGGGGGGGCTCTAAAAAGGACCATCCAACATTTTAATTGACAAAGTTTATTAACTATAAAAAAATGATTATTTTTACATAAAAATAAAAAAACTTTTTTTTCTACAGATTAAAAATATAGCACCACCAGCGACACCATTGAGTGATGAAGTGAAACACTTAGGTTTTTTTTTCGAGAAAGAATTTGAGGCTGTTCTATTTGAACAGTGTTGTGAAGTCCGATACCCCCAACTCGAAAGGGTATCGATCCTCCTACCTCAAAGGAAACTCTCGGTTCCCAAGGGTCCTCCCCGGGAGGGGGTGGGGGGGGGGGTGGGGAAGGAAGGGGGGGAGGGGGAGGGGGGGGGGGTGTAACTTTTTATTTAAAAAAAAATTGTTTGATAAAAAAAAAGAAAAGTGTGTGTATAATTGTGATAAAACTTTCGTCAAAAAAAAAAAACTTAATCCATTCATTTTCTAGTTTCAGGGGGAAGCTGTGAAAACTTCTGCCTTCCCTGGTCCAGGACTTCAAAGTATTATGGGTAATGCCCCCTCTCGCCAGATGTTAGTGAAGGTACGTTATTTGATATCCCCCTGGATTTTCAATTTACAGCTGAAGAAATGGACAGTCTTATTCAAATTGTTGGCCCTAATTCTTCCGGGACATTTTTAACGATAACTTTACAATTAGTGAATTGATTCCTGAACAAACAGGGTCAGGACATGAAAATAGTGCAATGTCCCCGGAATTGCCTGATTTTTATTTGTTTAGAATCTGCTCTAAGCCATTTGCAAACATACAGGTTAGATTTTAGCCTTCCCGAGGAAACGCGAGCATTATTTTAAATGACCCTGTGAAAGTTCTCCATAGCTATATCGACAGAATTCGAGCAAAAAATTGAGATTCATATCCAGAATTGGGAGGTCCGAGGGGGAATTAAAGCATCGGTGAATCAAAAAGTTTATTTACAAAAGGGGACATCTGGGGACATTTTTTATTTTCATTTTTCGACAGGCAACCAGACTTTCTACCCAGGTCTAAACGATTTTGAAGACAACTTTTTCAACTGGGTGAATAAAGTAATTTCAACTTTGGATACATTTAATGAGAGAGGGAGTGGGTCCACAATTTTATACATTGAACGCATGGATCTGAATCTCAGTAGATTTAAAAAAAAAACTTTATTTTAAGGGGAGGGCGAGGTAACAAAATAAAATGCCACCCAGATTTGTCGGCTACAGGAGGGGTTCAGGGTTTCAGATTTGACACTGGACTGCAATGCTTTAAATATGCGTTTTTAGCAGCAGCCCATAAGACATTATATAATGAGTCAACAATGAAAAATCTTGACAAACTTGCACGTAACGGTGGGAAAAATTTCCCTAAAGTAAATTTTGATTGTTTAGAGGGAAAGTATCCGGTGTCCTTTAAAGAAATAAGCATATTCGAGAAAGCAAACGAAAATCTTGGGGTGGGGGTGGTTGTTCTCCAGTATGACACTGAATTTGTAGATGGGGGAAAAAAACCAAATAAAAAACGAGGTTTTGTACTCAGTGAGGACACCGATGGTGGAAAATGTTAAAAATTGGGTATGGATTATTTACCAACCTCCCAAAGATGTAAATTCTTATGGTCATTTTTTCCCCGTTACGGCGATAAGTCGACTCCTATCTCAAGGCGTTCAGAAAGGAGAACGTTTCTATTGCCCCATGTGCCTTTCCCCATTTAGATCTGAGCGAACATTCTCAGATCACATGAACCATTGCAAAATTCATGGAAATCAGAGAATTGAAATGCCGGCAGAAGGCAAAGACACTTTACAATTTAAAAATTTTCAAAATTCTCTTCTGCAATCTGATAAAGTGTCTTCGGATTGTGAAACAAGACTGGTTGAGGTATCGGACCCATCAGGCCAAATATAGTCAAGGAACACAAACTAGTTGCGTGTTCCTATGCGCACGCCCGTCGCGACACCAACAATAAAATGAAATTGGAAGAGTTTTTTTTTTTTTTACTATGGACGAGGAGGCAGTATGGAAAAGTTATTGGTTTCTTAATAAAACGACAAACAAGGCAATTTCACGATTACATCATACCAATTATCCAATGACATTGTCGGATAAAGAGCAACTGGCGCTGGAAAAGGGGACAATTTGCTGGGTGTGTAGGGGTGCCCTTGCCCCAAAAGACGCAGTGCAGGACCACAATCACCTTATTGACCCTAATTCAACGGGAAAAAGTAACTTTCGTGGGTGGGCTCACAATTCGTGTAATTTAAAAATTAAACAACAACTTTTTCTACCGGTTTTTTATACATAACTCTAACTATGATCTAAAGTATGTGCTACCTGCATTGGCACATCTTCAAAGAAATGGAACAGTAGATGATGATGCATGGGTGATAGACAGCTTTACGTACAAAATCATACCTAAATCATCGGAAAAGTTGCTTGTTTTGGAATTTATGTGGAAAATTTGTTGAAGCCGGCGTTGAGTACTACGAATAAAATTCACTTTTTAGATTCCTACAGTTTTTTCCCCAAATCATTGAGCGAATTAATTCAGGTGCAGAAAAACGATGACGGCAGCAACGCTTTCCCCCTTCTCAAGCAACAATTTCCAAATGATTTATATGATTTGTTAACGGTCAAGGGCATCTATCCTTATGATTATTATTGATCCATGTCGAGATTCGCCGAGGAGACTATTCCTTGTATTGAATCGTTTTACGACAGTCTTCATGATCGTAGTTGCACCCCCGAGGAATACAGTTTTGCTAAAAAAGTTTGGGCAGAGGGAGGGTGTAAAAATGGGTTTGACTACTGCAAGCTGTATTTGTCGAGTGACGTGTTAACTTTGTTAGACATTATGTGTAAAAATACGGATAAAATCTATGAGGAATTTAATCTTGATTTGGGTTATTATTTTTCTTCGCCTCATCTAGTAATGGACATCATCCTGAAAATTAGTGGGGAAAAAATTGGGCTAATTACTGACATTGATCAGCATCTGTTCATCGAGAGGTCAATGAGGGGGGGGTTTTGTTTTTCACGGAGACCGTATCTTGGAAACCGATCCAACAGCAGAGAAGACGGGGACAAATCGAATGCAGTTTTCCTCGATATGAATTCTCTCTACCCCTCGGCCATGTCCCATTACGCACTACCTTGCGGCGACTATAAATGGCTCAATGACCCTCAAGCTCCCCATTTCCCCAACATTAACAGTGTTGAGGAGAATGGGCCGGTTGGATGGTTTTTTGAAATTTATGGAGAGATACCAGTCGAGCTTCACGATTCAGTAAAGGATTTTGTTTTCCCATGTATCAATAGACCTGTGACTAAGGACTCTTTGAGTCCTCGCAATAGGCGTTTAGTCGAGGTGGACGGATTGCATTGGCGCCTTCAAAACAAAAACTTATTGCTGACCTTCTGCCGAAAAAAACATAGTTGTACACCATGTAGCGTTAAAATGGATGTGTAACAATGGTTTCAACGTCACAAAGGTTCACCGAGCACTCGAGTTTAGTCAAAAACCCTATTTGAAAACGTTTGTTGACACTTTTGTCGGCAAACGTTCTGCAGCACAGACAGACGAAAGCCGAAAAAGAAATTTATAAACTCATTTTGAATTCGGCTTTCGGCAAAATGTGTGAGAGTGTTCGCAATAGGAATCATTGTGACGTCGTGACCGATCCAGAACAATGTGCTCGAATTATTGCCGATCCCAATTACACTTCCTTTACAATCATTGGCCCGGACATGGTACTTTTGAATAGGAAAAAAAGACGCATTGTCTTGAATAAAAATATTGCAGCAGGCAGTGCTATCTTGGAGATCTCAAAAAAAACTCATGTTGGAATTCTACTAAAATGTGGCTAGGGTACAGTGGCCGGAAAAGGGGCAAGTAGAGGTCTGCTACGGTGACACGGATTCTCTACTGCTCAAAGTAAAAACACCAAATCTAATTGATGATTTGGCGCACGGTGAAATTATCAGTTCACGGATGGACTACACCAATTGGAGTGGTGGTCTTTACCCTGAGCTAGTAAAACGTCGGGCGCCCAATCAGCTTTTATTTTTTAAATCTGAAACGGGTAGCGACTTGATTTCCCGTGGTATGTTTGTAGGTCCGAAGGTGTACTTTATACAGACACATACGACGAGGAAATCAAGAAACGTTGCAAAGGAGTACCCACGCGCTATGTGGACAAGAATTTCGACATGAACATTTATAGGAATTGTATTGTTGAAAATACAATTCCACGAGCCAAATTGTTGGCAATTCGTTCATTGAACTATAGGAACTATACTGTAAATGTAGAGAAAATAGCCATGAGTACCATTTCCGACAAGGTCTATGATTGTCAAGATGGTGTGACCACCCTCCCCCTTGGACAACTATTTAACTTCAGACCGGATCGAATGAATTGCCCACAGGGAAAGTCTCGGTTTAAATAAAGTCCTGTAAATTATTTCCTAAAAACCTTTTGGGGGGGGGGGCCTCGCTGCCTTTGGGGGGGCCTCGCGGCCCGGGGAGGGCGGCCGCCGCCAGCGCGGGGGCGCACCGTCACCAAAGTTATCTTTTTTTGGACTTAGAGCAGATTTTTTTTTTTCAAGTGCCATCTCTCTCTAATTTAATGTTTTTTTTCTCTATAAATAAACAAAAAAAGTGTTTTTTTCTCTCTGTACCTATGTAAATGTTGTTGTATTTTTTTTTATTATAAATAAATTTAAAAAAGTGTATTTTTTCAAGTGCTCTCTCTCTCTCTAATTTAATGTTTTTTTTTCTCTATAAATAAACAAAAAAAAAGTGTTTTTTCTCTCTGTGTGTGTACCTATGTAAATGTTGTTGTATTTTTTTTATTATGAATAAATTTAAAAAAGTGTATTTTTTTTTTCAATGTATTGTTACTTTTTTTATGTGCATATAATAAAAGAAAAAATATGATTCTTTATTCGCCTTTGTCTTTGTCTCCTTCTTGAAGAACAGAGTAGTAGTAGTAGTAGGGAAAAATTATTTAGTCATTAGACAATTAGGGTCTACAGTTAGTTGTCCAGGTGAACTGTTTGAAAGGAAACATGTATCAATTTAAAACACCATTCAGATCGTTTCTGTGTGGGCCCTCAATGTCGGGCAAAACAACACTCTTAACTAAAATAATTAAAAATTGTGATAAAATGTTTGCAGAAAAGCCGAAAAAAAAATCTACTATTGCTATAGTATTTGGCAGGAGTCATACAATAAAATAAAAGCAATTGCTGCTGCCATGGGATCGGTGCAGATACAGTTCATACAGGGACTTGATGTTTTCAACATTATTGAACCAAACTCTTGGCTGATCATTGACGATCTGGCTGAATCTATTGAACAATGGTCCCAGCAAATGCTGCAATTGTTCACTGTTCGCTCTCATCATGAACAGATTTCCGTTACTCTGGTTCTACACAATCTCTTTCATCAGAGCAAATGTATGCGAACACTTGCTTTGAACTGTACCTACTATATCATCTACAGAGTTGTTCGTGATTCTAGCTCGCTAATAACCCTCAATAAACAAATCTACCAGGTGCCCCTAAATTTCTGCTCTCAGCATACAATCAGGCAACTAATAAACCCCACGGCTATATCCTTATTGGATCTTAATCAAAATACATCCGAGGATCTGCGTGTAGTCACAATATTTTCGACAATGAAATTACAGTATATCTCCCGGTGAACACTAAAAAGACCTATTAGTCGCTATCATGACACTGAAGAAACTACATGAAAATAGACATTTGTTTTCAGTTCTAAGCACTTCAAAACCTCCGCTTAGAAAAGCAATACTCAAACACGGTATTGACAATGATTTCATTAATCTAATATCTGAACTTTGTTTTAAATTTGACCGAGGGTAATGTTCAACTGCCAGAAGTAGTTAAGCAACAGACAAAGCAACATCGTTCCATTGTACGTACATTGGCCTCTAAAAGAAAGGAAAGAATTTTAAAAGGAACGACTTCTTCAGGCGGGCGGTAGCTTTTTCACACTTTTACTGCCAATAATTGCAGGACTTGTAAACAGTTTTCTCTAGATGGCAAAACTCTATAAATTGACTCCAATAGAACTCGCTCTCTCACCCGTCGAAAACTTTGAGGACAATCTGAGTCAATTCCTCGACAATGAAACTATTGATGATGATAAAAAACTGATTTTACTTCAAGATGCACTTCGCCGAGTGGACAAAACACTATCGATCAAAGCCCACTGCTGCTGATCCCAAAAAAGAATCATCTTCTCAAGAGTATGCTGCTGCTGGAACACAATTAAAGAAGGAGGAATTGGATTCAATTGTATTGAAAATTGGAAATCTAATGCCCCACTCATATCGTGAACAAAGTAAACGACTCCTAATCTATCTCTTGGAAAGTGATCAAATTCAAGTTGAGAGCAATGGGGAAAGGATTATAATTCAAGGCAAGAGCTATGATCTACTTGATTTAATGTATGACATGGTTACAAATCGTAAAGGACTATTATCATTTGACACTCGTCTATACAACTTTCTAAATATATTAAACTTCCCCAAAAGTCTTATTGGCAATAGACAAATTCTAAAAAAATAAATGAACGTGCATCATCATCATTATCAACATTAAAATATGAACTTGAAGAAGAAGAAGAAGAAGAAGATTTTAAATCAATTTGGAAAATACTAGCACACCACTGATAGCTAGACAAAAGCGAAGACGTATCAAGTCAACGTCACCACCACCACCAGCAGCCAGTATACAAAAGGGTAGCGGACGTTACACAACGTGTTTACGTTCAAAAGGGCTGAAGTTCTGAAAGGTGTTTATGAAAATATTGGCGAGGCGGGGAGTTTAAGTTCCCCCACAACTCTTTCCAAAGTCACGGGTGTTCGCACTAAAAGTGTACAAGACTATCTACAAAATGAACCAAGTTACACTCTGCATAGAAATCATAGACTTCATGCCAATCAATATTGAAAAACTAAAGCCTTTTACCCATTGCATATAATGCAAGCAGATCTCCTGACTCTAGATGAGCTTCAAAGACGTCACAATACACCGTACAAGTACATTCTACTTGCAATCAGTGTTTTTAGTCGCTATGCATATGCAATTCCATTGCGATCAAAGAGAGGTGTTGAAGTTGCTCAGGCCATTGAAAGTATTCTCGAAAAGGATTCATATATAAAAATTTCAAACGGATCGCGGTAGTGAATTTGTTAATCCTCATGTTGCAAAAGTACTAGAGAAATATAGTACACTGCTCTATCGTAGTCACAGTCCTATAAAGGCTGCATTGGCCAAACGATTGATAAGAACTATTCGACTTTTAATTTCAAGATATTGTACATTGAAAAATACGTCGGCTTTTATTCATGATCTAGATAAAATCATGTTGATTTATAATCAACGACCTCATCGATCATTGTCCAACTCTACACCAACGGAAGTTCATCATTCGGATCATAATACAATTGACACCTTTCTTAAACAATATTCCAATGAATCAAAAGTCAAGAAGAAGAAAAATAAATTCAATGTTGGTGATACTGTTCGAATTAATAGAACAACTAATGTTTTTGAAAGGGGAATTACTTGTGGTCCACTGAACTTTTTAAAGTGGCAAAAATCCTAGACACTAAACCCATAACTTATCGCCTGCGTGATACCAAAGATGAAGAGATTCTCGCGGCTTTTATGACTATGAATTGCAAAAAGTTAAAAATGCTAGTGAAATCTATCAAATTGAAAAGATATTAAAGACACTACTCGCAGGGGTAAGAAACAGTTACTTGTTCGATGGCTAGGATACAACTCTGATTTTTGATTCTTGGATCGGTGTTGAAGATATTGACAATGCCCAATGATTTCTATGTAACTTTCATGTCCAACGTTTCCGATCCTCTCTACAATGACTTGAATACAACAAGTGATTTTTGGACAAAACTCTCACCCGCCGTCAAATTTGACGGTGCATATGAAGTGGCTCTTGTCGACTGGTATTCTCAAAAATACCTATGACATCCTGAGAAAGGATCGTAAATATTATATAAAAATTAGACCCTATGATTGGCCGCCACCACCAGGTGATCAAGAACAAATTCAAAAAATCAATTGGATGGATTATCCATATATTTAATTACCCTACGAGGAGCTCACCTGCATGAATGATTTATGTCGTACTATCATAAAAGAATTTCTGCTCGTAAAAAAGGAGCTTTTCATTTCAACTATTCAAAGGAGGAGGGCAAGATCTACATTAGTTCACCTATTGCCAATGAAAAGATTATTCTCAATGATAACTTAAAGAACGTTCTTGGCTTTAAGCTCAATATAATCAATGGTAGAAGTGCTGGAAACACTAATTTCATTTTTGCTGACTACCCACCTGCCTTCTCCACGGACACTTGTATATTTCTCTACGCTTCATTTGTGGAAACATCTCGGGTTGGTAATTCAAATGTTCCCCTCCTACGAGCTCTTGAACGAAAAACCAATCAAGAACATGTTCATCACTACAATATAAAGCATCTTCAGTATATTCCCGTAAATACTTCCTATTTGGAACTCTCAATTCAGTCAGTTAACACTAAGAACTGAATTAGGTGATTCTCTAGCAATTTCAAAAGGCTTAGCAGTGATTACATGTCATTTTCGACCCATTGTCAACGACAGTACAATCACCTAAAAAATGAACAATAGAAGAATTCCATTTGTCTGTCCCGATATCGATTGTTATCTTGGTGCTTTGAGTCCACGTCAAATAGGCAATGGATTGGACTACTACAAGGGGCGTACTACAATGTCTGGCTATGGTCTTGGTAGCTGGTTTGCTAGGCTATTTCGTTCTGCACTACCCCTTGCCCGAAAATATCTTGTACCTGCTGCATCAAAATTTTGCTGCCTCCACACTACAGGACTGGGGGTCGGGCAAGAATTTCAAGGAAAGTGTTAAGGAAAATATTAGATCTTCAGCAAGAGCTGTTGGTGAACAATTAAAATCTCGACAAAATGGGGAGGGATTGAAAAGGATGCGTTCACGTCATTCACTCATCAGTCTCCACCCAGGCAGGAAGCAAAGGACATCAACAAGGACTTTGAGAAATAAAACAAAGAAGACCAATAAGCAGCAGAAGAAGAAAAAAGAAAAAGATTGTTAGATCAAAGAAGGATTTCTTCTCTTAAGATGACTTATCTCCCCCCACAAGGAATCATATCCATCAATCAATTCCTCATTGAATCTATTCAATGCTGAAAATGTTGATGTCAGCGTCAAGTATGGCTACTATGAACAATTTCACCCTCAACAACCCCTCTCGGAAAATATACACTTTCAAATATTTTCCAATGAAGACTATTTCATTGATTTGTCGTCAACATTTATTGATTTAAATGTTGTGGTGAAGAAAAAGTCAGATAATACAACTCCAAATGCCGGTGATGGTCTCTCCTATGAAAACTGTATTCTACACAACCTATTCAAACAAATTAATGTAATTATTAATGGAACATTGGTGAGCACTAGCAATAATTTATCCAACTATGCAAGCTACATACAATTTATGATGATGACGCCAAAGGCGTACAAAGAGTTGAGAGGACAATCATTAGGCTATGAATATCGAACAGGTGTTGATACTGACGGTGAGTTGACTACTGCAGTGACCCAGGAGTATCATCTAGTTGGAAAATTAAATCATGAGATATTCAATATATCCCAATGGCTACCCCCCAATGTCAAGATTGACATAAAGTTACAGATGGCCCCATCGAATTTCATTTTGAGAAAAACACTTCCTGCAGCACCCGATGCAAATGTCATTATCACATCGGCAATTCTCCATGTCCGAAAACAACAAGTTATGAGCTCTGTTGCATTGGCAGAGGAAAAGCTAAGAGCCAATGGTAACAGCATTAAACTTCTTGTCCCCCATACAATCACCAATCAACGTCACATTGCCACCGGCTCTCGTAGCTATAGCGATTCATCATTTATCAATGGAGAAATCCCATCAAAATTGGCATTGGCCTTTGTGAAGAGTGGCAGTGCCGTTGGATCCTGGACTGAATCCCCCCACGATTTTAATTTTTTCGGTCTATCTAGCCTCGTGTGCAAAGTGAATGGTATTCCACTGTACACTCTATCATTTGACAAAAAATCCTATAGAACTCTGTACGAGTTGACCATGCAATCCCTAGATCATGACTCTCAACTATTTGAAAATGGAATAACCGATTCAATGTTTTCAAAAAATCATGGGGTTATTGTTTTTGGATTTGTCAGGCACGCAAGATATGACCATAGTACGAACAGGAATGTACGTTTAGAGTGTACATTTGCCAATGCTCTGACTGAGAGTATCACGCTAATATCACTGAGTCAATTTGAAACCTATTGGGAAATCACGCCCGACGGCAGTGTTCTACTAGACCTAGCACCATGAACACAAACCAAAAATCAATGTATTTAGTATGGATCCATAAATGTCCCAGTACAAGTCCTATTGCATACCCTCGGACTTCATTGAAAAAATTCCAAGTGTTAACAATACCCTAATCATTGTTAATAGCAGTCCATCGACTTTGAAGACCGGTCATTGGCTATGCATCTTTCAAACAGCAAAGAATATTGAATTTTTTGATCCTCTTGGTCTATCGTATAAATTCTACGCTCCATACATCAGCAACTTTATTGAAAGCAGAGGGAAAACCATTATTCAAAATCAACGAAGAGTACAGGATTTAACGACTAAGACATGTGGCTTTCATGCACTACTCTTTTTCATGTTCAGATGTCGTGGCTACACCTACAAGCAGTTTCTCAACATCTACGTTGACGTACCTCGATTGAACGACTTTCTAGTGGAGAATATACTTACAAGTGTATTTAATATTGATTTTAGTGCCCTAAGAATAAAATGTTCTAAAGATGTATGTGAAATTGTTTTATTAATAAAAAAAAAAATTTATATACATGATAAAACGACTTTTCTACTCTTTAGATTTCATCCACTACTACTAGGTATTTGTCGACAACAACTAGTGCAGGTAGATTATCTGAATTCACAGTGTACTGATCCTGATGTAGTGCAATGTCAGGGTCACATTTTCTACAGTAGAGTGTGACTTCACTCTTGTCATATCTCTTTGTATAGTCAATGATACTATTCTCATTCATTCTATAGAATTCACATGTTTCAATTTGCCTATTTGAAGCAATTTCACAAACAGTGTCCTCAAGTGTCGACTCACATTCCGTCACAGCCAAATAAAAATCAGTGGGCTTATAATCATAACACCCAGTGTCTTCACAACGATGACGTAGAAACCATATTGTTTTGTTGTTCCAACAGTTGAATCGTTGACCCGGTTCCTCCTCCCAGAACAATCTAAAACCACGACGATACCAATCTCGTACCAGTAAACTAAAATCACGGTTAGGATTCTTTCCAATCATACCGGGATATGTACTCTCCCACTGGTTACATTTATCATAATGACAATTGGAGCATAGGTGACCTCTAGGATGAGAGTCACACACCTCTTCAAGACAGGAAGTACAACCTTTAATTTGCACAGCATATCCTCTATGCAATTTACACGGGTTGCATAATCTACACTTTTCATCATACTCCTCAATCATTGTGCAATTCTCACATGATGACCAGCTGCCCAGTGAGTACATACATAACGGACATGTATGGAACATTTTTGTCATGTGTTGACACTCTCACTACCACAATGAAACTGAGCTAGCAACGAAAAAAATTGTCTGAGAGAGAGAGAGAGGAGTAAATCATCCTTGAGCACCATCTTTCTTATGAAAAAAAGTCCTAAATTTCTAAAACTAATGTTTAAAAGCATATCCACAATATCATTTTGTCGTGTCGTGATCAATATATCAATAAATTGTGTAAATGCATTTGGACCGATGTAGAAGCTTCATACAATAGTCTAATGATGGAGAATCAGTTTTCATTATATCGACAAGCATTCCTCGAGAAAATATCTTCCTTTGAATAGACAACTCTAGAAAATCATCGTCTAGAATTAAATGTTTTTCCATAAGAACTAGATTCCTCATGATTCGATCTTTCTCGAATCTATCCATTTTTTTAGTCCTAACTCTCTCACGATCAACTTCAGACTAAACAGAATTTCTTTTTTCTACTCTAGAAAATATACGCTAGTCTACTATAGAAAGAAAAAATACCATTGATTTAGAAAAATACAGTTTTATTGATCATAATTACAATAATAATATTCACTGATGCATTTTGTTCTCATCAATATATTTCGATAGGACATCTAATGCTGACCGAAGTTTATTTATATGGAGAATATTTACTTTTCCAGCAAAACACAGCTGCTCCTCCTGCTTAAATTTGCTTAATGATATCACGTATCTAGCATACATAGTGTCCCATTCAAGACATAGTCTACAGCCAGAAGTTATTTCCACAGCTACATTAGGTACTCGTATATCGTTGCTGCTGCTGCTGTCAGTTCCATCATTAATCTCCAATAGTGTAAATGCACCACTCATTTTTTTTTCTCCACTAATATCCTTGCAAATAAAAACTATTCTCTTTGAATTCAATTCTCTTACTAATATGAATTGTAAAGAAAACTATTCCTTTTATTCAAATCCCCATCACCAATCAAGTTATACTCGTTCCTCTTGGCAAAGGTGTAATGACCTGTAGAAACAGGACTACCAGAAAAACCTGTTTGGTACGGGGGCGTACGCAAAGTATATAGCTTCAAGCAAATTCCCATATGATATTTCAAATTGCTATATGTCTCGGCAAAATGGTACTTAGATAACTACTCTCACAGTACATGAATAATTAAAACAAAATTTTCATATTAATTTACTTTTATTTGGTTAAATGGCTTTCTCGAAACTTGTTTCATTATATTTACGAACGTTTTTATTAGTAATAAATATACGTAACTTACGAATTAACTTACGTAACGAACTTCTATATTCATATATTTTTAATACGTATATTAGGGGGTTCGCCCCCTAGTCAATACCTTGCTCTTTAAGCGAAAGTTCGAATTTTGTTCCAATTCTTTAAAAATGACCGCTTAATCACAAAGGCCGTTAATTAAATAAATAGCTCTTATGAAAGTACTAAAAAATCTCTGGCTTAAAGAGTGAGGTATTGACTAGGGGGTGAACCCAATCATATATGTAATATTTTCTGTTCGTTTAAAGTTTTGATGTTGCTGCTGTTGCAGTTGAAAAACTTATTTTTTATATTTAATTTCTGATCTTTTTTTAAATAATGCTGGGAAGTCCGGCGTCCCCTTCATAGCAATATCCCTTCCCCCATGAAAACTTCCTTCATGGAAAGATCCTCCTACATAACCCCAGGCACGTACGCAGGAATTTGTTTCGGGGGGCCCAATTTGTTTTTGGGGGAGGGCCAAATCCTTCAAACCCATTATTCTGTGAGAAAAATCAGAAAATTATGGGAAATGAAAAAAAAAAAAAAAAAATCGTGAGATTTCGGGGGGGGGGACGGAGCCCCCCCCCCCTGCGTACGTCCCTGCCTGACCCCCCCCCCCCTCCCCCCACTACCAGGAAACATATCCCCTGAAAGCGTCTGTACTGTATACTTCCCAATAACCAATACTATATGTTAACATTGGGTAAAGTTCATAACTTTCAGCCCTCCTCCCGGGAACTTCGGGGGATTAAGTCATCCTAAAAGACACACTTATAATATTTTCGAACATGCTGAACAAAATGACTATCTCAAATTTTTGATCAGGTGACTTTGTGAAAACAATGAGCGTGGGAGGGGGCCTAGTTGCCCTCCATTTTTTTGGTCACTTATAAAGGGCACTACAACTTTTAATTTCCATTCCAATGAGCCCTCCAATGATATTATAGGACCACTGGGTCGATACGATCACCCCTGGGAAAAAAAATAAATAAACACGCACCCGTGATCTTTCTTCTGGCAAAAAATGCAAGATTCCACATTTTTGTAGATAGGAGCTTGAAACCTCTACAGTAGGGTTCTCTGATACGCAGAATATGATGGTGTGATTTTCATTAAGGTTATATAAGTTTTAGGGGGGTCTCTCCCCCATTTGTCGAAAATCAGTCAAATTTTCTCAGGTGCGTAACTTTTGATGGGTAGGATCACAGTTTATATAATTACCCAGTAAGCTTATCGCAGATCATTTCGGTCTTCATTCTCGGTGCGAACAAAAAGCTCCTCCCACTTCTTCGTGCAGTTGTGGATCAGTGTGTTTGCGTCTATCAATGAGAAATGGTTACACAAGTGCATTATTCGTAATAGCGGGTTTCCACTTGTTTCCGATTGTTTCGCGTCTGACTTATCTACCCGTGAAAAGATCTGATGCCGCTTATGTTTCTACGTTCTCTGGAGCACTCGCACCCCGGTCCGGGTTTTTATAATGGGTGAGATAGGGAATGATCATACTGGATAATTATATAAACTGTGGGTAGGACTAAACTTGATTAAACTTATATATTTGAAATCAGCATTAAAATCGATTCTTTTGATGTATCTATTTGTATCAAATACCGTTTTTCTAGAGTTTCGGTTACCATTGAGTCGGGTCCCAATAATCAATGCTATATGTTACATTGGGTAAAGTTCATAACTTTCAGCCCTCCTCCTGGGGGCTTCGAGGGATCAAGTCATCCTAAAAGACATAGTTATAATATATTTTGACCATTCTGAACAAAATGGCTATCTCAAAATTTTGATCGGGTGACTTTGGGAAAAAATGAGCGTGGGAGGGTGCCTAGTTGCCCCTCCATTTTTTTGGTCACTCGGTTACTCAAAAAAGGGCACTAGAACTTTTAATTTCCGTTCCAATGAGCCCTCCCACGATATTCTAGGGACCAGTGGGTCGATACGATCAACCCTGGGAAAAAAAACAAAAAACAAAAAACTACTTCCACAAATAAACACGCATCCGTGATCTTTCTTCTGGCAAAAAATGAAAAATTCTACATTTTTGTAGATAGGAGCTTGAAACCTCTACAGTAGGGTTCTCTGATACGCTGAACATGATGGTGTGATTTTCATTAAGGTTCTATAGCTTTTAGGGGGTCTTTCCCCCTTTTTTCGAAAATCAGCCAAATTTTCTCAGGCACGTAACTTTTGATAGGTAAAATTAAACTTGATGAAACTTATATATTTGAAGTCAAAATTAAAATGTGATTCTTTTGATGCATCTATTGGTATTAAACTTCCGCTGTTTTTTAGAGAGTTTCGGTTACCATTGAGCCGGGTCGCTCCTTACTTACAGTTCGTTACCACGAACTGTTTGATCACTCGTCTATTTATACTTAGTTTATTTACTTTTACGTTTTTTTTTATTCAACAGTTTATGTTGTATTCGCTTTGTTTTTTTTTCTTCCATTTCTCTCTGTACTCCACTTTTTTGTATTAAAAAAAGGTAAGAAAAAAAAGGTTATCACATTATACATTCTTAACATTCATTGTATGAAAAATTGGTGATCTGAGTTGACTCTAAGTTGGCAGCCATCATTGAGAGAAATCTCAAAAATTTTTGATTTTTTCTTCTTTAACCTTTTCCTGAAAAATGATATGTGCCATCCTGATTATCATATATTGACGTAAATTACAACTAATTACAAAAACGAGGGGACACTCCCTCCTTGCATTGAAAATGCAAGGAAGTGGTCGAAGCTTCCGTTTAAATACCAACTACCAGATGTAGTGATATTTTGTGGAAACGCCGTTTAAAGAAGGGGCATAAAAGCGTCACTTAGCACCGTTTCTCCGATGTATAGAGAGGTTTTTGAAATAACTTTTTATCTTATTTGATGATGCTATTTAGAAAAAAATAGCATCAAGTGATGATAAATAAAATTAAATTTGCCATTTGGATTTTTGGACTCAGAAGTTTTTTTTGTAACTACCATCGAATGATCTTTGGCTGTATTTAATTCTTGAAAATTTAAAATAGGTTATTTTATAGAAATTGAAATTCTTTTGACATGTTCTTAAAGAGAGGTTAAGCAATTGAGCCTTTTTCCATTTCAACTTTTTTTTCTGAGAAAATTTCGGAGTAAAATAGAAAAAAATTGTTCCATTAACGAATGTGTGAGATTTTGGCTTATAAAAACCATACTTCATTCGAATTTTCTAAACAATGTGCAAAAGCCTCTAAAATTCTGCAAAAGATCACAATAAAATAATACAGCGTGCTGATCATTTAATGTTGTTTACTTCGAATTGTTATTTATCATCATGGAAAGGCAGTGTGGTCTCCGAAATTACCCTCCTCTGCAAATAATCAGAACCAGGAGCAGATGAAAAAGAAAGGAAGACACACAGGACAATTACCTTAGGCAATTTCAAAATGTTATTTTCAATAAACTATTTTAATTTTTTTATGGGAATTTATTAATTACACAGAAATTTTCTGAATACCTCCCAACTGAAATAGATCTTATCATAGGGCAGCGCGGTAGCGTTGCCTAAGTAAAGAACGATGTGGGCACAATGTGTTTTGTTTTTTTCATACCCGGGCACTTCGTATCGAAGGAGTTGTCGTAGACACTTCGAAAAGGGCTCATTCGATTGGAAATTGGAATGGCTAGTGCCCTTTTTAATAGTCGAAAGTGATTGAAGGGCAACAAGCCCCCCCCCACGCCTATCATTCCCCCAAGCACATCCAATCAAAATTTTGAGATAGCCATTTTGTTCAGCGTAGTTGATTGCAAGATAGAAAATATCTTTTTGAGGAGGACAATCCCTCACAACCCTCGTCGCAAGGGTTTTAAGTTATGCCCGAGGGCATGTAAGATCAATGTTGACACAATGTGCAGTATATTATTTTTTTTTTTCTTTAAAGCAGGGCACTTCATATAGAAGGGGTCGTCGTAGAGACTTCAAAAGGGGCTCATTCGATTGGAAATTGGAGTGGCTAGTGCCCTTTTTAATAATCAAAAGTGATTGGAGGGCAACTAGCCCCCCCCCCTCACGCGCCAATCATTCCCCCTAACTACATCCAATCGAAATTTTGAGATAGCCATTTTGTTCAGCGTAGCTGATGTCCAGATAGAAAATGTGTTTTTGAGGAGGACACTCCCCAACAACCCTCAGGGCAAGGTTTTAAGTTATGCCCCGGGGGCATATAAGGTTTTTTTTATAAAAGGCGTTGTCGTAGAAACTTTCGAAACAGGCTCATTCGATTGGAAATTCAAAGGGCTAGTGCCCTTTTTAATAGTCGAAAGTGATTGGAGGGCAACTAGCCCCCCCACGCCCATCATTCCCCCAAACACATCCAATCAAAATTGTGAGATAGCCATTTTGTTCAGCGTAGTTGATTTCCAGATAGAAAACATATTTTTGAGGAGGACACTCCCCCACAACCCTCAGGGCAAGGGCTTTAGGTTATGCCCTGGGGGCATATAATAATTTTATTGAAGGCTTTGTCATAGAAACTATAAAACAGGCTCATTCGATTGGAAATTCAAAGGGCTAGTGCCCTTTTTTCTAGTCGAAAGTGATTGAGGGCAACTAGTCCCCCCACGCCCTTCATTCCCACAACACATCCAATCAAACTTTTGAGATAGCCATTTTGTTCAGCATAGTTGATTTCAAGATAGAAATGTGTTTCTGAGGAGGACACTCCCCCACAATCCTCAGGGCAAGGGTTTTTACGTTATGCCCTGGGGGCATATAAGGTTTTTATAGAAGGTGTTGTCGTAGAAACTTCAAAAAAGGCTCATTCGATTGGAAATTAAAAGGGCTAGTGCCCTTTTTAATAGTCAAAAGGGATTAGAGGGCAACTAGCCCCCCCCCCATTCCCATTTTTCCCCCAAACACATGCAATAAAAATTGTGAGATAGCCATTTTGTTCAACGTAGTTGATTTCCAGGTAGAAAATAGGTTTTTGAGGAGGACACTCCCCCACAACTCTCAGGGCAAGGGTTTTTAAGTTGTGCCCTGGGGGTATATTAGGCTTTTATAGAAGGCGTTGTCGTAGAAACTTCAAAACAGGCTCATTCGATTGGAAATTCAAAGGGCTAGTGCCCTTTTTAATAGTCGAAAGTGATTGGAGGGCAACTAGCCCCCCCCCCCCCACGTCCATCATTCACCCAAACACATCCAATAAAATTTTTTAGATAGATATTTTGTGTTGCGTAGGCTAGTTGATTTCCAGATAGAAAACATATTTTTGAGGAGGACACTCCCCTACAACCCTCAGGGCAAGGGTTTTAGGTTATGCCCTGGGGGCATATAATAATTTTATTGAAGGCTTTGTCATAGAAACTACAAAACAGGCTCATTCGATTGGAAATTCAAAGGGCTAGTGCCCTTTTTTTCTAGTCGAAAGTGATTGGAGGGCAACTAGTCCCCCCACGCCCTTCATTCCCCACAACACATCCAATCAAACTTTTGAGATAGCCATTTTGTTCAGCATAGTTGATTTCAAGATAGAAAATGTGTTTTTGAGGAGGGCACTCCCCCACAACCCTCAGGGCAAGGGTTTTAAGTTATGCCCTGGGGGCATATAAGGTTTTTATAGAAGGTGTTGTCGTAGAAACTTCAAAAAAGGCTCATTCGATTGGAAATTAAAAGGGCTAGTGCCCTTTTTAATAGTCAAAAGGGATTGGAGGGCAACTAGCCCCCCCCATTCCCATTTTTTCCCCCAAACACATGCAATCAAAATTGTGAGATAGCCATTTTGTTCAACGTAGTTGATTTCCAGGTAAAAATAGTTTTTGAGGAGGACACTCCCCCACAACTCTCAGGGCAAGGGTTTTAAGTTATGCCCTGGGGGTATATTAGGCTTTTATAGAAGGCATTGTCGTAGAAACTTCAAAACAGGCTCATTCGATTGGAAATTCAAAGGGCTAGTGCCCTTTTTAATAGTCAAAAGTGGTTTGAGGGCAACTAGCCCCCCCCCCGCACGCCCATCATTCCCCCAAACATGTCAAATCAAAATTGTGAGATAGCCATTTTGTTCAGCGTAGTTGATTTCCAGATAGAAAATATATTTTTGAAGAGGACACTCCCCCACAACCCTCAGAGCAAGGTTTTTAAGTTATGCCCTGGGGGCATATAAGGTTTTTTATAGAAGGCGTTGTCGTAGAAACTTCAAAACAGGCTCATTTGATTGGAAATTCAAAGGGCTATCGCCATTTTTAATAGTCGAAAGTGATTGGGGGCACCTAGCCCCTCTCACACGCCCATCATTCCCCAAAACATATCCAATCAAAAGTTTTAGATAGCCATTTTGTTCAGCATAGGCTAGTTGATTTCCAGATAGAAAATATGTTTTTTGGGAGGACACTCCCCTGCAACCCTCAGAGCAAAGGTTTAAGTTACGCCCTGGGGGCATATAAGGTTTTATACAAGGCGTTGTCGTAGAAATTCAAAACAGGCTCATTCGATTGGAAATTCAAAGGGCTAGTGCCCTTTTTAAAAGTCGGAAGAGATTGGAGGGCAACTAGCCCCCCCCCACGCCCGTCATTCCCCCAAACATATCCAATCAAAATATTGAGATAGCTGTTTTGTTCAGCGCAGTTGATTTCCAGATAGAAAATATGTTTTTGAGGAGGATACTCCCCCACAACCCTCAGATCAAGGGTTTTAAGTTACGCCCTGGGGGCATATAAGGTATTTATAGAAGGTGTTGTCGTAGAAACATCAATCCAGGTTCATTCGATTGGAAATTAAAGGGCTAGTGTCCTTTTTAATAGTTTGAAAATGATTGGAGGGCAACTAGCCCACCCCCCACGCCCATCATTCCCCCAAACACGTCCAATCAAAATTTTGAGATAGCAATTTCGTTCAGCGTAGTTGATTTCCAAATCGAAAATATATTTTTGAGGAGGATACTCCCCCAAAACCCTCAGGGCAAGGGTTTTAAGTTATGCCCTGGGGGCATACAAGGTTTTTATAGAAGGCGTTGTGGTAGAAACTTCAAAAAATGCTCATTTGATTGGAAATTTAAAGGGCTAGTTCCCTTTTTAATAGTCGAAAGTGATTGGAGGGCAACTAGCCCCCCCCCCCACGCCCATCATTCCCCAAACACATCCAATCAGAATTTTGAGACAGCCATTTTGTTCAGCGTAGGCTAGTTGATTTCCAGATAGAAAATATGTTTTTTTAGGAGGACACTCCCCCACAACCCTCAGGGCAAGGGTTTTTAAGTTATGCCCTGGGTGCCTATAAGGTTTTTATAAGAAGGCTTTGTCGTAGAAACTTCAAAACAGGCTCGTTCGATTGGAAATTTAAAGGGCTAGTTTCCCTTCTTAATAGTTGAAAGTGATTGGAGGGGAACTAGCCCCTCCCCCCACGCCCATAATTCTCCCAAAAATATCCAATTAAAATTTTAAGATGGCCATTTTGTTCAGCGTAGTTGATTTCCAGATAGAAAATACATTTTTGAAGAGGACACTCCCAAACACCCTCAGGGCAAGGGTTTTAAGTTATGTCCTGGAGTATATAAGGTTTTTTATAGAAGGCATTGTCATAGAAACTTCAAAAGGGGTTCATTTGATTGGAAATTCAAAGGGCTAGTGCCCTTTTTAATAGTTGAAAGTGATTGGAGGGCAACTAGCCCCCCCCCCCGCCCACGTCCATCATTCACCCAAACACATCCAATCAAATTTTTTAGATAGACATTTTGTGTTGCGTAGGCTAGTTGATTTCCAGATAGAAAATATGTTTTTGAGAAGAACACTCCCCCACAAGCCTCTGGGCAAGGGTTTTAAGTTATGTCCTGGGGGCATATAAGGTTTTTATAGAAGGTGTTGTCATAGAAACTTCAAAAAAGGCTAATTCGATTGGAAATTCAAAGAGCTACTGCCCTTTTTAATCGTCGAAAGTGATTGGAGGGCAACAGAAGTTAAAATAAATAACCGAGTCAAACTCAAAACGAGCAGAAATTAACATATGTTGGGCGCAAAACCCCTATGCCTTCCCAAGGCCAGAACAAAATTTGCACTTTACTGAAAAAATATAAATGTTTTTGCTTACAGCGTGTAAGCCTGTGTGCGCGAAGACCAGATTATACCCACCTAACCAGATTGTACCTACCAAACCAGATTATACCTACCAGAAAACCTGTCTGGTACAGGGGCGCAAGCAAATCCAGACGAGCATCTCTACTCCTGGGGGGGATATATGGTCCTTATGGAAGGAATGCTCGTCTGAACTTCAGCGAGGGCTCATTTGATTGGAAATTGAAAGTTCTAGTTAACTATTTAAGCATCAAAAGACATCGGAGGGCAACCAGCCCCCTCCCAAACCCTTTTATCGCAAATGTATCCTATAAAAGTTTTGAGAAAGCTATTTTGTTAATAATAGTTTCAAAGATCATATAACAAAAACTCCGGGGTAGACACAATCCTTCAGAGCCTGGGGATATGCGCGGTAAATTATGCCTGGGGGCATATACAGCTGTTGTGGAAGGGATGCTCGTATAAACTTCAAAGAGGGCTCATTTGATTGGAAATTGAAAGTTCTAGTTCACTTTTTAAGAGTCAAAAGAGATTGGAGAGCACCTAACCCCCTTCCTCCACGCCTTTTTTCCTCAAACCCATCCGATAAGAGCTTTGAGATAGGCATTTTTTTTTAAATAGTTCAAAGACCATATACCGAAGATTCTAGGGTCGACGCAGCCCCCCCCCCCAGGGCCCGAGGGCAGGCGTTGTAAGTTATGCCCTGGGGGAATCTACGGTTCTTATGGAAGGGATGTTCGTAAAAACTTCAGAGAGGGCTCAATTGATTGGAAATTGAAAGTTCGAGCTCACTTTTTAATAGTGAAAAGAGATCCGAGGGCAACTACCCCCCCCCCCCCCCACCTTCTCTTTCCAAACCCATCTGATGAAAATTTTGAGATGGACATTTTGTTAAAAATAGTTGAAAAGGTCAGATAAGAAAAACTCCGGTGTCAATACAACCCCCCAGGGCCCGGGAAAGGCGTTCCAAGTTATGACCTAAAGGCATGTATGCTCTTATGAAAGGAATGTTCGTATACACTTCATAGAGGGCTCATTCGATTGGAAATTGAAAGTTCTAGTTCACTTTTAAAGAGTCAAAAGATTGGAATTGAGAGTTTTACTGCCCTTTTTAAGAGTCAAAAGTGATCGGAGGGCAACTAGCCCCCCCCCCCAAGTCCTTTTCTCCCAAATGCATCTGATAAAAAAAAAGATGAGGTGGCCATTTTGTTAAAAATAGTTCAAAGATCATGTAGAAAAAACTCCTTTACGTATCACCATTTCATTAAAAATAGTTTCAAAGGTCAGATAATAAAAACTCCTGTGTCGATCCAACCCCCAAGGCCCAGGGCAGGCGTTGTAAGTATTGCTCTCGGGGCATATATGGTTCTAATTGAAGGTATACTCGTATAAACTTCGGAGAGGGCTCATTTGATTGGAAATTGAAAGTTCTAGTTCACTTTTTTTTTTAAAGGGTCAAAAGATATCAGAGGGCAACTAGCCCCCCCCCCCCAAACCATTTCCTGTTTTCCTCAAACCCATCCGATAAGAATTTTGAGATGGCCATTTTTTTTTAAAAATAGTTCAAAGATTATATAATGAAAACTCCGGGGTTGACACAACCCCCCAGGACCCGGAGGCAGGCGTTGTAAGTAATGCTCTGTGTGCATCTATAGTTCTTATGGAAGGGATACTCATATAAACTTCGGAGAGGGCTCATATGATTGGAAATTGAAATTTTTCTTTCACTATTTAAGAGTCAAAAGAGACCGGAGGGCAACTAGCCCTTCCTCTCCATGCAATATTTTCCTCAAACCCATTCGATAAGAACTTTGAGAAAGCCATTTTTTTCAAAATGTTTCATAGGTCATTTAACGAAAACTCCGGGGTAGACACAATCCTTCAGAGCCTGGGATATGCGCTGTAAATTATGCCTTGGGGGCATATACAGCTGTTGTGGATGGGGTGCTCGTATAAACTTCAAAGAGGGCTCATTTGATTGGATATTGAAAGCTCTGGTTCAGTTTTTAAGAGTCAAAAGAGGTCAGAGGCAACTATACCTCCACGCCCTTTTCCCCCCAAATGCATCCGATAAAAGTTTTGAAATAGCCATTTTGTTGAAAATAGTTCAAATGTCAGATAAAAAAAAAACTCCGGGGTTGACACAACCTCCCAGGGCCCGGGGGCAGGCATTGTAAGCTATGTCCTGGGGCCGTATATGGTTCTTATGGAAGGGATGCTCGTATGAACTTAGGAGAGGGTTGATTTGAATGGAAATTGATAGTTCTAGTTCAATTTTTAAGAGTCAAAAGACATCGGAGGGCCCCTAGCCCCCACCCACACACCCCTTTTTTCCCCAAACCCATCCGATACAAATTTTGAGACAGCCATTTTTTAAAATAGTTCGACGGTCAGATGACAAAAACTCTGGTTTTGACACACCCCCCCCCTCCCAGGGCCCGGGGTCAGGCGTTGCAAGCTATGTCCTGGGGCCGTATATGGTTCTTATGAAAGGGATGCTCGTATAAATTTCAGAGAGGGCTCATTTGAATGGAAAATAAAAGTTCCAGTTCATTTTCTCTGAGTAAAAAAAGATCGGAGGACGACTAGCCCCTCCCGCCCTCCACGCCTTTGGGTTTATCGGATGGACAAAAACCATCTTATAATAGTTTGAGGTGACCATTTTGTTAAAAATAGTTCAAACATCAGATATTAAAAAAATACTCCGGCGTCGACACAACCCCCCAAGACCCAGGGACAGGCGTTGTAAGTTATACTCTGGGGGTATATATGGTTCTTATAAAAGGGATGCTCGTATAAACTTCAGAGAGTGCTCATTTGATTGAAATTAGAAAGTTCTTGTTCACTTTTAAAGAGTCAAAAGAGACGGAAGGGCCATAAGCCCCCCCCCACGCCCTTTTATCCCCAAACCCATCCGATAAAAATTTTGAGATAGCCATTTTGTTAAAAATAGTTCAAGAATCAGATAATAAAAGCTCCGAGGTTGACACAAACCCATTTTTTCCCTTTTATATTGCTACTTTGATACCAATTTTGAGACTTTGATGAATATTTAAATTTTTAAGTTTGGTTTTGAAATAAGGAATTTTTAAAAACTTGAAACTTTTTGCAATCAAAAACGAACAAAAATTAATTTAAAGAACTTTTCGAAAATAAGTTTTTCAAAGAAAAGTAAAGGCCATTTTAAATTTAAGCTCAGCAGATACAAATACCTGTTAAAATTCAAACTCAAAACGACCAGAAATTACTATTAAAGAATATATGAAACCTGAAACGAACAGAAATTAAATAAACAATATTAGCAAAAAACATACAGCAAGTATTAACATAAATGAATAAATAGATCTTAAAGCGAGTAATACTTGGATTGAATATGAAAATAAAGCTTAAAAAGAAAAAAAATATTTTGCTATTTAAGTATAAATGAAATTTAAAACGAACAGATTAATGCAAAGAAATATACAATAGATATTAATGTAAATGAATAAATGAATCTTAAAACGAGTGAAACTTAAATTGAATATGCAAATCAAACTTGAAACGAACAAAAATCACTACGACAAAGAGTTTGAGTATCGCCTCCTTCTCTCACTGTAAAAGTCTAAAACCTACTGCATAATTGGCGCTTTACGGAAATCTATATGCGTCTTGAACAGTCTTGGAAAGTATAAAAAACCACGAATTGAGTATTTGATGTATAACCATATTAATCGTGGAAAGATCCGTCAGTTCAAGGATTTATTTTCACTGTAATTTTATTTTTAATTTCAGTGCTGTAAAAACTGGAAAAGAAAATATTTGTAATATAATTCGTTTTCAGTTAAGCGCCAGTGACGCAGTAGGCTTTGAGGTTTTATTTACAGTTAAGGAAAAGGGCAGTCAAACTATATTCGTCTTGAACAACTTTAGAAATAACTGATACTTTAAACTGAATATTTGATGTATAATGATATTAATTGCTGAAATCGCATCAGTTTCAAAATTTTACTATAATTTTAATGTTTATTTTCAATATCAAGTACAAAAGAAAATATTTGTAATAAAATAGGTTTTCAGTGAAGCGCCAATGACGCAGCAGGTTTTAGACTTTTACGGTGAGAGAAGGAGGCGATACCCAGACTCTTGTTTGTAATGATTTTGTTTGTTTCAAGCTTAATTTGCATAAATTTAAGTTTCACTCGTTTTTAGATTTATTTATTCATTTACATTAATATCTATTGTATATTTTGTTTGCATTGATTGTTTATTTAATTTTTGTTCGTTTTAAGTTTCATTTATACTTCAATAGCAAAATATTTTTTTTCGTTTTAAAAGCTTTATTTTCATATTCAATCCAAGTATTACTCACTTTAAGAATTATTTAGTCATTTATATTATTACTTGTTGTATGTTTTGTGCTATTATTGTTTATTTAATTTCTGTTCGTTTTGGGTTTCATTTATTCTTTAATAGTAATTTCTGGTCGTTTTGAGTTGAGTTTTAACAGGTATTTGTATCTGCTGAGCTTAAATTTAAAATGGCCTTTACTTTTCTTTGAGAAACTTATTTTTCGGATTTTTTTTTTAATCGATATTTAAAAATAACATGCTTGACGCTTGCCCAAGCTTGCCTTTTGCAGCAGAAGATGAGCTTCAACATCTCGTGTTTGAACAGTTTGTTAACCAGTCATTGATTTACCACTGTTGGCATTGAAACTAAATAGTTGAAAACCTAAAAAAATAAGGTAGTAAAAAAAGTGCATAATACGAGGAACAAGTATGCAGCCAGCTTCAATGTGTCACTCAGTAATTAAAGATATGCATACGAGTTTTCAATCCAAAGCGGCTGTATGATCTCTTCCTTGGGCGTTGGAGGCATTTAAAATTAACAGGCTTGACACTTCCCAAGATTGACTTTTTGCAGTAGAAGATGAGCCTCAACATCTCGTTTTTGAATAGTTTGTTAACCACTCATCGATTTACCACGAGTTGGCATTGAAAATAAATAGTTGAAACCGCAATAAAAAGAAGTGCATAATATGAGGAACATATGTGCGACCACCTTCAATGTGTCACTCAGCAATTAAAGGTATACGAATTTCAATTCAAAGCGCCTGTATAATATCGTCCTTGGGTATTGGAGGTAGGCTATTTAAAATAATTGGTTTGACTTTTGGCCGCGAAAAATTAAGTATATCCTGTATTCTTGTGGATTATAACAACGCGGAGCAAAATCATAAGACCTTATGAGTCTAATAGCCTAATCAAAAAGATAGTTTCAAGTATCTACGATTATTTTCGGATAAAGTGTTAGTTACAGGATGGAATTTTTTCGTATGTGCGGCTTAAACGGGAGAAGCTGGACATCGTTCTTTTAATTAAAGGGATGGTCTAGATAAGTCAAAGGAAGAGGCATTTAGGTATATAAAGGCAATAAGCAGACAGAAAGTCATTTAGACTTGGTTATTAATTTTGTGCCCTTATTAGACACAGGTAGAGTCGTAATTTTTTCAGCTGGGATGCCCGCAAAGGGGAATCCCGGGGCTTACCCCCGACAATAAATCCTAAGCTTTTTTTCCAAATTTCTGGGTAATTCTTATTCAAATTATCATATCACTTTTTTCCCTCCCCCCCCCCAAAAAAAAACAATGTCCTTTCTAAGTTCCTTATTTGCATTTATCCCTTACGGCCATGGGTGGATTGAGGGAGTGAAATCCTGGGGCAAGTCCCCCCCCTAAGTTTGAAGTTGTACAAATTGCAGGGATGGATGGATGAAATATACCAATGGGAGAATACAAATTCCACTGATGCCCTCCCTCCCCAACATTAATTCTGTATTTGACTCTGCTTAATTTTTAGGAGCATGGAAACATATGAGATGAAAGAGGAAAAAAATTAATTTTTCTATAAATACAGTGGACTCACGATATCTATGCAAATGATTAAAATAGTAGATATGCTAATGAATTAGCCTTAAGCCAAATGATCTCAATGAACGGCTCATAATTTACCACTTCTAATTAATTTTTTTGTATCTTAAATCATTAGCCAGATTAAAATTATCTTAATATTCCATGGAAAAATGCAATTAGGTCCATTAAGACAAGAAGCTGAACGAAAGTTACTTGGACATGTTTTGCGTTTTTTTGTCCTAATTGGACACGGTCAAAGTGGTAAATTTCCAGTCATCCCTTACAGCAAGGACTTACCACAGGTATTTTAGTCATTAGAACCGTAGAGGTAAAAAAAATTTTCTCCTGTAAATGCTGTTACCACTTATCATCCAGTTTTTATTAAAAAGATTAAAATAATAGATATACTGATGAATTAGCCTTAAGCCAACTGATATTAATGAATAGCTCATAATTCACCACTAGTTATTACATATTATACTACATTTAGAATGATTAGCTACATTAGAATTGACCTTAATATGCTGCATTCATGCTAAAAATTAAGTTTAGAATCAACCTTAGAAAGATGGTAATATCACTATTAAAACGTAATCTACAAGACACACTGGTAACCGCTGGGAGTGGGCGGGAGTTAGAGGCGTCATGGAAATTTAGGGGAGGGTCAAAAATTTAATCCTGAAAATATAGAGGATGATAGCAATTTTGATGTTATTTAAATTTTTCGATGAAAAACACCCAAGAAAGCGTACTTTTCAAAACCTAGGGAGGCAAAAAAAATATTGTCTTTTCTAATTAACGCCACTCACAGGGATGAACAAGCTATGGTCAAGGCATTAACCCCCCTCCCCTTGAAGTTTAGAATATAAAAATAATGATAGGCCCGTATGTTTTTTAACACAAGAAAACAGGAAATTGTTCCGACAAAAAATTGTAGAAATAATGGACAGGAGTGAAGAGGCTACAGACAAGGTTTTACTCCCCTAGAAGCTCAAAATCTAAAAAGAATTTTCTGTATTCTTAACAGTAAGAAAAAACAGGAAATTGTTCTGACCAAAAAAGTTCGTTCTTCAAGCATGTGGAGCATTGGAAAAAGGTTTAAAGTCAGCCCAGGCCGTATCCAGGGCGGTAGGGGATTTGAACCCCCACCCCGAAATGTTTGTCTGACTCGTAAAACGTAATAAAAAATGAGTATAAACAAATTTTAGACACGTTTAAAAAAAAAAAACCCTCCCCCCCCCCCGAAAGAAAACCCTATATACCACCCTTAGTCTGCCCTAACTGTGTTTGAATATTGGACACGTTCCGCACAACGTTTAGATTTCCTAATCATTCTTTTTAAGGTGAATGGAAAGATGATTTTTTTTCTTTTTGTTTTACTAATTGAGTAGAATCACAAATTCTTAGAGCCATAAACACTACCGACCATATAATCTCTAAGATTCTATAACTATTATATTTAACTATTAGTTAACTATTATAAGATTCTATATACTATTATAGAAATATTATGCTAAATTGATGTAGATTGTGAATTAGAGGCCCTATCCTATAAAAAACTATGTTCAAACCAGGCACATACTCATGATGTTTTTTAGGGGGGGGGGAATAAAAAAATATATTAAAAATTTAAATAATCAGTGAACAGAAATTAAGGCGATCTTTGGATTTGGGGGGCACTTACCTTCGCCAATGTACGTGCTGCCTGGAACATAAATTTCAAAACTTTAGCCAAAAATGGATCCAACATCAAATACTAACAGCATTGTCAGAATGAGTGATCAGAATAAACCCCTTCTGTTTACATCGTTTGAATTGCATGTCTGACTGTGATCCCCTTAAGAGTCCTTTACCGGAGTTCAATATGCCTGAAGAAATTCGATTGGCGAGACCATTTTCCTGTTTTAATTTATTCTTCTTCTTCAAAAGATTCATTTTAGGCGACGTTGACTAGTGAAGAATGCAAGGAAGCACAGTGCTTCAGAGAAAAATTATTGTTACAATTATAATTCTGCAAAAATACTGTTAATATTGTTACAAAATTATAATAATACAATCACAAGAACATAATTGTCTTACTCTGTAAATGCTTGTCAATCACTAATATTCAGGTCTGAAAGCAATCGTGTGAGGGTCCACAATGGGTACCTGAAGCAAGTATTCCTTGTTATATAGTCTGAGTCAGTAGGGTTTCCTACTCTAAAAAGAGTGTTTCATGTTTTTTTTTTTTTTTTTTTTTTTTTTTTTTTTTTTTTTTTTTTTTTTTTTTTTTTTTTTTTTTTTTTTTTTTTTACGTCTCACTTACCTTGGTAGCATCATAGTAAAGATGTTGTGAACAGTGAAGATGTTAAAAAGTAAAATAGCCAAGGCTCGGGGTGTTTTTTCACAGTTGAAAAAAGTCTAGAAGAATAGGGAGATAATTCTGCAAATCAAGATTAGAATATTAGAAGCTACAGTGATGACAGTGGTTAAATGAAGGATGACGGATTGCCGAAGATTTTTCTTTTCCGCCAACCGTCTAGGGCTAAACGGAAAGCAGGTCGTCCTCGTCTGGGGTTGGAGGACTTCATAAAGAAAGGTTTAAAGGAAATGGGAACTTCGTGGGAGGGTGTAAAAGGGGAGGCTTTGAATAGATTG